>VDFB02193867.1:430834772-431078458 GCA_007258455.2 Sequoia sempervirens
TATATTGTTTGGACAGAATTAATCTAATCTTTTACCAGATTCGTGAACTGAGACGGGATTCTATTCTCGTATCCGGGGACATTAATATTACCTGGGCGTGTTGAATATGATTAGAATTGATGTTTGTGTCATACGATGAATGTATGTTATGGTCTTCTCTAATGTTAAGATGTACCTATTATTAGCCACGACCATCCTTCACAGTGACTTCTTGTTGCATCTATAGGCTCCGCTTGTGTTATAGGGGATCTTGATGGGAAATCTCATCACACAGGCCTTTATTTGCATCTGTGGGCTCCGATTGTGTTATATGGGATCTTGACAGGAAATCTCATCACACTACATATTACGCTGGCGGTCAGCAAGCTAAAGTGGGACATCATTTCGGGACTGTTTGTCTCATTGTGCATATATCTTCTATTGGTGTGGATATACTTAGGCATAACATCACTCATTGGTGCAGCGCAATTCTTTGGTAAGGAGATGGGAATAAGTTTGTTACTCTAGGAATAAGATTGTTACTCCAGCGCATCATGAATATAAGTGGACTTTAATGCTACAGCGGCTATATTCGGGTACTTCCATTACTATAATGCTCTTTGGAATATATTTGTAATGTGTAACTTGATGCATGGAGTTGTATTTGATTATACATTGGAATCAAAATTTCTAAGCCAAACTATCTGATTGTGAGTTTAGAACCTGAGTTATGCAAGAGAAATGTTTGATAAAATGCAAATTCTGAATCATAATAAGTTTTGTATTGTGCATTGGATTACCAAAGTAATCTGGAAAAATATATTATGGATAGTCCTAGTAATCTGTAGGAAGGAAAGGTCTGTTTGAGAATTATCTGATAATAATTAGAATTGGTGTTTTTGTTGTAATGTCCCCTTCTCATCAGTGATTAGCCTTGCAGTTCATCAATCTATTCCAGAACCCGTAGGCTGGAATGAGGTGAAATCAGGGTTTCTTGGCTTGGAGTTTTGTGGCATTTCATGTTATTTACTATTTTTAGTAAATGCTTTTATGACAGTGTGCAGTTGGTTGTCTTCAGCCATCTCTTCAGTGGAGCATGTTGCTTGTGTTTCAATATTGACTTCTCAAGCTTTATTTGGTGAATATAATTGATTAAAGGCATAAGTGTTATAATTTTCAGTTGACCCCCCCTTGGCCTAAGGTTATAACTTGAAAGTTGTTTTAAAAAAGGGGTCATGAAGGGTACGCCCATGTTATAAGAGATATTAATATTTTATTTGAACTTTATGCCTTGAGAAAAGTGGACGCCCTTTTGTGAGGAGTTATATTTTATGAAGTTTGAAAAAAAGAAGAATTCTAAAAGGTGACTCTTGGCGTACCTTCTTGGAAGGTGATGAGTTTCTCAGTTTTTATAAAATGAAGGCATTGCTCCAGCATTTGGTATCTACTGTTTATCATACTGTTATGCTGTCAAAATGACAATGGACATTTTGCTTTTGCTTCGAGGATGCTACCTCCTAGCCCTTTCCCAATTTCGTGTTTGAAATACAACACCTAGTTGGAATATTTCTGCTTCTCAACATCAGACTAGCAGATTGAGCATCAAGATTGAAGAATTTCTGGAGTATTTTCACAGTTTTAGTTTACTGGTTTATCTATAGCTGAAGCTGGTTTTTGATTATAACTTTTGGAGTGATTTTTATTTTGTTCTGGGTACTTTGGCAAATCATCTGTTGGTTCAAGGCGCCCCCTTCCACAAAAGATTGGAATTTATTTCCAAGTCTTTATTTTTATCTTGCAAAATCGATTTTTCAAGAGGGCCGTACTTTTCCAGAAGAGCTTTGGAATTCGTGCAAAATTAACAGAGGTTCTTTGGAGCTGTTTCATCATTTCAGTTTGGTCGCCTACCTTCTAGCAATCAGTTGCACTTGGTCTCATTCGATTCGGAGGTAATTTGACCTACTTATGAGCATTTCATGATTTTCTCTGTAGCTGGTTTGAATTTCCAGAATTCTGATTTTTATATCAGATTGTTATAGTTCTCAGTTTTTGGACTTCTACTTCAGTTTTGGAGTGTTATATGATTGTTAGAATTCACACTTCTCTTCCTAAGCTTCATTCTCTATCAATTGTAATTGTAATCTGCAGAGTTTAATTTGTATAGGTTGAGATTAAGCATTACTAATCCAACCATTTCCAGTTCTGCAATTACTTGTTGTTTTCACATTAATCACCCCTGGATGGTTTACCGCCAATGTGGATAATTCTTATTGTAACGCTCTTGTACCCACTTTCATAGTGGTGAATCCCCACAGTTCTGTGGATGCCCGCCACAGCGGACGAATTGTTTTAATTGTAATCTTTTCCCCCCACTGTTTGGTGGTAGTGTGGAAATGCTCTTCATGGCTGGTTATCCGCCTATTAATTTCTAGTTTCAATTAAACACTCCGTCATATGTTAGCACCTCGCCCTCAGTGGGATCTTGAGTGCACATTCTTGACGTTGAGTAGTTCTTTCAAGTTTGGTTTTCAGTTTGGAGCTAACGCTAACCGAGTTGATTAAGTGTTGGTTATGTGTGTTAATTCATCGAAAAAATTGGTTAGCATATTTCATTTGTATTGAGAGATTGTATTGTGATAATTCCTTATTTGCAAGTAGTTTGACAAATAACATTGTCAAACTTGGATAATCGAGAATAAACCTTACTCCAAGGGGTCAGGGTCACTACAGTGGTATCAGAGCCACTATCCTGCCATCTTGTGGGAAATTAAATACAGTTTGCATCAATGGATAGAATTTAGAACAGAAGATTGATTCCTGCCTTCCTTCCTGTCTCACCAACAAAGGAAAAGAAGTTTAGTTTGGATAAACAATTGGAAGACCTTGCTCAATTGCAACAAAAGATGGCTTGTGGTTTTTCTCAATCACAACAAAAATTTAACCGGGATTTGCAGCGTCTTGCTAATTCGTTGTCAAAGGAATCTTAGCATACTAATGACTCTTCCACACCTACAAGTAAAGGAATTCATGATTTGTTTGCACAGGGAGAGTATAGAGAGATTTGCAAAAATCTTCATGAAGAATTTGAGATACATGCTGAGGCATATGAAGATAAAAGGGAAGGCTCTTGTAATGATGAACACTTGTTTGATCACAGCTTTGTCCAGTCATTCTTGAGTGCAGATTTTAATGCATCCTCAAGTGAAAGGGCAAATTCTAATGTTGATAAACCTTCTACACATGAAGACAAATCAGAAAAGATAGTCCATGGCAGCCTTGAACAAAAGTCTCTTATAGTGGATGCTTTGGAAGATCATTTTATGGTGAAGGAAGAAAAGATTGTGAAAGTATTATCTAGGATGGATGATACTCATAAGCATGTGGAAGACCTCATTAGAACAGCCCAAGTTGAGGAAAGGCGAAAAGGAAAGATAACTGGTATTTCTCATACACATTTGCAGCCCATCGAAGAAGCGTTGGAATTCATAAAAGGGGATTACTTGCAATTACTAAGAGATAGAGACATGGTTGTCAAATTGGTGGAGGACAAAGATAGGGAGATTGTTGATCTTCGCCTTCAATTGAGTAAGGCTCATAATTCAGTGCACAAAGTAGAAAATCAGTTGTATGTCGCAGCCACTTTGCAAGGGCAAGAAGTCAATGCCAGAGACATGGACTGTGAACAATTAGATGAAGATGGTTTGGAACAAGGAAAAAAAGTAGATATGATGGCTACAAGTGAGGTTTGTAAAAATCCCAGTGAAGAATTTGATAGGCAAGCAGATTCGGGTCATGAAGGCAAAAGGATAGAATCAGGTGTAATCTTACTAGAGGAACCGCATGTAGCATCTGTGAAAGAATGCAAAATTTTTATGGTGGGTGGCATAAATATTTCGACTGATAAATCTTATGAAGGCATGGGTTTTATCGGTGCTCCTTTGGTTGATCACAACGCTGTCCCATCATTCATGGTGGAAGATGTGAAGGAAGAGTTTGTAGCCTCAAGCAATAGGCAGCGTACGGTAGCTCACAGAGAGATTATTGATGAGCCTGATTCTGATTTCTTGAGTTTGGCCGGCAGTTCTTTGTCATCACATGAACCTTATAGTGAAGTCATCCATGAGAAGCTTGATGAGTATTCAGATTGCTCAGAGTCTGATTTTGTATCAGCAATTGATGAAGAGCATGAGGTTGATTTGGATAGTGATAGTTTGGACTCCAAAAGCAATTGTATGGATGCATCTTCAAGTGTGATCATTGACTCTCAAAGAGGCATCACTCCTACGCATGTTGAAAACTTAGAAGTGGGCATACAAGACTGGGAAATTGTGGATTTTCATCTTCAATTGAATATGTCTCATCATTCATTGCATAAATATGAAAATGCATCTTCTATAGCAGCCTCTACTAGGATGCAAAATGCAAGTTACATGGAATGTGAACAAATTGATGTTGAGTTAGGTGAGACACTACCATTTCTCTCTTGGAAGGACCAGGAGGAAGATCAAGATTTGGAGGTTTTTAGTGACTCCAAAGAAAGCATGGAGGAATCCCAAATGCTAGTTTGGGACAGCAGCAGTTTACTTTCCCATCCTCACGAGTATGTTGCTTATGGTCATGAAAAAGTTAATAATATATATTCAACCATTGTTGACAACCCTCTTTTTGAGTTGAGTGCTAATTTGACTTTAGATAATCCACTCTTTGAGTTGGATGATGAGGAGGCTCTTGATCCTGATGATGCAAATGATATGTGGGTTTCAGGTGTGGGATGTGATTGTAAAGTTGAGCATACAATTAGTGGACCAGCCACTATTATCTTGTCTTCATATACACTTTGATTTCCATAAGGCAGATTTGGTTGAGCCATTGATTTTTCATGGTGAGTTTGAGGAGTTATCTTTTCTAGAGGCTCGCATGGTAGAGTTTACATCTTTTAGACCAGCTTATGACGGAGTATGTAGGAATGGTGGCATTGTTGGTTCATATCTGTTTGAGCATGTAAACACTCTTGGAGATGATTCACTACTCTCTTATAATGCATATGGAGCTAATGGGGCATGCATGATCATAGTTCCTTCTGCTGAATGGAATTTTCTTTTAGCAATTGATTGGAGAAGTCGGAGGGATTTGCATCATCCTTTCCATGATGGGGGTAGACATAGTGATGAGCTTCTATCATCTTCTGACATTAGAGGTATTTGTGGCTTCGTCTAGAGTGAGGTTCTCAGTTGGATGTATGATGTTTGGTTTTATAACAACAGCACATGGCAGATCAACATGATTGATTATGCACCAAGGATAATTTGGGATCCTGGCCTTGACATGATTGATGCATTGTTTCTTCTGGATCTTGTTGTGTTGCTTCACAACTTTGGACATGACGAGATTATCACAGTGTGGGATCCAAGAATTTGTTTGGCAAGTAGAGTGCTTCATAGGTTTGTGTGCTATGACAGAGTTATTACAGTATGGGATCCAAGGATCTACTGGCTGGATCAAGTGCTTCACAGGTTGTTGCAGCATAACAGGGTGACTGATAACAAATTGGTGCAACAAATTGGCAGAGCAGTGTTTTTGAGATTGGTTTGGGATCCGGGTATTGTCATGGTTGATTACATTGTCGGCATGGTTCTTGGCGAGTTGCTTCATATTTTGTGGCTTAATGGTTTGTATATCAGAGTGGAGCAGCAGATTGGTATTCGATTGCTTGGGACAAGCAATCTTCTGGAAAGGAGGACTGTGATGTCCCTAAATTTTATACGCCCAAAAGAGGAATTAGTCTAATTAATTAAATATTAAAATTGTCTTTATTATCTTAGAAGACATTTTAATTATTTAATTAATTAATATTTATGGCTATATGAAATGTTATGATTTTGAAATTTAAGCTTTATAAGGCCATTTATATTTAAATAATTCGGTTACAACAACTGAATGTTGATGGCGAAGTTTAAAAGGAGTATTGGCGCAACGATTCAGTATCATGGAGATTGAATATTGAATATGGTTAATTTCATATAGGAACCTCTAAGAACGTAAACTCTCGGTGGTTGTGTGCCATTGCTTGGACGAAAACCCAGCGTGGAAAATTATAGTTTCATGTCTGTTTATCTACGACATCAGAAGTATTTGCACGATCATTCCTATGATATTTATATATCTCTGTTATGCGGATAATCTGGAGTTGTCAAATATATGCAGTTGGATGCATTCGACGGGGTGTTCGATATAGACTTGAAACAATTATTCATTCGGAAGTCATCTCGGCTGAGTCAATTGCAGTTTTTATACTATGCCGGAAATATACATGGAGCAACTATCCTAGTGCTTGTCTATCATGCAAAGGAGAAAGCAGAAGAAATGTCGATCATCATCTTTGAGGAGATCGACACTTGGTTTGAAGAAGCATTGCAAATCACTGTTACTATTGTCGTCACTGGCGCCGTGTATTGAGCAGTAATCATTTTCAGTGAGGTCCATTGTTGATGGTGCCGGAACTCTTCGACTATATTTGTTTGGACAGAATTAATCTAATTTTTTACCAGATTCGTGAACTGAGACGGGATTCTATTCTCGTATCCGGGGACATTAATATTACCTGGGTGTGTTGAATATGATTAGAATTGATGTTTGTGTCATACGATGAATGTATATTGTCGAGTCTTCTCTAATGTTGGATGTACCTATTATTGGCACTAACCATCATACCCTGGTGACTTCCTTTATTTGCATCTATGGGCTCCGCTTGTGTTATAGGGGATCTTGACGGGAAATCTCATCACATCGGCCTTTATTTGCATCTATGGGCTCTGATTGTGTTATATGGGATCTTGACGGGAAATCTCATCACACTACATATTACGCTGGCGGTCAGCAAGCTAAAGTGGGACATCATTTCGGGACCGTTTGTCTCATTGTGCATATATCTTCTATTGGTGCGGATATACTTAGGCATAACATCACTCATTGGTGCAGCCCAATTCTTTGGTAAGGAGATGGGAATAAGTTTGTTACTCCAGGAATAAGATTGTTACTCCAGCGCATCATGAATATAAGTGGACTTTAATGCTACCGGCTATATTCGGGTACTTCCATTACTATAATGCTTTTTGGAATATATTTGTAATGTGTAACTTGATGCATGGAGTTGTATTTGATTATACATTGGAATCGATATTTCTGAGCCAAACTTATATATATCTGAGTTTAAACAAATGGAAATATCATATCTGATTGTGAGTTTAGAACCTGAGTTATGCAAGAGAAATGTTTGATAAAATGCAAATTCCTAATTGTTAGGGGTTAGAAAGGTCTGTTTGAGAATTATCTAATAATAATCAGAATTGGTGTTTTTGTATTGAGAGATTGTATTGTGATAATTCCTTATTTGCAAGTAGTTTGACAAATAACATTGTCAAACTTGGATAATCGAGAATAAACCTTACTCCAAGGGGTCAAGGTCACTACAGTTACACATTGTTGATGCTTTGAAAATTGGTTTATTAGGTGTCATAAGATGCCCACATAGTGGTATATTATGAAGGGCCTATTTTTCAACATTATTCACAAAGTCTCTACCTTAAAGGGGTCAAAAATAGGGGTTTCATTTTATCTCAAGAGCTGATATTTTACACAATGTCTTGGAGAAGCATGAAATTTTGGTTCTTAATGGACATATTTCTTTAATATCATAGTAATATTTTGAAACCTTGATTAGTTCAATATATAAAGTAGCTCTAAGTTAATGCTGCTTTACTGCAGAGTAGTTACCAGAGTTCAGCTTTGTATACTCATAAAAAAGATTGCCTGCAAGTGTGTAAACTAATCACACCACCAAATAAATTGACACAAGCTTTGGAGTGGGTTTTCTCCCAAATATCACCCCCCAGTATATCTGGTGTTTGTGTTTCATTGTTTATTTCATTTTTGAAGTGCTGATTTTCTGTAACTGCTTGAAAAGTTTTAAAGTTTTATAGTGTTCTCTTCTCAAGAACTACATCCCAATTGTTCCTCTACTCTAGACATTACATGGAGCAATTCCCTGGTCGTTCAGTCCATCGAAGCCTATTGCCATAGCATACGGTATACTTTAGTTCCTGCTCAAACCACAATATGCATTCGAAATCTCTATAGAATGCCATGTGTTAGTCTTAGAATTTTTTAAATCTAGAAAGGGGAACATGCTGGGTCTACCCTCCTACATAATAAATCTTTATAAAGCGCAAGGGCCTGCTGTACTTTTACAAACTAGCCGCCATTCTCTGAGGAAGCAGTATCCCCAAGCGTATACGCCATCCGGCACTGTTGGCTATCCATCTGTTGTTACAACATCAACCTAACCTTATAAAACTACAAATTTGAGAAGCACATCACAAAACACATCCAATGTTTCTTTTTGGTTGAGGTAGAAGTTTTGTATGAATTTCGCATGGTTTAAAAACTGTTCTGATTTGAATGGCTTCGATATTCTTAGCTTCATAAGGCGGTTATGAAAATGCATGTAGAATGCATGCAGAGCTACAGCAGTTATCTGACGTTGATGTAATAACCCTGACCCCTTGGTGCCAAGATTACTAACGAATATCTAAGTTTGACAAGGATGTTTGTCAAACTAAAACTATTGAACAGATCAGAAATAAGTTTGTAAATTCAGAGTAATCTAATACATTGACTTCAAATGAATATCTCCCTTCCAATTAGTTTGCAACACTGGAACGACATGGACACAATTATCATTTTACTGAGGTGTATGTGAAGACTCCTTCACACAGGCAGAGTGAAGCATTTTGTCAAACAATTCTTTCACTAACACTCAGATTGGACAGTTACATAACATATCAATACAGTCTTCCGGAATATTACCAAATGCTTTAGCATATGAAAGGATATTACCAGAAATATTTACTCTCAAATATAATGGCCTTCCATATAATAGTTTCCAGACGCATATACATATATATGTAAAATTTCTCATACACAGAACATGAATACCAACGTACAGGAATTGCAAGGAAATTGCAACAATTGTTCAGGAAACTCTTGAATTATCGAACCAGTCATATAATAGCATACCCGGAATTGATGCGTGATAGCTTCGATACTTCACATGATCAGCATTGTCGAGCAAAGTATCCCTGACAGCGCCAGGTCTATGATTAATACACAGCAGGGACAATTCCCTCAAGGGAAATCACGATCATTCCTGGCTTTCGCCTCCTTAACTTTCATCACGAATGCTGAGAATTCGACAGTGTAAGACCAATGTACACCGTATATGCAGAAATAATCCAAAAATACTCCCGCTCCAATGCAACTTTCGAAAAAGACCACTATCTTATGTATTCCCGTGATCCTTCTTCCAACGTTATTCAGATCCCAACATTTTATTTTCTCGATACAAAAAACTAACCATTCTTTGCTGAGTTTGTTCAACTAAAAAAATTTATCTTTCTCTTTTAACAATGCCACGCTCCTCCATAATATCAATAATGAAACCAATAGTGAATTTACCGCCGAAGGTATACTACAAGTGAAAGACATCAAAATAAAGATAATCCAAATACCACAATGAATATGATTTCATTGAGTAAAGAGAAATGGTTTTTTTTATTATTGCAAACTCTCAGAAACGAATTCATTTTAAATCTAAACACGTCAAAATTGGTTCCGTCTCGTAAGGTCTTTAGACCCTTACCAATGGGTGTCCATGTCTCGATGCCATAGTCTAGTTTCGATATCGGTAACTTTTATCAGCCTGAAAGAGCACATCTGGTCCCAATGAAAATGGATTCTGAAGGTGAAACCCAGCCTCTTTACATTCTTCTTTCACAGAAGTTCATTTCATTGAAAGTATCAATTCAAGCTTATCATGTCCATCCTAATCCTCTATAATCCCATATAACCTTAATTTCTAATATTGCATACTTTTACTTTTGCACAGGCCACAGTATTAATTTCATATAGATAAAAGATTATTGTTAATCCAGGGATATAGAACATACCATTTTCCTTTTTATTCACCATAGGAAAAAATTTTAATTTTAATTACCAAATATTCAAAATAAAATATCACCCAATTAACCTTTATCATCAAATTCATTTTATTTTAAAACAATCATATAAAGGTCATTCCCAAAGATGCATCTTGTCCAAGCAATCATGCATCATCCCTGCTCCACTCTAACATGCTGCAACAAGACCAGATCAAAATTAAATCTGAACATGTCTAGCAGCAAATAACTCTGCAGCAGATCCCTGGATCCCATTTTGTAATAACTCTGTTCAATGTCCCCGTTTTTAGCATTGCTCCTTTCAGTGATTGATGGCCTTTTCCTGGTGTGCTGTTGGCTAATCAGAGACAGAATTAGGGTTTCCGGCTGCTTGGTGAGTTCTCTTGAAGATTCAGGGTTTTGTTTGTTGGAGTTTGGGTGTTCGGATTTTGGATTCCTTCTGGGTTTTCAGAGAGCTTCGCAATGGTGGCGCATGCATTACATTCCAAGCAACTTTCCGAATTTACTATTTTTAGTAAATCCTATTTTTGGCAGTGGTCCAGTCAGCACCAGCTCGGTCAACTTTCCTCTTCTGGCAGTTCATTGGGTAATTCTGAATTTTGGCATAAGGGGTTCATTTTGGAGGAATAAGTATTTTAATGACAATAATGTTTTATTTTATAAAATAACCCCTTGTCCTAGTATTATGACTTTAAGTTGTTTTAAAGAAGGGGACCTTGAGGGGTATTGTCTCATGAAGGAAATATTTTATATTTCTAAAGTCAAAAAATATTACTTGGAGAAAAGGACGCCTTTTTATGAAGGAAAAGATTTTAAAATAAAGTTAAATTAAACCTTGAGAAAGGGGGCGCCCAAATTGGAGGGAAAAGAAGACTTCAAATTTGAAAGTTAGGGTTTCTAGAAGCTTCTGGAAAGTCATCACAAGTTTATAAAAGGAGGTCTTGGTCTTCATTTTCAGCATCTGATATCTTGAGTATTGTTATGCTGCCGAAATGGTTGCTGGATTGCTTCGAGGAATGAATGCCTCCTAGCTTGGGCTCGACTTCGTGCTTGAGAGATAGCACCTAGTAGAGAGGTTTGCTTGTTTTGAGTGACATTTTGTAGTGAGGTTTGCATTTGTAGTTTGGGTTTACTTATGTAGTTCAGTTTATTGCATTTTATGTCATTTTCTGGAGTTGCTGATAACAGGGCTGAATCTATAGTTTCACTCATAAATCAAAAAATACAAAAAGAGTTGTTCTGGGTATTGTCTCATTGGTTTTCTATGTTGGAAGAGACCCTTCATGAATATTTGCAGATTTTAATACGAAGTTTCTGATTTTATAAAGCAAATTCGTCATTCCTTGAAAGCCCTACTTTCTGGAGTGCTTTGGGATCCATGCCATTAATTAATAGCCACTTTTAGCTTCCCTTTTTCATAACTAAGCTAGGCGCCATCTTCTTGAGGGTCTATTGCATCAGATTTGAAATCATTTGGGTCAGTTTTGAGTGAGTTGTGTGCATTTCATTGAGTTACTGTACTGCTGGTTATCATTTTCAGTCTTGGTTCTGTCATAACAGCTTGCATAGAATCTATCATTTGAGTTGGTTTTGAAAGGAGAGACATTGAGAGTATTAAGGAAAGCATTGTACTTTGTTGCAGTATTGGGAACACTCTTATCTTGTGCTCAACAGATAAATCTCTGATATTGTAAGCTGAACAGTAGTACTGTCAGCATCTTTCTTATTCTTGCTAATCTCATATTTGTAACTGCCCACTGAATAAGTGGAAGAGGCTGGCTTGCCGCCTATCTACAGTTGAATTGCATTGTAATATCTTTCATCTCCGCCCTATGGTAGCTCCATTCCCACTCTGGGTTTGAAAGCACATTCTGGGTGTTGAGTTTATTCGAAGTTGCATTTGTATTTCTTTAAATCTCCACCATATGGTCGCCTCATTCCATTCTGGTTTGGGTAGCACATACTTGGTGTTGAGTTACTTTCAGTTGCAGTTCTGATTTATTGTACTGACGATCCTCTTGCCATATGACAGCCTCTCTCTTGTTGAGATTGAGTGCGCATTCTTGGCAATGAGTTATATTGTAACTGCTGGTTTGATTTATCTAACCCTAATGGATGCCTTCTGTATGTTGTTGTAATTGCATTCAAAAATCGGAAAAAATTTGGTCCGGTTCATTACAGTGGTATCAGAGCAGAAGTTCCTGCCATCCTGTGAAAGTAATTAATGATTTAATTGTCAGATGAGTGACAGAGATACCAGACACTACGAACAGAGAAAGATGACTACAGAGAAGTCTCTACCTGAGTTAATGCATGATCTGTGTACGCTATTGAAGGATCCTGAGTTAAGGTGTGGAATCAGAAAGATTTATGCTAAGTCTGAGAAGTCGGATTTGATTGGGGTTTCTAAAGAATGCCAGTTCAAGAAGAAATGTGAACATGAGGCTGCCAAACTCCATAAAGATTATCAGAGCATGACAGAGGAGTTTAAGAACGATGTTTCATTTGATACCTTTTTGGATTGTGTGGTGATTTATCACCCTGGAAAGCGGGCTATGGTCAACTACATCAAGAAAATGATTAAGGAGGAAGCAGAACATGCCATGGTTGCAGGTGCAATGAAGGAAGAAGAAGTGCCTATTTGTGGATTGCAGCCCACAAATGAACATGACAAGAGAAAAATCAGTCAACTAATATTGAAGGTGGCACAAGCAAGGTGCACATGTCACCTCAAAATGATCGTAAGTTTGATATAGAAACCTTGACAGTTGAGGAGTGTGTGGGAGAGCCCCATAATACCCCCCTAGACTTGCATGTGATAGCAAGTGACAAAGATCAGTTCGGTGAAAAGAATATAGCAGCAGACTTGAATCCTAATTTGGATTTATCCCATGAAGGTTTTGATACTAAGGGCTTCACAGAAGATGTTGGTAGAACTATTGTATGGGATGAGTGCATTGATGAGGAGAATACTAGTGGTGTCCTTGAACCAGCTTTTGATCATTACCATAATGATATCATTGGTAAAGATGCCGTAGTGTTTATGCCTCCATTTGTTGAGGATGTGGTGATGGATAATTCTTTCTATGTTGCTGGCCAAAAAGCTCAAGAGTTTTCACAAGATGAAGTTATGACAAGTGATCAAGAAGACCTTTTTGGCATACATATGACTATTCATGATGAGATCAGAAAAATACCTATAGATGATGGGTTCATTGAAGATATAGATGATAAAATTTCCCAAACAGCTAGCACTAAAGATTCTTTACTTCATTATAGTGACAGTGTCAAGGGTGGTTTTGGGTTTGATCTTCAAACCAAGCCATTGAAGGGAGGTATGTATGAAGATATCAGTTTAAGTGAGTTGGGTGGTGACCTATTCAAAGAGTCAACCCTCCAAGAGAAGCACAAAGAGCACTTTCCTTTTGATCAAAACAATCAATCCTCTAGCACTTGGGATCCAGGAGTGAAGGCATTTAGTGATGACAAAGAAATTGTGTGGGATGAGTTTCCCTTTGATCCTGATGAAGTTCAAAATTCTGATTGCTTTGCAAGCTATGAGGGGGCTGCCATAAACTTTGATCATGAAGATAGTGAGGTGGAAGTGGAGCTTGAAGATCATATGGCTCTTGACGATGGAAAGTTTGATGGAGTTCCTAAACACAAATCCAATTTATCAATGCTTGAAGCTGGTTGTAAGCATTGGATTGAAGAATTTGTGGAGTCTAATTCTCTTTGTGATATTGAGCAATTTCAGCTAGTAGGTGGTGAAGGAAAGGAGTCTTGGAGCAGCTATGAGGGTAGCAAAGATGAAAAACAAAGTTCTGATTTTCAGTTGCAACCTATCAGCAGTTCACCATCTATGCATGTTCATGAGTGGAAAGATCAATGCAAGGTATCTTTTGAAAAAGAAGTGCAAGCGCTATCCCTATTTGATCGCACACACAATTTGGTTGATGATCTCTATTGGAAGGCTCAATTTGAAGAGAGACAAAGTGGAGTTAAGGATGAAGTTGCTCTTCCTAAATTGCAACTAATCAAAGATTCCTTGGAGACCATGAAATCCGAGTACATAGGATTGATTGAAGATAGAGATCATGCCGTTGAATTTGCAAAGAAGACCTTCATTGTTTTCGAAGAAAGGGAGAGTATGGTTGATGAGCTCACTTTGGCGCTTAAATCAACAAATGGACTGGAGAGAAATTTTGAGTATGGGTTGGAAAGATGAACAGTTGGTTACTCTTGACGTTGATCCTTGGGCAAGACAATGGTAGATTTTGGGACATGAGCTTGCTGGTTGGAGGCAGACCAGCCATCTTACTTGTGGAGTTACTCTCGTTCGGAAGAGTTTGTCCTTCATCACTTGCCAAAAGGGTGATAGTTTTCAGTTGGGGATTGCTCTAGTATGTTTTCCTGCCATTTTTGAGAGATTAACTTGCAACTCTATGCCCATATCATACACTCACACTTGGGCATTTTTTTGGTGCTGCTGTTTTTTTTTGTGTGAAGTACTAAAATCAGATTGCACTTCGCTGACTTCAGCCTTGAATAGCAAATATTATTTGTTCCTTCACACTTATCATATTCTCGGAGTTCATCTTATGAATGTTTGTGGTGTTAACCTTGAGAGTTTTCTCTCATTGTTGGTTTGGGACAGCGAACTACAACTTGTTTTGATTCATCATTCTGAGACTCATGAGGTTGGAACTATGAGAGTTTTTTGTATTCTTCTTGGTGGTGTCAGTATAATTCAGTTGGTGCATAGTAGCTCCATGAGGAGACATGAGTATGAGTTGGTTGAGCTCTTGCAAAGGATTGATTTCCTCCTTGCAAGGAGATTTGAAGATGACACTTTTACCATCAGGGCTTCGTTTGTTACCATGTGGAGGTATGTTGAGGAGTTTGATTTTGAGATGAGCAGCCTATCCTTCTTGCCTAGAATTGTGGTTGACAGTGGTATGATTGTTACTATTGACTTTGGGCCTCTTGGACATGAGACGTCGCATGAAGTTGGTCTCAGTCCTTTAAGATCTTTCAGTGTGAGTATCATGGATAGTAACGCTTTGGGGTTACAAGGAAGGTTAGTGCAGCATTGGCATGATGTTTTCACGAATGTGATCAGAGTGGTGCAGCATCGACATGGTGGGACCTTCTTGAGATGGGTTTGGGAACCTGGGATCATACTTGTTTGGGTATGGATCAGTCTTAAGTTTTATGGAGTTATGGTGGTATTGCTTGAGGACAAGCAATTTTGGGAAGGGCGGATTGTAATGTCCCCGTTTTTAGCATCGCTCCTTTCAGTGATTGATGGCCTTTTCTCGGTGTGCTGTTGGCTAATCAGAGACAGAATTAGGGTTTCCGGCTGCTTGGTGAGTTCTCTTGAAGATTCAGGGTTTTATTTGTTGGAGTTTGGGTGTTCGGATTTTGGATTCCTTCTGGGTTTTCAGAGAGCTTCGCAATGGTGGCGCATGCATTACATTCCAAGCAACTTTCCGAATTTACTATTTTTAGTAAATTCTATTTTTGGCAGTGGTCCAGTCAGCACCAACTCAGTCAACTTTCCTCTTCTGGCAGTTCATTGGGTAATTCTGAATTTTGGCATAAAGGGTTCATTTTGGAGGAATAAGTATTTTAATAACAATAATGTTTTATTTTATAAAATAACCCCTTGTCCTAGTATTATGACTTTAAGTTGTTTTAAAGAAGGGGGCCTTGAGGGGTATTGTCTCATGAATGAAATATTTTATATTTCTAAAGTCAAAAAATATTACTTGGAGAAAAGGACGCCATTTTATGAAGGAAAAGATTTTAAAATAAAGTTAAATTAAACCTTGAGAAAGGGGGGCGCCCAAATTGGAGGGAAAAGAAGACAGCTTAAATTTGAAAGTTAGGGTTTCTAGAAGCTTCTGGAAAGTCATCACAAGTTTATAAAAGGAGGTCTTGGTCTTCATTTTCAGCATCTGATATCTTGAGTATTGTTATGCTGCCGAAATGGTTGCTGGATTGCTTCGAGGAATGAATGCCTCCTAGCTTGGGCTCGACTTCGTGCTTGAGAGATAGCACCTAGTAGAGAGGTTTGCTTGTTTTGAGTGACATTTTGTAGTGAGGTTTGCATTTGTAGTTTGGGTTTACTTATGTAGTTCAGTTTATTGCATTTTATGTCATTTTCTGGAGTTGCTGATAACAGGGCTGAATCTATAGTTTCACTCATAAATCAAAAAATACAAAAAGAGTTGTTCTGGGTATTGTCTCATTGGTTTTCTATGTTGGAAGAGACCCTTCATGAATATTTGCAGATTTTAATACGAAGTTTCTAATTTTATAAAGCAAATTCGTCATTCCTTGAAAGCCCTACTTTCTGGAGTGCTTTGGGATCCATGCCATTAATTAATAGCCACTTTTAGCTTCCCTTTTTCATAACTAAGCTAGGCGCCATCTTCTTGAGGGTCTATTGCATCAGATTTGAAATCATTTGGGTCAGTTTTGAGTGAGTTGTGTGCATTTCATTGAGTTACTGTACAGCTGGTTATCATTTTCAGTCTTGGTTCTGTCATAACAGCTTGCATAGAATCTATCATTTGAGTTGGTTTTGAAAGGAGAGACATTGAGAGTATTAAGGAAAGCATTGTACTTTGTTGCAGCATTGGGAACACTCTTATCTTGTGCTCAACAGATAAATCTCTGATATTGTAAGCTGAACAGTAGTACTGTCAGCATCTTTCTTATTCTTGCTCATCTCATATTTGTAACTGCCCACTGAATAAGTGGAAGAGGCTGGCTTGCCGCCTATCTACAGTTGAATTGCATTGTAATATATTTCATCTCCGCCCTATGGTAGCTCCATTCCCACTCTTGGTTTGAAAGCACATTCTGGGTGTTGAGTTTATTCGAAGTTGCATTTGTATTTCTTTAAATCTCCACCATATGGTCGCCTCATTCCAGTCTGGTTTGGGTAGCACATACTTGGTGTTGAGTTACTTTCAGTTGAAGTTCTGATTTATTGTACTGACGATCCTCTTGCCATATGACAGCCTCTCTCTTGTTGAGATTGAGTGCGCATTCTTGGCAATGAGTTATATTGTAACTGCTGGTTTGATTTATCTAACCCTAATGGATGCCTTCTGTATGTTGTTGTAATTGCATTCAAAAATTGGAAAAAATTTGGTCCGGTTCATTACAAGGGACTCCTTGGTAGTGATGGATACCTTTCTCCTCATCTCCTTAGAAAGAAAGGAATCCACCACATCCTCAGTCTTCAAAATAACAAAAGTACTCGCAATAGCCATAACAAGAGAATCCCATGAATCAAGAAAGGAATAAAGGAAGATTTGACATGTCTCCTCCTCATCCATTTTGACACGAACTGATGCCAATTAATCCATCAACATATTGAATGCTTCCAGGTGATCTGTGATTCTTCCACCCTATTTGATTCTCAAGGAAAATAATTTCTTCCTCAATAATTTTTTTTTCACTAAATATTTTTCTTGATACATCTTACTAAGATTCTTCCATAGTTTCTATGCAAAGGTCTCTTCATGGACATTAATTAAAATAGAGTCTTCCAAGCATAATTTGATTAGAACCTTTCCTTTATGGTCCATAACATCATACTAAGTTGCCTGAGTAGCATCTATAGGCCTTGAAACATTCTCATCAACAACATCCCACATATATCCTCCATCTTCAACTTCCACAACTCAAAATTATTTCCAAAAAAATTATCCACCTCTATTCTCCTTTATGAACTTTCCATCTTAAAATTCTTGCAAAAAGATCACAAAGTACCTTCTACACAAGCTCTCACTCAAATATGGATTAGTTCAAAAAACCCAACAACCCACAACTAAAAACAAAGGTGATCAGGCTCTGATACCACTTGTAAGGAAGCTAAGGTAGCGAAACAACTTCCTACACTAATCTTGAGAGGAGACTAATGCAAAACTTTACAAATCTTTTAACTGTTATAGAAAAATAAATATGAATAAACATAAATATCATGCATACCACAACATAGTGATTTACATGGGGAAAACCCTTTCGGGAGAAAAACCCCACACTCCAAAAGCCACCCAATATATTATTTAGAAATCACAAAAATATAATATACTTGCATAGCAAGCTTCTCATAGGAGTATCACCAACTAGAATCTAGAGACAACATGACCGCTATCTTCTTTCTCCTTTAGTTGAATCCCTACTATTGAGAAGAGAATAGACATGAAAAGAAGAAAATGTGCCTATGAATTTACATACACTAATGAATATGAAACCTTAGATTAGAGCATACAAAGTAATCTAGAAATGACTACATATATATACATAAAAATAGAAAGATCATTACAAGCTTTTTAATTTTTCTAGATTGTTGTCACATTCATCTAACTAAATATTATATTCATGCCAATAAATTTGGCAAGGGAATATCCCTAAATACATTTAAGAAATCTTCCTAAATACATACAAAGTGTAACATCATAAATTGTCACCCAGGTTGATAATTTCACACTATGTTTTTCTCTCCCTATGTGATTGAATAATTGTGCCTTTAACTTCCTAAATTATGCATACCATAGCCTATTATAACATTTATCAAGAAATCAAATGTGCAAGATTGAAGTAAAAATTTAAGATTTTGCTCCTAGCACTTTGGATGCTAGAGATTAAGGGATTTGGACTAGGGTGTCATTTTTCCCTAGTCCACATAATGTTTCCCAAAAATTCAAAGTGTTGGTAGTAGTAATTTAGTATTTAAAACACAAATTATGATTGTTAGCTTTCAAGATTTAATTTTAGATAAATTGGCACAATTTCATATAAATACCTAGTTATTTCATCATTTGAAAAACTAATTTGGAAATAAATAGCAAGAAATTGAATAGTATTACCAACACTAAAAATTTGAATTCTAGAAGAAATTTTTTCTAGACTAGGGCATCCTTGTGCCCCTGTCTAGGCTACTTTTGCTCAAATTTTAGTGGCAAAACCCTCTCAAGATTCTCTATCTAGATCTGCTTTCAGTTTTTCAAACCACTGAGGTATAAAGGCCTAAGTTTCATTGTATACATCATATTGTCATAATGCCTAAATATTTTGTTAAAATATTGACTTTTTTTTTAATATCTATTCTATGAAAATACATATCTAACAGTGAATAACTTTCTTGAATTTAACTATTTTGTGATTATGCAAGGTGAGATGCAAGTATGCTTGAGAAATTTGGAAAAATGTTTAAGTAATGCAATGAGATTCTAGATGCAATTTTTTGATCTAAAGTATAGTATTTTACTGATTCTAACTTGTAATTTTTAAAAATGAAAAGTTTGAAGTCTTTTCGCAACAAAATAATGCATGTTTTCACCTTTTTTGACTAAATCCAAAATACCTAAATGAATGCAATGCACACTTTCAAATTTTATTTTAGATCTAGAATGGCCTAATATAGATTTTTGAATGTAAATAAGATATATATTTGATCTATGGGTATGTGCAGGATCATGATGGGCCAAAAAGTGGCAATATGATGGGTATGTGGTTGATGACATTTTTTTACCCAAAATTGATGAAACAAAAAGGGTTTTTATTTAAGGAGATTCTCAACTTTCCACCAATATAAATTAATTTTCACTTTGAATTTAATAAATAATTATTATTCATTTTCTATTCAAATTATGACTAAAGTCCTAATTGATAGATTGATTGAAAAACATCTATAGCTTTCAAACAGTATCACTTTTTTTGAATCCAAAACATGTGTCACATTCTATGCTTTGCATAATATAGGATTAAAAAAATAAAAATTGAATTTCATAAAGTTTTGAACAAGTTAAGTTGGTCAGACATACGAGTTTTTTTATATTTTTTAAAAGTTGTAATAAAAAATTCATAATTAATTATTTACTTTGAAAAAAATTACAAAAGAATATGCATCACATCAGGACATGAGTCCTCTACTTATATTTAAAATATTATAAAAAAATATTATCATTTTATTGTGGTTAGGGTGGTCAGACAGACATCTACTTCTTATTTTTTCCCTGAAATTTAAGTACTACTGCATTGAAATTTTAAATTTTCACCAAATATATATATATTTTTAAAACCTAGTAGTTTAGAAACTACATTCAATTTCTACAGATTCTATTCTTACATATTTTAAAAATAATATAGATAACTTATTCAAAATTTTACGTCATGTTGCCTAACTCTAATTTTTCTGATTTTTTTGCCACTTAAGTGCCTTTTTGTTCCTTGATGATCCTGCACATGCCCCTATGATGAATGGAATTAACTATATTGAAACCTATGATGCAATATGATATGCTATTTTTTATTTTTTATACTTTTTATGATACAAAAATGAATGCCTAAATGATGAATGTGAAACAATGTAATATTAATCTTAGATCTAAGATGATATTGTGTGAACCCCAATCCCAATACCTGCAAAATAATAAGAAGAAACACATTAAAAGATAGAATGAAAGCAAGAACAAGGATTCCCCATGAAATCCATTAACAAAACTCAAAATAGGAATGAAAAGAAGAAAAATAATGAAAGAACAAGAAAGAAGATCAAATCCTATTGAAGGTAATGCAAACTCTTGATCCCATGGGGGAATTGGTGCCAATTTGATGTGAAAATTGGCCCTTTCCCAAATTCTATGATGCAAGCTTGATGAATGTTGATGAATGATCCACTTTGATGAAGAATGGTGAGTGCTCCAATAGAAAAATCTGCATAACCTAGCTAAGATTCAATGATAATGGATGAGGGTTGCTAATGATTTGAGCATGGTAACTTTACTCAAAATTGTTGATGATGAAATGAGGAGATTAGCCTCTTATTTATAGATGATATTGATGGATGAATGTTCAAAATAGAGCATTGTAGGACTAAGAATTAGCCAATGGAAAAGTGCCACTTGTCAACCTATGAGTGGATGGAGGATGTGCAAGTTTTGAGGATTGTGCCAACAAATGCGTATTTTTGAATTTTGAATTTGTTGAAATGACATGCAAGAGGGAAGAAAGAATGCATTGAATTCCACTTGGCTCAAGGAAAAGGACATGTAAGAGAGATTTAATGCCTTGTTGGATGTACATGTCAACTTGGATTTTGAATTCAAACTTGAAGAATATTCCCAAAAGATACCTTGTTGAGGAAAATAGAGATTTAATAAATCAATTAAATCTATTTTCATGTGCAAGTGGTAAGAATTGGAGGATGGGACATGATAGGAGATTAAATTAATCAAAGTTAATTAATTTAATGAAGGGGGGTAAATGATGTGACCTATTTGACTTAAATTTGTGGATTTATTTAAATCAAATAATGAGAAGAATGTGACAAGGGATTAATTAAATAAAAATTTTGATTTATTTAATTAAAAGAGATGATGTTAGATTAAACTAAATAAAGTTTTAATTTATTTAATTTAATAGATAGACTTTAGAGATTTAATCAAATAAAATAAATTATTTAATTAAATAGGATAATTAGATCAAGATGATTAATTTAAATATCGAGAAGAGGTGAATTAATTAGATAACTGGTTTATTTAATTAAGAGAGGAATATTGATGAATTTAATTAGATAAGGGTATTTGATTAAATGCTTAGACCGAAGGATGATTCAGGATGAAATGATGTTAGTGGTCAAGATCAAATGCACAATGTCCATCGATACATTTTACGTGTCTACAAATATGTTTCATATTTCAAAAGGTTTATAATGTTAATGCATCAAGTTCACCAAAAATGATATGGAAAAAAAAGTGAAACTATAAGATTTCACCTAGGATTTAAGCACTTTTCACTACTATATCATTTATGACTAGGAGCTTGAGGATAAAATTGACTTGCAGCCTAAAAGTTGAATTAATTAGACCTTTTTATTATGGTGTGTGTGTTGTGTATGTGGATGAATGTGATTGATAAGGGATTTTAAATGAAAATGCAATGATGTAACTAAATGACTATGAAAATACACTGTTCTGATGCAAATATAGAAAACCTAGAAAATAAAAGTTAAATTTTGAGACAAGATCTAAAAAAGAGCATAGTTCTTTGCACTTGTGGTTCAAAATTGAATTGTTTTAGGTGGAATAGGGTGCAAGGATTCCTTGGTTTAGGTATCTAAAATGAAAATATACTTTCATAGTCCTTAGGTACCCAGTCTATAGCTTCCTTATTTTGGATCCTGCTATCGGATCTTTGCATGTTGATGAGATATTGTATTTTCTCTATCTTGTCAAGTTGTAGGTATTGAATGCATGAATGAGTAAATTGAATTTAAAAATTCCTTCAATCTCTTTAGATATGTACCCATACATTCAAAAGGAAAGGAAGGGTTGTGCCATTTAGGGTCTTACCTCAATCAAACTCTCTATTGGTATTTCCACCTCTATAATGGAAAAGTTAATGATAAAGAGAGCTTACCATTTTGAGGGATAAAGGATAAATGATAAATAAATTTTGAATCAACAATGGATTGTAACTCACCACTCAAATTTGATTTCCTTGAAGAATTGAAATCATACAAATCTCCTCAAGGCTTGATTATAATTTGACTTGATTTTATTAAAATATACAAGGTTTAGTTTGTACAAATAAAATGTATGCATGAAAAAGAAGAAGAAAAAACTCACATAAAACTTGACATGATGCTTCAATGTTGAAATATTGCAATAAATCTATAAATATTGCTCTTGACATGATAATAATTTCTTGATAATGCTCTTTCTTCAAGATATTTATTCTTCTGTTACCCAATGGATATGCATTAATTAGAAACCATACTCCAATCTCACACCATTATATCAAAACATAAACCAATTTAGAATAATATTGGTTATATGCATTCATGACATCATATTATAACTAGAGATCTATCTTCAATAGAGATCTTCAAATTAATCTATCTCATGCAGTTCATTCTTACACAATTGTATGAGCTATACCATGGTCTTAAGCCAACCAATAGTTCTTGGTTCACTAATGATATTTGGAACTAAGGAATTAAGTTGGATTTGAATATCCCTATTTTATTTATTTCCATTTTGTGTGATTTCAATACCTATTAAGGTATACCCATTGGAATATCCTCTCGATTATAGGTTGAGCTCAAAGCATAGTAGATCTAACCCTCTCTCATAGAGTTGGCCTTCAACCCTCCACAATTTTTTTGTGAGACAATTTCAACTGCATGATGACAACCCTAGCCTTGTGAATGAGATGTAGTTCTAGGGAGTGGAGAATTTTTTTGGACCCAACAATACTATATATAATCCTAATACTTTGGTTAGATAATTATACCTATCCTATTTAATGGATAGATGCATGTCTTGTTTGATGGGTAGATGCCTATTCAGCTAGATGGATAGATAAATACTTGTGTATACAATTGAATGAACACTTAATAAGTTAATAAATATTAACAAAAAAGGGTGAAATTTAGAGGTACAATTAGGAGGTTGCTACAATTTTATGTTTAAGATTTTTTTGTTATTTGGGTGTTGTGTGTTTTAGCTTGTTTTTCATATTGTAGAGAAAATTTTGTTGTTTTGGATTAGTCCACAGATATGAGAATGTTTAGTTCTAGTTATTAAATGTGAGATATTGAAGTTTGGGTGAGTTTTGTACAATTTATTGTGGGTTTGTAAGTGTGTTTCCATTTCTTTCTTTTTTTCTCTCTATTTTTTGGTATATTTTTCTATTTTATAGCATATTTATGTAAAAAATAATCGGGCATGTGTAGGATCATGGTATGCCAAATAGGCCCTTAAGTGGCAAAAAATTCAGAAAAATCAGTGTTAGGCAACTTGATGTAAATATTTGAATAAGTTATCTATATTATTTCAAAAATATGTAAGAATAGAATTTGTATAAAATTGAATGTAGTTTCTAAAATACTAGGTTTATTTAAAAAAAAAAAATCTATTTGGTGAAAATTTGAAATTTCAATGCAGAGTACTTAAATTTCAGGGAAAAATAAGAAGTAGGTGTCTGACCACCCTAACCATAATAAAATAATAATAATTTTTGTAAGATTTTATATATAAGTAGAGGACTCATGTCCGATGTGATGCATATTTTTTTGTAATTTTTCCAAGTAAATAATTAATTATGAATTTTTATTACAACTTTTAGAAAATATAAAACTCGCCTTTTCGACCACCTTAACTTGGTTCATGAAATTTAATTTTTCTTTTTTAATCATATAGTATGTAAAGCATAGAATGTGACGATGTTTTGGATTCAAAAAATATGGTACAATTTGAAAGTTATAGATGTTTTCAATCAGCCTATCAATCGGACTTTAGTCATAATTCTAATAGAAAATGAATAATAATTATTTATTAAATTCAAATTAAATCATAATTTATATTTTTGGAAAGCTGAGAATCTCCTCTAAAAAACCTTTTCGTTTCATTAATTTTGGGTGAAAAAAAAGTCGTCAGCCACATACCCTACAAATATTGCCACTTTTTGGCATACCATGATCCTGCACATACCCAATCAATCATATCAATAGATGAAGTCCCAAACTTATTGTATAAAAATTGTCAAAACTAGGTACAAGATTGATCAAGAAATTATCAAATTTATGTGGTAATTCTTTTATATTTTTATAAATTATTTGAAGAGGGTTTGAATATTAATGTTATTCTTTATATTTTTTGTCTATTTTTTAATTATTATATTTACAAAAAAATATTCAAGGATATTACAAAAAAATACATAATCTTTGACTGTATCTGGAAGGAATAAGAGGCCAACCCCTTGATAAAACTATATGTGAAAAAATGCTTAAATGCTTAGAGTGAGAAGGCTTAAAAAATTCATGAATCAAGGTCCAAGTATCTTTAGATCTAGGACCAAACTAGAAAGGATGTTTAAGAGATTCTTAATGCTCACAAGAGGATTGAAGAAGGAAGCAGGGATGACGGGAAGCAGAGGGAGGAAGGCGACAGAGGGAATGACGAGTCGAGGTGGGAGCGGAGAAATAGGTGGATGGAGGAGGAAAAATGGAAGAAGGAAGGAATGGCGGAGGAAGGAGGACCAAGAGGAAGTAGAGACAAGAAGAAAGGAGGCGGCAGAGGAGAATGGACTGGTATTAATATCAGAAAAAACATGGGGACAAGGTCCCCCATAAATTGTGTTCTCACTTGTGGCCTCACTGCTTCAAAGATCAAGTCAAAAGGGACCAAGAAGGAAGTAGAGACAAGAAGAAAAGGAGGAGGGATGAAGAGGAAGGAGGCGGCAGAGGAGAATGGATTGGTATTAATATAAAAAAAAACATGGGGACAAGGCCCCCCATGAATTGTGTTCTCACTTGTGGACTCATTACTTCAAAGCTCAAGTCAAAAGGGACCAATAAAGAAGTAGAGACAAGAAGAAAGAAGGAGGAATGACAGAGGAAGGAGGCGGCAGAGGTCTCCCATAAATTGTGTTCTCACTTGTGGCCTCACTGCTTCAAAGCTCAAGTCAAAAGGGACCAAGAAGGAAGTAGAGACAAGAAGAAAGAAGGAGGGATGACAGAGGAAGGAGGCGGCAGAGGTCTCTCATAAATTGTGTTCTCACTTGTGGCCTCACTGCTTCAAAGCTCAAGTCAAAAGGGACCAAGAAGGAAGTAGAGACAAGAAGAAAGAAGGATGGATGATAGAGGAAGGAGGCGACAGAGGTCCCCCATAAATTGTGTTCTCACTTGTGGCCTCACTACTTCAAAGCTCAATTCGAAAGGGACCAAGAAGGAAGTAGAGACAAGAAGAAAGGAGGGATGACAGAGGAAGGAGGCGGCAGAGGTCCCCCATAAATTGTGTTCTCACTTGTGGCCTCAGTAGAGACAAGAAGAAAGGAGGGATGACAGAGGAAGGAGGCGGTAGAGGCCCCCCATAAATTGTGTTCTCACTTATGGCCTCACTACTTCAACGCTGAAGTCAAAAGGGACCCAAGAAGGAAGTAGATAGAGACAAGAAGAAAGAAGGAGGGATGACAGAGGAAGGAGGTGGCAGAGGTCCCCCCATAAATTGTGTTCTCACTTGTGGCCTCACTGCTTCAAAGCTCAAGTCAAAAGGGACCAAGAAGGAAGTAGAGACAAGAAGAAAGGAGGGATGATAGAGGAAGGAGGTGGTAGAGGAGAATGGACTGGTGTTGATATTAGAAAAACATGGGACGAGATCCCTCATAAATTGTGGCCTCACTGCTTCAAAGTTCAAGTCAAAAGTGATCACTGATCAAAAAATAAAAATAAAATCAACTTCATTTAACATTTATGAATAGATTGAAAACAAAATTATGATGATCAATTGTAAATAAAATAAATATACGAATAAATAAGCAATCCATTTCATTTTATATTTATTAATATATACAAATAAATAACTTATAATTTATTTTATTTAAATTAATTAATTAATCTTAATATTATTGAAAACCAATCTTTTTAATTTAAATATTTTAATGTAATTTACACATTTATATTCATATATTTATAAGAGTTAAAACAAAGTTACGATCATAAATGAAAGCACTTTTGAGTATGGGCTTGAAACATCACTTATAATAAGTTTTTTAGATTCGATATAAAACCGTTGAAAAATAATGACTACTCTAACTGAACTTATTTCTCGTACAGCCTATCAATGATTGTATGCAGTACTTGCTGAAGTTCCCTTTCTGTATCATTCTTTAAGATCACCTGACACCCCTTCTTCATTATTCTCCTAAGATCAAAAGGAAAATCACTTGGAGTCCCTCCCAAACACCAGCCGGTAAATATCCATTCTCCTGGTTGCACCCTAAAATTTGACCCCAAAGAAGGGATTGCAAGGTCACTATTAACAACAACGACAGCGCAATAAATGGTTACACAATATCTTTCCCAAATAGGGGCACAGATTTCTGCAACTAGTGCATCGGTGTCAGAAAAGAGATCTGGATTTAAAATTGACCGCGCTCCATCGACAGCTTTTCCAACAACTAAAAACTCTGGCAGCACCATCTGCAATTAAAAATGTAAAAGGAAAAGCTCCATTTTCATTTACCAAAAACTAAAGAGATTATCTAAGAAAATCAAGGTAAAACAGAACTTAAGACTGAAAAATTTCTCTCTTGCTCTCCTTTCAAAGAAAGAAATATGATTGACTGTTTAAAGTAGCCTTCAAATCAGTACCTTCAACATGGAAATGCAATTCCGTGTTAGTGCAATGCTGCAAATTAAAAGTTTCATCTTTTGCAATCCATTTAGATAATCAACGCCTTCTATGGTCTGCAGCTTCTCACAAGACCGAATTGCAATTTCCTCCAAACAGTCCAGTCTACGATCACAAATCACTGTCACTGTTTTCAGTTCTCTGCATTCTTCTATTACGAGTTCCACAAGCATTGTTGGCAAAGTTATGTTCTGCAGCTTCCCACATCTGGCAATGCTAATCTTGTCAAGGCGTGTTCGAAGTGTAAAAAATGGCAGCTCTTCAAGCTCCGCACAATCGAACAATTGGAGAAATTTCAATGAATGGAGCTCGTCAATGCCTTTGATGCTCTGCAGCTTGTCACAACTCTGAATTATCAAACAGCTCAGTCGGGCAACATTTGATAGCTCTTGTAGCTCCAGACGTTCACTATTATCACGAATCACTTCCACTGTTTTCAATTCTCTGCATTCTTCTATTCGTATTTCCACGAATTTTGTTGGCAAGGTTATATTCTGCAGCTTCCCACAGCTGACAATGCTAATCTCCTGAAAGCAAGTTTGAAGTGCGAAACATGGCAGCTCTTCAAGCTCCGCACAATTGAACAATTGAAGAATTTTCAATGCGTGCGACTCCTCAATGCCTTTTATGCTCTGCAGCTTGTCACAAAATTGAATTGAAATCCGCTTCAAACAGCTGAGTCGTGCAACATTTGACAACTCCTGTAGCCCCAGACATTTACTGTGATCACAAATGCCTGCCACTGTTTTCAGTTCTCCGCAACTTTCTATTTTGAGTTCCAGAAGTGTTACTGGCAAATTTATGTTCTGCAACTTCCCACATCTGACAATGGTAATCTCCTCAAGGCAAGTGTGACTTGCAAAACTGGGCAGCTCTTCAAGCTCCGGGAAATCCGATATGAATAATCGTTTCAAATTTACACATTTGAGCAACTGAAGACCATTGAGGTTCGGACATCTAGGAATTTTGACCGCCACGAGGCAACTTGGACCTT
This sequence comes from Sequoia sempervirens, assembly GCA_007258455.2. Taxonomy (NCBI): domain Eukaryota; kingdom Viridiplantae; phylum Streptophyta; class Pinopsida; order Cupressales; family Cupressaceae; genus Sequoia; species Sequoia sempervirens. Next base: position 430,862,975 of record VDFB02193867.1, read on the forward strand.
GAACAAAAGGCATCGCCTCAAGCTGCTGACTCTCACAAATGTCCAGAAAATTTAGTTCCTGAATCTCTGGACACTTAGAAATATTCAATTCTACTAGTTTCTGAAGATCAAATATTCCTGACACACTTCTCAGCTGACTAGAATTTTGAATCGTAATTTTTTGCAGGGAGCTCAAATATATAACTCTCATCTCCTGAAGCTCCGGACAATTCGATATGCATACTTGTTTCAAATTTTGATATTTGAACAACTGAAGACTGTTGAGCTTCCAACAACCATCAATGGTAACCGTCTCAAGGCAAGTTACACCTTGAAGACAAGGCAAGATCTCAAGTACCGGACAAGCCGATATGATTAATGTTGTCAGATCAAATTTACCCGTCACTCTTTTCAAATTTTGGCATCTGGACAAGATAAGACTGTTGAGCTTCACATATCCATCAATTGTGACAGTCTCCAGGCTACTTGGACCATTAAGAGATGGCAACATTTCAAGCTTGGGACAGTTACGAATATTTATGCTTACAAGATTTTCAACATTTAAAATTCCTGATATTGAAATCAAATTTCTGCAATCATTCAACTCAAAACATGCTGGTTTAAAAGAATAATCAACAGTGATCCTCTTCAAGTTGTTCAGACCCACTAGATGCAGCTGCTCAAACACCGGACAATTAGAAATGTCCAATTCTACCAGCTTTCTAAGACCAGATATTCCTGACACGGTTTTCAGTCTACAACAATTGTGAAGTACAATTTTTTCGAGGCAGCTCAAATGTACAACACTTAATTTCTGAAGGTCTAGGCACCTAGAAATGTTCAATTCTCTCAGATTCTTTAGATCAGATAATCCTGATACTCTTTCCAGACGATTACAATTGTCAATTGTAACTTTTTCCAAACTATTTGATATTCCTGATAAATTTAATTTTCTTTTCAATGAAATATGATATATCTGCAACTCTTTCAATTGGGTGGGCGCCTGAAACTGAAAATAAATTTAAACTTACATTCAATAGGTAGTAATATTTTAAAAAATACCGTTAGTTGGAAATTTAATTTTCATTGGAGAACATAATACCTGTACAAGGCTCTGACACAACGTTTTGAGACCTAATTTGCTGATTACTGGACATCCCAAAATTTGAAGAGGAATCCTTGGCTGTAATAAAATTGGATCTAATTTTAGAAATTAGGTCTAACATGAATTTGTTTGTCGGGCGAGTTGTTAAAACCACTTATATAAAATATGTCTAACATGACTCTATTTGTTGATTGAGTTCTCGAAACCGCTTATAACTAGAGAGTAGAATGTGAAATAATTTCTATTTGTTAAGTGAGTTCTCGAAACCGCTTATAACTAGAGAGTAGAATGTGAATTTTTAGATTTAAATAAATATATTCTATTACGATATAATTACTTGCAAAATTTGAATAGGGTGGGCGCTGAAACTCAAAATAATTTTTTTTAAACTTGCATTGCTAGCAATAATAAAGAAGGTACCTGTACATGGCTGTTGACTTTTAAACGCCGCAACTTTTGAAGAGGAATCCATGAAGGAATGCATGCGCGTAACTTATTGAGATCCAGGATAAGGTGAAAATCCATATAGTCGAGCTTAAGCCACAACAAAAACGTTGACGTGTCAGCACTGACATCTGATTCCCCTAGAAGGAATGTAATTTGACAAGTGATGGACTCGTCAAAAAATGAATGGAAACATCTGCGTTTGGTTTGAGCGAGGACTTTTTGGAATCCTTTGGACTCCTGCAATCACAGATACAGCTCAGACTTGTATTAAGATATTCAAAGATGTAAAAATATCAATTGATATGAACAGCCATACCAGATATTTAAGATCTCGTGGACGCCACAGCCGTCGAGGGCTCAATTCATTTGCCATTTCTCTTCCTAAGTCCCGCAGATGGTCATGCATTCTCAATACATGTCTCTCTTTTATTTCTTGAACAAGACACTTGCTTCTAAGTGTTTCCAGGGCATGTTGAGCGTTCCATCCTGATGCCTCCCATGCTTCCATGGCAATTTTTTTTATTTTGCCAACAAAAAAGCATGCAATATCCACGAAAATTTGTTTTTCCTCGTAGTCCAGTGCATCAAAGCTTATTTTAAGACTTTGATGTATGTCTCGAGGCATTATCTCACTAACCTTATTCAATTCTAAAATCCAATAATTCTGATCTCTGCCATGAACATGACTGCCAAGAACTTCAAGAGACAGAGGTAACCCTCCACAAACATTTAGGAACGAGTTAACCAGATTGTCATAATCCTTAGCCGGATGGGGTTGGCTGAAGGAATGCCAACAAAACAGCTCTCTCGCGTGGTCTCTATCCATCCCTTTTAGATTATAAGCAGAAGTAATTCCTGTGTTTACAAGCACCCCTACATCACGGGTTGTAACAATTGCCAGGATATCGACTGACTTCTTTACAATTTCCAAGATAAGTAGATCTTCCAACTGTTGCACGTGATCAATATCATCTACAACAACTAGGAAACTTAACTGGTTGCTCCTTCGTATGCAATCCCAAATATGACTTTTTCCTTCCTCTGTACAATGAAAATTGAGTCCATCTTGTTGGAAGAGATCTTTGAGGAGTTTCCTTTGTAAAGAAGGAAAACTGTTATTTTTATAGGCTTCCCTCACATCGAACAGAAAACAGGCTCGCCCATACTGGGAGTGCTTTCGGTTGAACAGCTCTTTGGCCAGAGTTGTTTTTCCCACTCCACCCATTCCAAAAATGCCGACGATCTGGGCCTTCTCTTTGCCCCCTTCATTCATACGGCACTGCCTTTCAAAATCTTCCACAAGCTGATCTAGGCACTCCCTTTCAAAATCTTTCACAAGCCTGTGAAGTCCCACTGGGTATTTGGCAACATATAGAGATTTTTTCCTTTGAACTTCTTTTTGGACAGCTGATACTATATTTTTGCAGTCACTGATACTTTACAAAGAAAAGGGGGATCTTAATTAGAAATAAATTTGGTTTACTAAAATATAGCAATTTCATCTGTGACAAAATTAAACAATGTGAAATACACAAGTACAATGGAAACACGGAGAGCTCACATGAAATTGCTGCTGATTTCATAGCCTGTGATAAATGAAACAGATTGGAGGGTTTCCTTCCAGTCTCTAAGCTTTTCCATATATCTCTTCTTCTCTTCATATTTTGTGAATGCTTTGGCATACTCTCCCTTATCTACGAAGCGAAGATCGGAAGGTTTCACTCCGTAAAACAATGGAATGATCTTAGCTCTACTTTGTAACATGAGAGCCAGCTCCGTCAAACACCATGGGGACTCTGCATATCCACTGGAGAAGATAGCGATATGAGCCGAAGCAGAGTAGATGGCTTTCTCAATGGTTGAAGGAAATGAATCACCGAGTTCCTTCTCCTCCGAATCAAGAAATGCATGTATTCCTAAGTCCTTAAGAGAATTATAAAGCTGAAGGGCTATGGTTTGTTTGACATCAGGGCCCCTGTGGTTGATGAACACATCATATAATCTTGAAGCTTCCTCTACTTTCCTCCGTGTGCCTTGAGGCTCAATTCCAGAGAAAGCTTCATGTCCCTCATTTCCTGAGTGAGATGAGGAGGAGGATGTCATCGGTTGATGCTCAACAAGAGTGAAGAAAATGGATTGTTGGTGCAGAGGCAGAGCAGAGGGAATTGGATCGGAATAAGCATAAATAGAGAGCATTACATAAGAACTGTAGATGTTGGAGGTGAACATGTTCCTTCCTGGAAACGACCAAGAAAATAAAGGGAAATGCCTAGAAAACAGGGTCCCACCAACGTCAACTATGCAAAAATAATTGGATTTATGTCATATACCTAGTCGATGTCTGCGTTTTTAAGGAATTAATCTATCGGCCACTTCTGGAAATTGATTAAATTTTGAAGTGTTTGACGCGTCCAATCTACTCGGGCTTGAAATCGCCTCCACACCCTTCCTCGCAAATATCGACATGTCATCTCCATGTGCCTTCGGTCGTGATAGCCGATGTCTGAGTTTTTAAGTAATTAATCTATCGGCCACTCCTGGAAATTGATTAAATTTTGAAGTGTTTGATGCGTCCAATCTATTTGGGTTTGAAATCACATTTCCATCCTTTCTCGTAAGTATCAACATGTAATTTTCTTGTGCCTTCGACGGGTTTAACATTTTCTGTTGTCGTTCTCGTTTTTGTTAGCATACACAATTTGGGAGGATTTTACTTTCCTTAAATTCTACCATTTTTTTACCGTGGGAGCTACAAATGTTGTAGAATTGGTCACTGTGTCTCCAAGATTTCTTCATCGACTAAGAAAGTGAGCATGCTTTGCAAAATATATAGAAGCAAGAGTCAGTTTCGTCTATGCGGTATCTCTGCCAAGTGGAAGATAGCTCCTCAATGTTGGTCTGCTGCATGAAAGAGAAAATATGGTTTCATACAGAGGCTTCTTAAACCCACATGTATTGGGTGAGAAAAAACAATGAAGAATGGAATTACAAATAGAGGCTTTAAGATTTACTATCACGTAAAGAAAATGAATATATGTAAATTGTAAGATAATATGTTTGAACTAATGTTTTCAAAAATCAAATTTGAATTAAGTGACTTTAAATTAGTTTCTTATTAGTTGAATTCAATCTTCAACAATTTTATTTTTTATATTTAATTAATAAAAAAAAAAAAATTAATTATTTTAATAGTTTTATTTTTCTATATAAGAATAATAAATAATTCATTTTTTATATAATTATCACAATGAAAATTGTATTATGTTGATAATTTTTTTCTTTCATTTTGTGTTTATTTTTCGACAATGTATTGGTACATATGCATTATGACAAATGTATACTCTGATGTAAAGTCGAAAATATTTATATAGATTTTACCTCACCATTATCCATACTTGAGATCCTATGTTTATTAACACCTCACTTCATGTTCCCTTCTACTTGATTTAACGATCTATTATCCATAATAATGTATGTATTGATTCCTAAACTCTATGTTCCATCTAATTTATCCCATGTCAAGTTCGTGCAATCATGGGGCCATCCTCACAATTATGAACTCAAGTTGCCTAAATTCAAATTGGCCTATTGACCCCCTTTTCCTTTCTCAACTAAAGTCGCATGCACGCACACGTGTGGGTGTTTATATAATTTATTATGTATTGGTATAAGAACATTCATTTCTATTCATTTCAGAAAACACACACATTCAATCATCTCTCATTCTAGGAGGGTTTAGAAGGTCAATGAATAATAATGCTTTTCGATTTGGTGTGTAAAAATGAGTGACAAGTCTAATTTCTAAAACAATTATCTATTATAAGTCATTAAATTAATATCCTTACTTGGCTTAACATAACAAAAAATAGTGAGCCTCCATCAATTTGGAAATTTTTACCAAGAGGTAAATGGTTTTAAGGAAAAATAGAACAATATAACAATGTATATGAAAGATAAATTTTGAAATAAATTTACAAAATATTTCTTAAATGTAAATTTATATGATTTTATTATTGTTAGTGACTCTATTCTCATGTTCAAAAATTAAACTCAACAATTTTAAAATATGATTATAGGGTGTATTCTTTCATCATGCATTTGTATATCTATTGAACATCTATTTCTATGTCGTCTTTTAAAGTTCACTTTTTGTGTCTTTTTTACATAGCTTCTTTATATAAATTGTTGAATAGGAAATGTGATCCTAGATCCAATTAGGCTAACAAGGATTATCTCCTTTTCACTTATACTCCACATTCAAACATAAACCAACTAGGGTTTGATGATTGACTTTTTTCCACAAGGGAGAGCCAACCTCCTAAGATTTATGTTGTATTCAGTTGCAAAAAAGATAAAATTGATGTGTATTTTAGCAAGCCTATTTGATATGTAGCCCTAGATCTAAAACTATAATTTATTGCATAGATGGAACTAAAAATTCTCAAATACAAGGAAAATCTAAAAAATAGAGACAGAGAGGAACCTGCATTAAAAATTTGAGCCTGAAATAGTTGGTCAAGAGTGTGGGGTGTCCTAGACCAAGTTCTTTCTTTTTTAGAATTCAAAAGTTTGATTGGTGTGTTACAATTTTCTCTTCATTTCTTGAACTATCTTCTATTGAAACATCCATATCTGATATGTACACATGTGAAGAGAGGGAAAGGTTGTGTTGTATAGGGGATTTCCTAATTCAAACCTCTTTTTTTTATTTCTACCTCCACGTACAAAAAATGATGATGATCAAGAGGGCATGCCCTAGGTTGGGCAAAGGCCAAAACAACAATAATTGACTAAAATTGATAAATGATAAATAATAATGCTATTTTGATGTAAAAACCCTTGAAGAAGAGATGCCACACTACAAGTTGATTGATGAATTCCTTGATTGTTTGATAGACCTGCAAAAGGTTAGTTCCCAAAACACAATAGCTTGTTGTAGATAACTTGTAGATGATAACTCAATACTTCTCCATAATTGCATCATAATCACCTCTCATTCTTTATTACCTTCATCCTTTTATTTCCAATGTTCAAAATGAAAGGGAAACATGTTTACATATGCATTTCAATTAATCTTTTTGAGTAGGGGCTGACTTGGGGGTCATCTTCAAATCATAAAAGACCGCCAAGTCACATTTCAAATATTTTAAAATTTTCTTTTTCGTCTAAGGCACCCAACACCCATGACTGGTGCTTTTTGGCCTAAAATTACTAGGGTGATGGGGATTTAAACATATTTAATTGATCTAGCCTTCAAATGAGCAAAAAACTATATTATAATTAATGTTATCAGAAAAATAGGGTGTCAAGGTAGTATGAAATTGTTAAGGGTGACAATTTTTGATGCTACATTTAGCCCCCACTTTAGTGAGAGGATGATCTTATGTTCATACTCACACTAAAGGAATAAATATCCATATCAAAATGTTGACGAGACACTTGATGACACCAAGAGGAGTGTGTAAGCCCCCAAATTAGGATCTCACTGATTGCAATGTTAAGATAAACATGCACATAAGACAATAAAATATTCACTCACACATGACATTCAAAGGACAACCAATGAAGTACATATTAAAAGAATATACAAAGCATGCACAAAGTAAACTCATTTTATAAAAATAATGCATGAAGAAGACACACAAAATACACAAAGAAAACACATGAAATACACCAAGAAAATACACCAAAGACACAAAGTAAAGACACATAGAAATGACAAGACAAAGAATATAAACATAATAGAACACAAACACAAGGGTTAGTACTAATGAGGATTTGATTCAATAAGGTGAAGAGACCTCAAACTTAATTTTTTATGAAATACCAAATGTCAACCAACAAATGTGTTTTTTAAACAAAATGGTGATCTCATAAGGATGTTGAATCACTCATGAAACACATGGCTCCAATAACAATAAAATTGTGTTATTCTAGGTGGCCATGTAAAAATTCTAAATTTCATGAATCAATAAGCTTCATTATGCCAAATCCATGGACTATTTTTCCAATCATGCTTTAGGGAGCAAATAAGGGTTTAACACCATGGGGGATAAATTGATAACCATGCCTCAGCTCGGGTGTTATAAACAACACCACCACAAAAGTGGTATGTTAATAAGTGAAATATCACAAGATGTCTATGAAATGGATAGGGTAATATGCCTCCCCTTAAAATATCAACATACATGCTATGCTGGTATCTCAAGGAAATAAGAGATGAAGAGGAGATCCTTGGAAAGAATACACACATCCCAACACTAGTTATCCTTTCCCCCAAAGTGTAGAGACAAGGACAACCATGAATTTGACTTAATCAAGAAGTTACGTATAGTTGGAGAGGATATTTATAGAAGGAGAAGTCATTTGTGAAGAAGAAAGAGAGTGTGTGTGATGTGAGTTAAGTAGAATGATAATATGAAGTGTCTTGAATTTGTGTGACAATGTGAATATACAAAAAAGGAACTAAAATTTTAGCATAAGTTAGATGCTTCATCTTCAAAAGTTTAGTCTTAGTTTATTTTCATAATTCTCATGTATCGTACTTTGAGACAATGAGTCTCATTAGGTCTTTTGTATCTTGCTCCTGAAGTTGTCTTTGCTTTAGTGTTTGCAAGTCAATAGGCAATGAGCTTCAAACTCATTGTAAATCATTTTAAGTAGTGAGATTTTATATTGTTAGGTAGCTCTGACCGAGGTTTTTCCTTCATTATATTTTCCACGTAAAAATCCCAGTGTTATGGTGTGGTGCATGTTTTCCTTTCTACTATTCTTTCAATTCATGTGATGTGATGTTTTATTTGCAAATGGAAATTATTTAGTTTTAATGTATGATAATTCACTCCCCCTCTCAATATTTCCTTTTGTTCAAAAATTGGTATGAGAACCAAGTGCCTTAAATAAGCCTAACAACTAACATAGATCCTTCTCTTGAACACATAGAGTCTATGATTTACAAATCTATGATATGTTTTGTTGGTTATTTTTTTAGAACCAAAATTAATCTCAATCCTAACCTATGAGGGTGCCACAACTCAATTATTAGCTAGGTTGAGGATTGGCCAACACCTAAGGGAACTAACTGGTACCTCACTTCTTCTCTTTGAGCTCTTTGAAACCTAGGGAGGGAAATCCCATGTATACTCATAATATCTCACTTTAGGTTAAGAACTTATTTCATCACACAAATGCCAAATTACCTTAGTAGAGGCTCAATAGACCTTAGATAAAACTATTACTTGTTTCCAGGAGTGCAAACACATATTTAAAATTGAAACAATGTGGTTTCAAGTATTTCGTGTATCATTCTTCGTCTTGAATCCCAGTTCCAATTCAATATTAGCTCAGCTAACTATAAGACATATTGATGAAACAATCATGACTTATCTAATAGAGGAAAATAATTATGACATGTAAGAAATTGGTAATACGGTATTAATTAAATTTTAGAAACTGACGAACTGTTAGAATGTTACTTTGTAACACCCAACTCACTATGTCTACAAAACATCACTTCCTTATTTAATCCTATATCATTTCCTTACAAACTCACGAGCTCCTTTTAACGTTTAATCAGTTCATTAAACTGAAGCATAAAATGAATTCATACATTTTGTGAAAATGAAAAAAAGATGAACGAAACTGCCATTAACACTTCCATTCATAACTTTGACAGAAAATGTACAAGAGAGCAACATTTTGAAAACTAAGCTTCTTTTATATTTCTAATATTGCATTGTATAGCCATATTTAGAATTCATACATAGTATAACTTTCATCTTAAACTTTTGTCTGATATATTACCAGAATATCTATTCACATTCTACTTTGCTTCTGGAGCGTAGTATCTACGATGACCTTACCTGGACTCAAAAAACTCTGAACTCTCTTTCTTTTAGTCATGAAATCCCCTTTCTATAAGTAGGGGAGTAACATGCAACCGACTAAATTACAATTTCATTTACATTTCAGTTCATTTCAAAACTTAATTTCAATTGACTCCTTGAAGGACTCCTCATGTGGTTTCATAAGTAATCATTTGAGAATAGGGGAGGACAAAAAGGCAAAAAACATGTGTTAAACACAAGGAGTCATTGTCATAGTATCCTTTTTCTTGGAACAAAAAAGATTTCAAATACATTATCACAGAGACCACTACATCAGCAAGGGAATGAAAAAGACAAACCATGGACACATGAAAAAAATACTTCTTATGCAACGACCATGGTGTCATAAAAAACTAAAACTAAGTAAAGGCCCTATTCAGAGTCATTGGCATCTGAAAATTCCCAACCACTAGACTGGTCCTTGTTACAATTGGAGGTATTACTAGCACAACATCATTAGAGCTATCGTATGGCACTAGGGAATGGACATACTAGCCATAGTCAGAGTCTATCTTAGCTTCAACATCTGGAGTAGTATCAAAAAGCACAACAAGAGAACTATGCTTTCCTAGGATGGTTTGGTAGTTGTTTTCCTTCTTTCTGGCCTTTTTCAATGGCAAAGCTAGTTCCTTGCCTTTAAGCTCATTTTTTTCTCCTCGAAGGGTCCTACTCCTCAAGTGGTAAGTACTCTACACAATTGTATTCTTTTTATGGCCTCTTGCCCTCCCTTTTCCCTTTGCAATTTCAGGGGAAACCATAATTTCTTCCTCAGTTACCTCCTCATGGAATTTAGACATACTTAACCGACTAGACCTCCTAACAGGTGGAGTTGCCTCACCAGTTTTTCCACTCTTGTCAAAGCTAACAAAATGATAATTTAAAGTCCTTTTGGTTCAACACCCACAAGAGAATTACCCCAATCCTAATGATAACAACCAATTCAAGAAATAAAAGTCCTAAGTAGACCAGAGAACTCAACTTCATACCAACTTATCCAAGACATGAAAATTCTATTGCAAATAGACCAGCAACCCTTTACACTTTTCCTAACATAAACTGTAGACTAAAAAGATAGTGAGAATAATCACTGATCATCTTGCATTAAATAGAAATTTTGAGCATGGAGAATTAATGATGCAAAAATCTTTGTGCGAGTGAACTGCTAGCCTGTCAGTTTAGCTTTGAATCTAGACCATTCATCTGAAAGCAATTAAAATTTCATCTAAGGTGGCCATGAGCATTGTTTTTCGACTATTATCAACTTTCTTCTTGAAAATAGTGATGCTATCTCAAACATTGACACGCTATTCCTTAACCCTGATTTAATCATATGTGTCCTAACAATTATCATGTATCGCCAACCTAACCTGTACTCTTCATTAATATCGGTGAAGTACATAAGGCCAGTTTAGAGAGAAAATTTCTTTATATGCCTCATTGCTTCATCATTGATTTTTTTCTATGCCTAGGGTGCTCATTAGTGATGAAGCTACTTATGCAATGATTTCCTATCCATTGGATCGTCCTACTTTAGAAATTTATCAGCAGTCCTCCAGTTCTTTCACTGATCCCCCTTTTGCTTCATGCAAGATCCACAAGATGTTGCCACATTGCCCCTTTCATTAATGTTCATCAAATATAGCTAATTTTTCTTTATGACCACTCGACTCTATCAACAATGAAAATATCCTTGTGATGGCCTTTAACCCTCAATTCTATGGTTTGACTTCCAATCACATATGTCCCTTCATCATGCATCACCAATTCAAACTTTATGCTTAAGATCCTATTGGCAATGAGATACATCATGGAAACACCAAATCTTGGACAAATGTACCTACATAGAACAAATGGTGCCAAAGACATCGCCCATAAGATCACATAAAATTAGCAAAAGTAAAAACCCTTGAAAAGGCACCCATTGCTTATCGCTATTCTAGAATTTAAGTTCTTAAATAAATCTGCAATGAGTGATAAGGCATCCATTCATCGCTAATTCTCCTCATATACCATGCAAGAAATTAGCAATGAACGGTTTACAATAGTTATAGGTTTCATCGCACATCATTAATGTAAGATTTACTTTTCACAACATATCCACAATCACATGCAACATATTGCTTATTGCCATTACAAATTTTCTTCTCAATGGCTATTCACGATCAATGATATCAACATAAGGCTAAGAACATCACTCATCGCTATTACAATTTGGAAGGATGAATAATCATTAGTGATGAGCGATATCAAAGGAGGGTACCACTCATCACTTATTGCTAATTCAAAGTGTAAACCTATGAATAAATCAGCAATGAGCGATAAGAACATAAGGGCCATCAAAACTTTAGTGGAAGCTTTTAGGCACATGCTCATAAGTTGTTCTCAAAGAGTGGACTTCTCTAGGTCGACACAAGAATAGTAGGCTCATAACATTGGAATCATGCCTAATAAAGGACGTAATGATAAAAAATGATAATTTCCCTAACCCTATAGAAACATATGATTCAACCCTATACAAAAGAAAGACCAGTCGTACGGTGATATAATCACATGATAATGTAAGTATGAAAATTCCTTCCCCCTTTGTGCCTGATAATAGATATTATGTAGCCAACAGCAAAATAGAATTCCAAGAAACTAAAAACAAAACCTTAACCCTCATAAAAGCCCTTCATTAGATGTGACAAAATTTTTAGATAGAAAATTCTAGGGTTTTAATATGAGCACTCAAAATTTTGCAAAATTTTTGAAAGCGCCATCAGTGGATCTTTTTGGGGACATCTGTTCCTCAGTGAATAGAGCGAGAATTCAAATCCTTTTGAGAAGAAGACCAAGTTCCTACTCCATTGGGTAACAAAGTCATAAGATCATCTATGCTCTAGTTGTTTTGGTTCAACAAGTCAAACCACATATCTAATGGCCCAAGGCTATCAAAACTATAGGTTGTTTCTTACCTCTGTCATATAGAAAATTACCATCACACTTTGCTGAATCCATCCTGAAAACATCATTGGAATATGCCCAACTGAACATGCTAGCAATTTTAACAATTTTGTAGCTACCATGCATCTGTGAATCAAGCATACCTTGAAAATACTATATTGCAAGTGGTAGTAACTCATAATTTTTACCATTTAAAACATTGTCAAGTTCAAAACAACCTTCCTCAATTAAATTCCCATTACCACAATGCAAGGAATTTGCATCTAGTTGAAAATATAGCACTCATATTCTACCAAGTAGCTAGTACTATTAGTCTCAACCTTCATAGTAGTTTTCATGTTAAAAGTAAAACAATGATAAGTAGTATTCAAAAGATTATGCACACCATGCAAACTATCTCCAAGTGTGTGTAGAGAAACACACTCATACATTGGCACATATTGTAATTGTGCCTCAACAAGTTGGTGTAGAGAATCATCAAGAATCTCTACCCTATATTTATTCTTGCTCACTTTGACATCCTCTGAACATAACATGTCAATATCTTCATCATTCATAGCTTATTCAAAAGTGAGCAATTCTAGTTCAAAAATATAACATGTTCTTTCTTTTGAATTAGCCCCCATATCCATACAAGACAAGAATAACTAGGCCCATCCAAAATAGAGGAGAGATACTTATCTAAACTACTTTATGACTTTCACAACCTAACTTATCAAATGTACAAACCTCATGGTGGTCTTTTGTTCTTAACTTATTGACACAGGCTTCTGAACTTTCATCAGTTTGCATGTTGCTATGTTCATTATTCAAAGCATTATTAAAATCAATCAATTGCTCGTTATTACCCATATTACCACAATGCTAATCAATTACTTCATAGCTGGAAGGAATATCAAATACCCATGTTTCATATTTTGCATAGCGATGATTATCATCATTGTCAAAATCAATATGAATATTACATAATGATTGAGGGCTATCCATATATGCATATTTCTAATATTCAATAGTTAACAAGTTTGAAATTTTTTCACCATTTAGTAGGTCATAATCTTGATCCACTCCTTCAACTACTTATCTCTCTTGACCTCTAGTAGAAATACATGCTTTACCAAGTTGTAATTTAGGACATACTAAGATATTTTCATCAAAATCTAGAAACTTCATGGATTGGGCTTCATCATTGATCTGGTCCTTTATATCCTTTTGAAGGTGAAGAGAAATATTTTCATTACTATGAGTATCAATGTTGAACATTGCAGTACTTTTAATTTCCTCCTTCTCAAGCATGCACTTATTTAAATTTGAAAATACCTATATCTGATCATTTGTATCCACACAATTTCTAGTTTCATCAACATTCTTATCCACAATTGAAGATAGCAGACCTTGCACATATTCATTCCTTATCCTTTCCATATTATCTAAACATGTGTAGGCCATATGCATATTCAATATTCTGAAATCCTTAATCAATGCACTAGATCCCTCCTCAAAAGCTTCAAAATACAAATGAATGTAGTCAGGTGTGCTAGGTCTAAAATTTTTAGGGATTAGTGCAAGATCAAAAGAAAATCTATGATTAAAGGAAATACTTGACTAATTATCCTGCTTATTCAGTTGTTTTAACTTTGTGATAAAATCAGAGGGTTCTTCTATAAATTCTTTCCTATAAGCATCTACTAAATTATCCTAGCAAGGAAAGGACTTCTCTGGAAAACTTAAGTACCAGTCCCTCACTCTAGCTTCCAGAGATCTGACAAAAAATATCATCCACATATCCTGATCTCTAAACAAATGTTTTACCATGAAGCTATAGAAACTTTGGATATGTGCATCTCCTTTACACACACTGTATCCATTAAATCTAGGCATTTGCTTATAGATTCAAGATGGCATTCTTCCAACCGTGTAATCAATCCATGACAAATCTAATTGATCATACTTGATGGGTCAAAAGAATTGACAAAAGTTACAACAAATTGGCTAACAAATCTAGTATGATTATCTCTTAATTGGGATTACATAGCCATTAGGTGCCTTTTATTCATCTCTTTAACTCCTATTTTAAACACAACTTTCCATTTTGGCCTTATCCTAGGCTTGTTCACACTTGAATGCATACACTTTTTGATATCAACTGCCTAAGAATGGTCAAACTTATGAACCTTCTTGAAAATATGCATCCAAGTTTCTAGTTGCATGGTTATTTCTCTTTGATAATCCATGGATATATGCAAACTAGAGTTTAATTAATTATACATAATTACAACCATGACTGTGTTGGTTCCCAAATAAACCAATGCAATGAGTGCTAAAGAGTATTCAATCTCTCATATTCAGACTCAACAAGTTGATACATGGCCAACAAACAAGAGAGTGAATAAAATACCCCTTTCTCCCCTACACTTCAGGCTCTGTTAAACTTGGGAGGGTGATCCTGGCCTTGTCCTTTCAGATACTTGTATGCCACAATATCAAACACAAAGTGAATAGATAAATCTCCTTTATATGCTTAGTTGACACAATACCTTGAAGGTATGACTGACCTTTATGGTAGTGTACATACTAAACATGAGATATATGACTCATTAAATTCTACACACAAACTAACTGGGACTGAGAAGTAAATTTTATTTAAAAGTTGTAGATGCTCACAATCAGTTTTAGGAAACTATAACAGTAAGAGACCAATGCTATATCCCAGGGTGGATTCATCTAAACCATGAAATTTAAAACCTAACACAACATTCAATCTATCATAATCATATCTATCAGATGATGCATTACACCATTGATATTCAGTAACTAAACTAGTTATACTTAGCAATCCTAGCACATTATTGCATAAACTTTCATATTCGTTATTACAAATTAACTCATACTTTGTATGAGAGTAACAATATCAAACAAACATATAGGGAAAGATAAGGAGCTAAATAATAACAATCTTTGATCCCTCAAATTCAAAATCTATGCAAAGTGAATAATGGAGACAACTAGTCCAGAATAATATGTCATTTACATTCAACTATGACTATGTTGTAATTACATTCTTCATTACAAAACTCAGATTACTCCAGAGACCTGAAAACTAGCAATATACATCAGATCTATGTTACAAAATGTTGGACTGTGAAAACTAAAACAATGTGCAACCACTTCCACTGAAAACAAAAAATCTGCACTTAAGGAATTGGAAAACCCTAAAATGGAGATCAAAGAGGACACATGGCATATTCAAGTTCGTTGATCTGCAACTCCTTTGCTTGTTGAAGACTCTTCATCTTTTCCCCTATTTTCTTGCTCTTCACTCCATTTCCCTGCAACCGAAAAATATTCCTCACGGGAAGAATTCATCCTTCATCATTATGCCCTTCCTTGTAGTTGAAAGAATATTTTGTTTGCTATGAAAAAACCCTTCACTATAAAAATCTCCCTTTCACCTGTTCATCTTTCACTTTCACTGTGCAACAAAGAAAGTCTTTTCCTCCATCATGACTGAAAAATACTTACTTTCCCAACAATTAAAATTTCACCTTAGTTTGTGAAAATTTAATTAAAATTATTCGGGCTACAAAAATTATATTCCCTTGCACTTTTTCCTTATCAAATATTTCTTTTACTGGGCACTTCACCTTTTAATAAGTTCATCAAATAATAATATTTGACACTAAAACTTGGGCCCCACCAACTCTTCACTTTCACACTTACTGCTCACCATCGCTCATCTCTAATGTATATGGAAAATGTGAAAACTATGAGCGATTGCTGTGAGTTTCATATTTATCCTCCAGCAAAGAAACCATTGTTCTGATTATATTATGAAGGCTTTTATTTACTTGGGCAATAAAATTTCATTTTCACTTGTATTTCACCTTCTTTAATTACTTCCCACCATTTGAATTTTTTACCATTAGCACTTATCCACTTGCCCACCATTTTATTTTCTCTAAAAACTCTCATTGCACATCTCTAATGTTTTGTGGAAACTCAAATATTTATTAGCGATGCATGAGAAAGACAGTGCAACCATCACACCTCACAAATGCAATGAGGAAATGTAAATAAGAATAGCGATGGACAATATCATTGCACCATTGGTAATGTGAATTGGAAAATCTTAAAGAAATTGTGATGATTGGAACTTCTTGCAACCATGGCAAGAGATAAGTGTGCAGGTAGTTTTTCTTGATGGGGGCATTTTTGCAGCTACCAACAACAAAATTTCACCTAAAACATGCTTAAAATCCCTGCCCAAGCATTGGGAATGATTATGGGATGAAATTCCAACCTGGAACAACATTTTTGAGCCACTAACAACCCCCAAAATCTTGTCGTAAAGCCAAAAATGTGAGAGTTGTTCATCCTACAATAATACTTGCTTAAATCTGCCCAAAGTGCTCTAGAAGAAACCTCCATTGAGATCAAGAGATGCCAAATATTTGATGAGAACATAAAGAACCATCAAAATCTACCCCAAAATGGCTATTAGAAAACCAAGATCACCTGTATGCAAAGGGATACCTGACACATGCAAAAGACATGCAGAACCAAAGAAGATGTTTTGTAAACCTTAAAGTAAAAATGCATTAAGAGAATCAATTATTACAAAAGAGATCAATCCTTATGAAGGAGATCAAGAAACCCTAAAAGGGAAACCCTAAATGAAACCCTAGTGTGCACACTTAATAATTAATCAATTATTAATATGCCTAAGTTTAGCTTAAGTAACTAAAGGAATAAGTGACTTAATTAATTAATCAATATGATATAATTAATTAAGCATAATAACTTATTACTCTAACACCCCCCCTTAAGATGAACTTAAGAAGAAGCTAAAACACTATAATAAGATGCATGAAAGCAAAGATGGGTCTCGACAACTAGGCCTGATCAGGTACTCATTTACAAATGCAAGAATGAGGTAGAGAAGGAAAAACCCATTGAGACAAAACCCCCCTACAATGAGATGACATGCTACAAAGAAGCACTGGAAGAACACTATAGAGTAACACTGGAACTTGATACTGGCAAGCAAGGAAATATTCTTCTGTATACTACTGAAACCAGATGAGAGTCACTGATTGACTCAAGGAATCATGAAGAGAGTGGTGAAGCAGATGCGAGGCATAAATATAGATCATTTGTTTCAGATGATGAGTTTATAAATTCTCCAAAATTCAAATCATTTTTGTATAAACAAAAGGGAAAGGAAATAAGAGAAAAGGTTGATGATGTTACTACAGGAAATGAAGAACAATTGTTGAACCAATTGAGAAAGTGTGTGGATGATGAGATGACATGTATGACCCCTGAGAAGGGGAGGAAAATGTTGGAGAATGCTGGTGTCATGATCTTTCCCGGACTTGACCTCAATTCTGCATTGGTCTTTGATAGTTTCTTGAAGGACAGTAATGCTACACACAAGCTTGACAAAGAAAAAGTAACAGAAATGTATGCAGGATCCAAGTACAATACTGATGAAGGATCATTAATGATTTGGGCCTTGTACCCACCTCACAGAAAGTCAGTAGTTATTGATACAAAAAAGGAATTTGGCCATGTCATGAACCTAAAGGTTGGAGAGGTTGATTCTGTGGCTACTGCAAAAATTGGAGTTAATATTGCAAAATTGAACAAAGCACAGATTCAGATGTTGATAAAGGAAAAGGAAATGCACAAGCTAAATAATGAAAGAGTGCTGAGAGAAAATGACAGATTAAAGGATTTAGTAGGTGTTACTATGAAGACACCCAGGATGCTTACTCAAGGTGAAAGTTCTCAGTCAAAGGATCATTGGGAAGGATCAAGTGCATATTCCCAAGGAAAATATGATGCACTTGTAGTAATAATCAAAAAGAGGCAGGATGGTTTAGCATCTTGGTTAAGTAAGCTCTGGGGAAAGTATTCCCATACACTTGTTGCATTGAAGGAGCATGAAAGGATGAATGAACGAATCACAAAGAAGTTTCAGGAAGTGAGCCATAGAGATGCTGCTAATAGTGTTACAATTGAAAATGCTAGTCATTTTATAAATAGGCATCAAAATTTCCATGATGAATTGTAGGGAGATGCATAGGGATTGATAGATGTTGCTATGAAAACATCGGTCTCACTCTCTGATGATAGAGGCAAACTAAAAGAAGTTGCCAAATGGAAAAGTGAGAATGAATCGATGTTGTGCGAAATGCTGAAGGTTGCTACTGCTGAAAGCACGACGTTAGATGAGGCGAGCGAGCAGAATGAATAAATGATAAAGTTGGAGATTTCAATCCAGAATGCAATTGGAGATGTGGATACACATGAGCGTCGAGATTATTTGGATCATCTAACTAAGATTCACTTGTGGCTAAATAGGGCCTAATTGTCCTTTAATCTTTTTGTTATGTAAACATATGACATTTTCAAAAGGATGCATCCTTTTGTGTACTCGATGTATAAATATATGTTTCAGAAACGTAATAGACACAAGTAATAAGTAGAATAGGATAGAAGATAGATAGCAAAATATAGTAGGGTAAAAGCACAAAGTTGTGTCACACTTTATAAAGGAAACGACCAACACTGATCCAATTTTTAAACTTGAATCACTAATATGTGGCAAATATGTTTTGAATTTTGAAATGATGTAAACTAGTAAAATATGTTTTTCTTAGTAAATTTTATGTTTGTATTTTTAAAAAAAATTTAAAAAATTATTTTAAACTAGTTTTTAATAAATTAAAACTATAATTTAGTTGCTGAAAAATGCTGAAAAATGAAGTTGCATGGAACGTCAAACTTTTTATAGTAAATTTTAGTTTTTTTCTTTAAATTTTTTTGTGTATTTATAACTTGAGATTTTAGTGCATGGATATATTTTTTTCCAATTTTGATAAATATATATTTTTAAATAAATATTAAAATGTGCATGAATAAAAAAATAATTGTTTTCATCGGACGTCAACATTCATATTAAATATTTATCTAAAATGGAGAAAAAATTATACCATCTTAAAATAGGTTCTTTTATCTAGTGCATCATATTTTTTTCATTTTTTTTTAATAAGTTTTAGTATTTTTCCTTGGCATAGTAATCGACCTAATATTTTGTGCTGATAACCTACTTTTTTTTTGGTAGTCTAGTGGTATCCCCGCAACTCAGGCCAACGAGCTCCACCACCCCTTTCCCTGGTCTTACTTTTTTGCCAGGTTTTGGGGGGCAGAGGAGGCGAGCTGAAGCGAGACTAGTCCATTGGAGATGATAGCTTAGGGCCGCATGAAGCTGCCACCACTTGAAACCACCCGGTGTGAATCGAACCTTGGACCTACATGGGACGGACCCAAAGCCTTAGCCCGACCATGCCAACCGTTCGGCTTGCGAGGTTGCTAATAACCTACTTTTAGTAAAAATAAAAAATAAAATATTTAAAATAATTAAACTATTAAAATAAATATATTTTTGAAAACTACACTTATGGATCTACAAAAGGGTATTTTTATATTTAAAAGAAAATGTTATTTATATTGGTAGGAGTTATTGAAACTTCAAGTTTTTCAAATAATTTTTTTTTTTGGTAAATTGGACTCAAAGTAGTGCTCCATATATTTTTAGCCAACAATTTTGGTTGAAAAAGTTGTGGAAGTATCTAACTTAGCTAGAATGAATCTTACTAGATCATATGTTTGACCAAAATTGTTTTTTAGTTAGAAATACTTAAATTCAGTTGTGCTGATAAGTTGGCTAAAAGTGTGACACAACTTTGTGCTTTTACCTAGTAGAACACAATGTTTCGCAACTATGAGACTATGATGCATGTTTTGAAATAATGGAGATATCAATGAGAATCATTTAATATGCTAGCACATTTCTGGTGTCAATTGTTTGTTTTGCTCATTGAAAGTATTATTCAGGTTGTCTCCAAGATTGATGTTGTCTGGTTATTTAAATTGACATAACAAGTTTATGTTCGGTTTATCAGTGCACATTTGTTGTATCTGTGTGATTGGTTGATCGATTCTTTCAAGGAAGGATTAAATCCTTTTAATTAATCACAATAATCAGGGAAATTCATTTGGATCAGTGAGAAGAACTTAATAATCACAGTCTTACATGTTTATACAAGTTATAAACAAAACATATGCCAAACAATTTGAATGTTCTCCAGAAAGAAATCACTCATTTAATATTTTATTTGACTCCACATACCCAATAAGGCACTAGTCTCTACTTCCTTTCATTACTTAGTTTCATTCATATTTTTATATCTATTAACTGAACATATTAGGATCTAGTCTTGAATATTGCTATACAATTTATACCAAATTTAATTTTATTTGTCCACTTCCATCTGCCATCGTGGACAAATCACTGCAAGAGAGAAGATCAAAAGTCAAGTATGCCCAACTCATATAGGTACACCTGCCTAGGTTAAGCAAAACCCGAAGAGTAGAAAGCTTAAACCATTTGGCTTTGTCTATTACCCTAAAACGTACCAGGAGATTGGAAACCTCTTGAGGTGTTCTTGCCTATGTTTTTGAGAGCTAACAGTTTGTATGGTGCACCATGTCACGGAGGTAAATGTAGCTTTAAAGCTATTAACTACCTCATTCAAAGGATAGGCTCATGACTAGTACAGATCCTTTTCACCCAACTAGATATTGCCACCTAGGATCAACTTGTTGATGGTGTTTTCTACACAGCAACAACTCATATAGAATACAATATCCTATCTCTCTTGAAAAGGTTATTTTCAACAATAAATTACTGAAAAATCACCCCAAGGTCTCTCGGATGTCAGGTCATGACAATGCATAAACAACTAAGATAATATGTGAAAATACTGGTAATCACAAGGGGCCTTACAAATGAACAATGCTGGAAGTGAATTTTCATCAGATGCAACAATATGGTGATGCTTTCAATCCTAAAAGTAACCCAGATTCAAAATAAACAACAAAAAAGATAAGGGTTTATAGAGATTCTATTCTCTAACTCTTAAGATTAACAATGCAAATGATAAACACTTGAAATGGACCAATCCTAATGAAACCAATCTCTGCTTGACCAAGATTAATCTACAATCTTACAGAAACAGTGCAATCTTCTAAGGTTTTAAAGATTTTCAGATCATGAACATTCACCTAAGACAACCCAATTACAGTTGAAATGAATAAATCTCCATAATTGAACCAAGAAAAATGAATATAAAGGTCCAGACTAACTTTACAAAGCAACTAACAATCAGCTAGCTGCAAAAAGTATGGACCAGGGATTGCTGCAAACACTTCAAACATTAAATCATGAACACCATTGAATCAGATCTAAATCTAAATGTAATAACTATGAGCAATTTTAAAAATAGAATCATAAAAACCATGCAAGATAAGTCAACACAAAAGAGATCACCAGAAAATCACAATGCGTTCAATTGTATTGAATCACCAAACTCCAACAACAATTCCAATGTTCTGTTACATGACTTGCTCAGAAATTTATTAGCTTCTACCTCTACTCTACTGCTAAATTTGCTCTCTATCAAATCTTCTCCTAATCTCTCACCCCTTACAAATGAGGCACAAATGCTATTTATAGAAAACCCCAAACATGTTGCCCCAATTAGATTTTACAATAATAACAGGCCCCAAAACAGGTCAGCCAAAAAAATTTCAAAATAGGACAAGATTTGCATTAAATGCATGAATATTATCCATGTCGGCCTACGATCTCCAACAAGATCAAATTCGTGTGTCTTCCAGAACGTCCTCCAGTTGTAGACAGTTTTGGCATGGATTCTTAGGTAGCTCCCACTTTTAAAAATTTAAATTAAACATTTCCAGATTTCCCACTTTTGGCATGAATCCGTATGAAAGTCCCCATTTTAATATTTGTTTAGTCTTGAAAAACATATACCATTATTAATAGCCCACATGTCCAAATTAAATTTGAATAAAATCTTGACCTTTTCTAAAAAATTTACATTTTTATAAGGAAGCTTTCCATTTTCCTAATTTTTTTCATTTTTGAAAATTTTATTTTCAACATCTTTTCAAGAAATTTTCATTTTAGGAACATTTTAAAAACCATTTTTGGAAAAAAATAAATAAATAAATAAATAATTATTTTCAGAAAAATTTCCATTTTGGAAAATCTCGGGATTTGGGCCCTTTCAGGGAAATCAAACCAAGGGGAAAATCTGGAAAAATCTGGGCTAGGCGGACTCTAGACCAAAATCCAGGAAAATCCAGGCGGACAGGAATATGGGAAATTCCAGGGGGGTTGGAAAATCCCGGATTTTGTTCAAAACTTAGTTTTTTCGAAGCACAAACTAGGGAAATCACTTGGGCAAGCAAGATGAACATCTAAGGACCTCAAAAGGAAATGAAATCAATAAAATTAAGGGGTCAAAAAACACCAAAAGCCAGAGCAAAAAGAGGGTCCCCACTTTCTATGGGGTGTGTGTGCAAAACTGCACAACAAATGGCGACTCCGCTAGGAAAATGCTCCAGAGTATTTTGATGGTGAACAAGAATCATGAACCCAGAATCTCTGGTTTCAATCTCCCTATTAGGCAAACAAATCAAAATGCAAGATTAAAGAGTCGGAACCGAGGATAGACTGGACCTTCCATAATTGAAAATCCAAGTGTGTGCAAGTGAGTTCATTTTCCTCCTTGAGCTACTGCAGAAACCAAGCTCAGTCAAGTTGGTCTACGTAAAGATTCTAGCTCCAAAAGCAACCTGGATAGAGCCTCGCTGCCAGTCAGGCATCCATAGCCCCGACGAGGTTATCGTTGTGGTTCTCCTGAACATAGCTCTACTGCCAGTTAGGCGTCCATAACCCCAGTAGAGATATTCAGATACCCCTAATAAGTTGAATTCTTTCTTCTGACTCTCAATATTTTCTCTTTTTTTTTTCTTTCTCTTATTTCTATTCTTTTACTCATTTCATTTCAACCTGTGAACAGTGAAGTCCACACCTAGGGCTGAGAACCATAGTGGCACTGAAGCAGAAATATGATTTTCACCCAACAAGACCTTGCAAGGACCCTACTGCAACCTTCAGATTCTTAAGATAAATGAAGAATATAAGATTTTAGAATACTTCAGGTTCAAATCGAACCAATGACCCATTCTCTTTAAATCAAACATTCAGACCGCTTGACACCAACAAAAGATCTCTGGCCATTAATTCAAGACACATGACTAAATTCCATCAATAAAACACTTAGAACAATCCCAGATAATAAAGAATTATTGCATAGGAAGGACACTTCCCCAACCAGAAAATAGAAAACCCAAGCTAGAGAAGCAAAAACAACAACCAAACTGAAACCCAAAGCAAACTAAACTAGCCAAAATAGAAGCAAGGAAAATCAATCTAAACTAAAGCAATCTATCCTAAAAAAAAAAATAGACAAAAGCAAAAGAAAAGAAGACCAAGCTGCATTTATTCAAATCAACACTATGTACAGAGAGACTCAAAATGGCTCATGATCAGATAGGATGAACTGAGACTCATCCCCATATGATTAATCAATTCATGGACAAGCAATAAGGTAAAGGTAACAGTCCTCAGAAATGCAAACCTGTCTTTATGTTTAGAAAAATAAATCTCTGCATTGTAGCACTCAAACTCCATGTCAAGATTAGGAATAACTAGTAACTGAGGTAACTCGTTAGGACCATGATTAACCCATATGCAAGTTGTCTTTCCTAAATCTCCATAATCAAATTGACAAGATTCAGAATTTCCAGCAAAGAAAGAAACAACCTGATTTTGCATTTCTGCAGACTGAATGTTTTTTTCATCATCCTGCACTTGTGAAGAGTTGATCATAGTGTCATCAGGGGGTCTCTATTGATGGTGCAATATTCCACTTGCATTTGAAACATGCAATATAGAATTAGAAGAATCATTACATAATGCAGAGTGAAATTCATATCGAAGACTTTTAGAACTATGAACATGGAACTTTTCACCTGTTTGAGTATTTCCATGAGGGATCAACAATGAAAACACAGAGGCATTATCTTGAACAACAGTTTCCTCAGCATGATGCTCATCTGAAGGTATCACAGATTGATCTTCTAGCACATTCTCACCTGGAGAAGTTGGAGCATGTTCACCAATACTGAACGCAACATTTCTGTTTTCAACATCATTCATATTTTCCTGCACATTAACATGAACCACATCAGCTACCCCATCAATAATGCATAGAATTTGTGAGTTTTCATTGTGCATTGCATCAATAAGCTGAGGAAAAATAGAATTAGATAAATGAGAAGACTCCCTGAATTCATCTTCTGTTGGCACTAGTCTGGATTCTTTGTCACAATCATCAGGAACGTTGACCACTTCACCGAGTTCCTCCTCATGTTCTTCAAGACATTCATTAGCAACTGGTTGACATTCCTCAGTCAGAGACTCGTTTGATGTACCTATCTGTGTATCATTTACATGTAAGAGTAGCTATACTTGTTCCTTCACCTCCTTTATGACTGTCTGGCACTAGAAACAGGTGAATTCTGAATGCTCTTCCTCATGTATCCTGCACCAAGCTGGTAACAACAGCTCCTCTAGGTAGACTCCAAAACCCAGGCTTGACCAATCTCTTATAATTTTGGCAACAAACTCTTTGTATCTGGTCTGTATCACATCTTCATCTTGGAAAGGAAGAGCTTGTAGGGGAACTTCTTGTTCAGCCTCTACTGTGTTTTCTGGAACTTGACTAGCCTCAACAAGAACATCCTCCTTGATCTCCGTAGGTGATTCTTCACTTGAATTTTTCCCTGGTAACTTTAAAATTTTATATTTGTCATCCTGATATTCAATTCTTTCCAAGGTCACCCCAATATTAGTTGCAACATCATCCTAGATTTAGAACTAGTTGGCCTCTCTGCAGTGCATTCCTTGTTTAACTTTTCTCTCCCCTCTAGGTATCCTCCAACTCTAACGATGGAATTAACACAAGAGTGGCAAATGAACTCCGAATGGGCTGCATTATGAACTCTACACCATTTCGATGAAAGGGAATCCTGCAAATGCTTACCACCAACAAGCTAATCTTCAACTATTTGTGTAAATGCCTCAACTGCAACATTCATAAACCCTAGATCTGAGGAGGCTAGTGGTTCATACAGGTTTTGCATGAAAATGTTCCTTTGCAAAACCCTCTCAACTTCACCCAGAAAGGTTAGACATTCGAACTCAATGTGTGTACAAGTGTCATGGATTCTACACTGATCTGATAATGCATAATAATGTAAACCCTTACCATCCCATAGAGCTAACCTCTTGTTCAGAGACTCACAAAGTAGAAAAGAATCAATCTGAAGACTATTTCCATCATGATAAACGTGATACTGCTTTTCCATCTTGACTCGGAACTTGAATTTTCAGATTTTGAGATCTGCCATATCTCAAATTTTCAACATAAAGGCTCATTCAATCTTCCAGCTATGTCACCTCGTTCAACCCTCCTTCTAGCGCCAATTTGTTGATGGTGTTTTCTACACAGCAACAACTCATATAGAATACAATATCCTATCTCTCTTGAAAAGGTTATCTTCAACAATAAATTACTGAAAAATCACCCCAAGGTCTCTCGGATGTCAGGTCATGACAATGCATAAACAACTCAGATAATATGTGAAAATGTTGGTAATCACAAGGGGCCTTACAAATGAACAATGCTGGAAGTGAATTTTCATCAGATGCAACAATATGGTGATGCTTTCAATCCTAAAACTAACCCAGATTCAAAATAAATAGCAAAAGAGATAAGGGTTTAGAGAGATTCTATTCTCTAACTCTTAAGATTAACAATGCAAATGATAAACACTTGAAATGGACCAATCCCAACAAAACCAATCTCTGCTTGACCAAGATTAATCTGCAATCTTACAGAAACAGTGCAATCTTCTAAGGTTTTAAAGATTTTCAGATCATGAACATTCACCCAAGACAACCCAATTGTAGTTGAAATGAATAAATCTCCATAATTGAACCAAGCACAATGAATATAAAGGTCCAGGCTAACTTTACAAAGCAACTAACAATCAGCTAGCTGCAAAAAGTATGGACCAAGGATTGCTGCAAACACTTCAAACATTAAATCATGAACACCATTGAATCAAATCTAAATCTAAATCTAATAACCATGATCAATTTTAAAAATAGAATCATAAGAACCATGCAAGATAAGTCAACACAAAATAGATCACCAGAAAATCACAATGCCTTCAATTGTATTGAATCATCAAACTCCAGCAACAATTCCAATGTTCTGTTACATGACTTACTTAGAAATTGATTAGCTTCTACCTCTACTCTACTGCTAAATTCGCTCTCTATCAAATCTTATCCTAATCTCTCACCCCTTACAAATGAGGCACAAATGCCATTTATAGAAAACCCCAAACATGTCGCCCCAATTAGATTTTACAATAATAATAGGCCCCAAAACAGGTCGGCCAGGAGAATTTTAAAATAGGACAAGATTTGCATTAAATGCATGAATATTATCCATGTTGGCCTACGATCTCCAGCAAGATCAAATTCGCATGTCTTCTAGAACGTTCTCCAGCTGTAGACAGTTTTGGCACAAATTCTTAGGTAGCTCCCACTTTTGAAAATTTAAATTGAACATTTCCAGATTTCCCACTTTTGGCATGAATCCATATGAAAGTCCCCATTTTAATATTTGTTTAGTCCTGAAAAATAGATACCATTATTAATAGCCCACATGTCCAAATTAAATTTGAATAAAATCTTGACCTTTTCTAAAAGACTTACATTTTTATAAGGAAGCTTTCCATTTTCCTAATTTTTTCCATTTTTGGAAATTTTATTTTCAACATCTTTTCAAGAAATTTTCATTTTCAGGAACATTTTTAAAAAACCATTTTTGGAAAAAATAAATAAATAAATAAATAATTATTTTCGAAAAAATTTCCATTTTGAAAAATCTCAGGATTTGGGCCCTTCCGGGGAAATCAGACCAAGAGGAAAATCCGAAAAATCTGGGCCAGGTGGACTCCAGACCAAAATCCGGGAAAATCCAGGCAGACAGGAATATGGAAAATTCTAGGCGGGCTGGAAAATCCCAGATTTTGTTCAAAACTTAGTTTTTCGAAGCACAAACTGGGGAAATCACTTGGGCAAGCGAGATGAACATCTAAGGACCTCCAAAGGCAATGAAATCAATAAAATTAAGGGGCCAAAAGACACCAAAAGCCAGAACAAAAAGAAGGTCCCCACTTTCTGTGGGGCATGTGTGCAAAACTTCACAACACAACTCATAGACAAATTATTTAATTGATTCAATGATAAAGGAGATCAATTTGTTGAAAGTATGCTAGTGTTGTTAGTTTTAATGGAGCTCTACTTATTTAATAATCAAAGATCTAATTCATTTAAATATATATAGTTGAAATAGTTAAAAATCCCTCAAAATGATACCCAAAAGTTGTTTATCAATAAGTAATAAAACCTTCATATTTGAATTTGTATTTCATACCACCCAAAATTTGTTTATCAATAAATATTAAAGCTTTTGTATTTGAATTTGTGATTTTTAATGTAATTCAAAAAAGTGTTGTTTAATTACCAAGTAATAAAGTGTTAATATTCATTTAAAATTGCACTCATAAGAATATGTTTAGTGGTACTTTTATTAAATTATTAATTGTGTTTTTGAAGGATCTTATGCCATTTAGTTCAATAGTTTTGGTTACTCCAAATTTTTACCTCAATGAATAGGGTTTTTTAGTCTCCAAATTTAATTGACTACACTGTTATATATGTCAAAAGATTTCTTTAATATATTTTTCTAGCAACAAAATACTGATGACACGTTTCCCAAAAATCTAGGCTATCGACACCTACACAGTGCACGGATGTCTGCGTGGTGCTCTAGCATCCTGGCAGTTTTCTGAGTTTGAAATAGGGAATCTAGAATCTTGAATTTCTCAACACGTGTCCTAGTAGTCGGATTTTGGACGTAATGGCTCTTTGCCACCCTTGCATGCATTAAAACCACTTTCTTGCTCTCATTTGGGGTTGGAAGTCATTCATTCAAGCTCTCTTACCACTTGCTCCAATTTTGAGTTCTCTTTATCCTTGATAGTAGCACTCTCACAAGTGAAGCCATGCTAGACTGAGGTCCCTCCAACAACAAAAACTCTCAAGAAAGCACTCAATGGTGTGTTTGTGTGCTTTGGAGAGGGTCTAGGCCCATGGGTAATGCTCTCTCTCTCACTTTCCTTTCCTACTTGTTAATTTACTATCTCGTGGTGCAGGTTCTACTCCTGAAGCAGGTTTTACTTTCACTGCATACTTTGTCTACTTCATTTGCACTCCTTTCCAACTTGGCTATCCATGGAGGTGGGAACACCAAAACGGGGGTCTGACTAAGGCAAGCCCCTATACAGCCCCAACTTTTTCCACTTGTTCTTCTATGTGTAGGTGCAAAGTGGAGCTTGGAGTGAAGAGTTGAACATCCAGTAAAAGGTAAGCTCTATCCAAGCCCCCTTGTGTTTATTACAACTTTTAGTTTGATGTTTGTTTATTTCGCTCAGTATGTCCTATATTTGATCTTAGAAGTGAAACCTGGTTCCATCCACTTGAGCTCCCGATCCCTCTATTGCTTAGGATGTTGCACCATAGAAAAAAGTACCCTTTGTTTGACATGGGAATAATTCATGATAAATTGTACTTAATAAGGCCTTGATTTAGTGTTTTGAGGTGTTTTTCACATCCACACTAGGTCTTGGACCCTTTAAAATATATTTATTAATGTCTTGTGAAGGTGTTGTGAAGTGTTGTAAAACATTTCTACACTTTTCTAGACTCTATTCATTACAATTCATCTAAAAATCACCTTTTTATTCATCATCAAGTCCTATTTTAAAAGTGTTGTAATGACTTGTAATAAGATTTCACACCTTTCTAGGCTCAATTTCACTATTTACAACTTTCTTATGCTTTATTTGACCTCTTTATGCCCTTATAAGGATTAATTAAGTGTGTTTTTGAATGTAAACCTAACACACAACATTAAATGTAAGTTAATTCCCGACACCCACTTTCAAGTCCAAGGTGGGACCCATTCACCATGGGTGGCGAATGAGTCCCTCTTGGCTCCAAATTCAAAATATTTCAATTTTTTTGGGGGTTTTATTCAAAATCACCTTATGTTGGCCTGTGATGAGGTATCATCGGGTTACTAAGGCACAAGTGTGTATAAATAAGTGTTTTTCTCCTCATTTTACATCTCTCATTCATCTCTTATCATTCATTCTTCATTATTCACCAATCTTCCATTCCAAGTCAAACAACTTAGGGTTTCATCATTACAAGTCATCAAGATAGCACTTTTTAGACATTCAAGGGAAAATTCTTCATGTTTTGTTACACACATTCAAGATCAAAAATCATGGCAAGGTAATCAACTCCATTATGGCATGTTTCATTCCATTCTTTTATCATTTTGGTTTAATTACCTAGAAGGGGTTTGAACAAGGCAAACCTCCATGCCCTAACATTAATCATTCTCTCTCTTGTCTTGTGTGTATGCAAATTTAGACATCTTGGAGGCTTAAAAATCATTGAAGATTTCATTTCAAAGTCATTCAAGTCATCTCTTCATTATTCAAGTCAAAATATCAACAAAAAGTCATTTTAAGCTCAAATCTGATAGGTTTAGAAGCACACTTGTACAAATCAGAAGTGTAGATCTAGTCCCACAGAATCAACTCCAGAATTTGTAGATTCCTATAGGTGGACTAATTTTCCACCCATTGCAAATGAGTCGCACCTGTAGGACTGAAAAGTGATTTTGTCAAAATTTAGCTCCCGACAGTCAGAAACCTGTTTCTAGGACTTTTCATCAGAAGTAAGACTAATTCGCCATCCATGGGGAATCAATCCCAATGGTCATTAACAATGATTTCTGGAACATTCTAGAACCCTCTAGCAACAACAATCTACCTCCAGGTGCACTCTGATCAGTCTCATCAATTCCTGTTATCATTTTTTTAAAGTTTCTAGTTCACATTTGCAATCAACACTATGTTTTCCAACACCTTGCATTAGATTAGTTTATATTCATTTATCTGCATTTGTAAGCATTCAAACACATCCACACACACTTCACATCCATTTCCCATCCATTCTTACATTAATCTTGAGTGAAACATTGTGAATTTTGGCCTACCTCTCTCCTTTTAGGTGAAAAACCCTAGAAGAGCTAGAGAGTCTTATGGTGCCAAAATCCTTCGTTTCATATGCCAACATGTCTTTTAGATGACAGTGTGCCGCACTAGCATCTTGAAACCACACAATTGTCTTTTGGTTGAGAGCTCACTCATCTAAGGCAGAATCTTTAGGTTTTACTCTCTCAGGATCTAAAGTAACTTTCTCTAAGACAAAACTTGAGTATACTTTTCTACACTTTCGTTGACTTTCTTATGTTGAGGTGTATAATGGAAGTTCATTCTTTGGTGAGCTCTTGAAAAGGAAGAGACCCATGTGCAGCGAATCCCTCTTATATCACATTTTGGTGAACCCGACGTGAGGACATCAAATCTATATTCATGATGTTGCATACTTACGATAATCCCTTTTTTGAAGGAAGATTTCAATATGTTGGAAGATACTCTAGAAAACTTCTTAGAAGCACTCTCCCCTCTCTACAAACCTTCCAAATGAGTTCACGCTTTGCAAGCTGAGGAGTCGGTAAATGTGGTTGTGGTCTTTGTGGCTCCTCTAAAACCTAAGAAATATGTCATTTACGTGGCCTCGACTGAACTGTGACCCTCTAGGGAGAACTATTCTATCTATGGGATTTCATGTTGCAATGATTCATCAGACTTATATTTGAGGTTCGTGAAAGCTATAGAATCCACTTCCTATAATGCTATTGGGCACACATATAATACAAGGAGAAATAAATAGAACTTGGATCAATAGCCTTTTGTTCCTACATCACAACTCACTCAAGTTCCTACTTCTTTACAACCTTCTCAACCAAGCCTTCCTTCAGCACCTAAACTTGTGATCAAAGCACCAGGTGATTACAATCTTGTCGAGAAAATTCATGTTACTCTAGCTAAGATCTCACTTTAGGACTTGCTTCAAACCGCTTTGATTTACCAAGAAATTCTTCAGGACGCTTTAAAAAATATTCTCTTTCCTTGCATCGCTAGGACTATGGATGTTAATGAATTGTTGGCTCATATTCGAGTGGATTTTCCAAATATTACATTCCACCTACAAGAACTCCCACCTCCAGATGTGTAGAAGCAAGCAAATCCCTTGATGATTATAATCAATGTTAATAATATTGGTATTAGGTGTACTCTCATTGACACCAGTTTGACTCTTAACGTTTGCAGTATGGACCTATTACCAAAAATTAAAGTGTATTCATCTTCTTTAGCAACTTCTTCCTTGTATATTCATGGGTTTGATAATGCTAGCCACCAAGATCTAGGAACGATAATACTACCATTACAACTAAGCCCTGTTACCTTTCCTACATTGGTTTATGTGATGCATGACCCGTTACCATGCAGTCTTCTCTTGGGGAGACTCTACATTCATGTTGTGGGTGTCGTGACCTTTTCTTTACATTGTTCTTTGAAGTTTGTCGCAAATAATTGAGTGGTTACAGTTAAAACAAATCTAGAAGCTGTTCACCTTTGTGAGCTAGCGGCTGTTGGTCATGCTTTAGTTGTATCCACTCTTAATAATTATATTCCATCCTCAACAACTAATACTATGGCATGTTCTTCGTTGATACCCTTTGTGGAAGTCACTCCTAGAGTAAGTGTTGGTAAAGATGAACCACCTAAAGTAGAAGATCCTAAGTCTCCTCTTTCTTCCCCTTCTTCCTCTTGATCAAATGCTTTCCTTGGTGATGATTGGGGCTCCTTGGATTTCTCCAAATTCTTTATCATGGAATACACGGTGAACCCCTTCTACATAGAATTTATGGGTATTTTTGACGCAAAGATGGATAACACTCCCACTTGGGAAGAGAAGTGTGACCCCGTTTAGGAGATCACTCCTTCCTCTACTGAGGAGAGTAATCTCACTTCTGCAAAGGAGGTTAACATTTGTAAACCTAGTAAATTTGGTGGGAGCATTCCTGTAGAGACATTTGACATTCATTTGTGGAATGAAACACTCTACGTAGAGCCACCACCTCCTAAAGTTTTACAAACTCATTATGGGTTTGGATATGAACTCGACTCTTGATATGGATATGGGTAGAAAGGCCTAGGGCATATCGAACAAAGAATTCAAGTCTGTATCTAATTTAAGCCACAACAACGCTATCTGGGTTTGGGATGCGCTATTGAACAATCTAAGCAAAAACCTTGGTGGAGTGTTAACATGATTTCAACCGAACCATTGAGCTTGGTCCATCCCGAGTTGATAGAGAAAAGTGAGTAGGCTGAGAAAATCCCTTTAGATGTCTTCTCTTTAGACAACGCATTGAAGGAATTCCTAGGTGTCTATTCCTCGTTGCCTCCTTTTCATCACAGGAAATGATTGTTGTATTACCTACATAAACAAGCATACTTTGGAGAGTCTATCTTGAGTATTGATGAAGAAGACCCTCTATCTAATGTCAATAATGATGTTCTAATATCTCACCCTAAAATTGCAATTCTCTCCTTAAAGGAGATACTATTGAAGCTCCGATGGATCATAAATCCTCAAAAAAAGTAATCAAGATTGGGAAGTGTCTCTCTTCAGAGAAAGTGGATGAACACTCTGATCTCTTGCATTCTCATCTTGATATATTTTCTTGGACGTATGAGGATATGCCCAATACTGATGAGTCTATAGTGGTTCACAATATTGTCCTATGTCCTGACGCCAAGCCGGTTAAGCAAAAAATTTGAAAGATCAATTCCAGGGTGGCATTGATGGTCAAGACTGAGATAGACAAACTATTGAAAGCAGACTTTATCCATCTGATTGACTACTCCCCTTGAATTTCGAATATATTTGCTGTTAATAAGCTTGATGGTCGTATTTGTATATGTATTGAATTTTGAGATCTTAATAAAGCTTCTCTCAAGGATGATTTTCATTGCCTAATATACATATGATTGTGGACTTGACTACAACCCATGCATTGTTGTCTTTTATGGATGGTTTCTTGAGTTACAATCAGATCCACATTAATCTGGATGATCAATACAAGACAACCTTCACTACCCCTTGGGGTACTTTCTATTATGCAGTCATGCCCTTTGGTTTAAAGAATGCAGGAGCAACTTACCAATGGGCAATGACCCTGATATTTCATGTTTTTATTCAAAATATCTTAGTAGACTATGTTGATGACATCTTGGAAAAATCAATAACCTATCAAGATCATGTGAAGAACCTTGATCTTATCTTTGAGAGGCTTCGACTCTATAAGATGAGACTCAATCCCAATAAGTGCATCTTTGGCATAGATTCCTGCAAGCTTTTGGGGTTCATAGTTTCTCACCATGGAATCAAGGTTGACACAAATAAAATTGATGCCATTGTTAACATGCCTCCGCTAAGGAATATCACTGAGTTGCAAAGTTTATAAGGGAATATTCAAGTGATTTGTAGATTTATATCTCAATCAGTTGATTGTACCCTTCCTTTCACTGGTTTATTGAAGAAGGATGTTCGCTTCATATGGGATGAGGAATACCAGAAATCCTTTGAATCAATCAAAGCTTATTTGGCCAATCCTCCCGTATTGATGCCGGCTATGCAAGATGAACCCTTCTTGCTTTACCTTGCCACATCACCATATGCCATGGTAGCTTTGTTGGCTCAATATGATGACGCGGTGAAAGAGAGAGCGGTCTACTACATTAGTCACGTACTAGTCAATTATGAGACTCTTTATTCTTCCATGGAGAAGCAATGCTTTTCTCTTGTATTTGCTATGAAAAAACTAAGACACTACCTTCTCCATGCCAAAACACACAACATAGTAAAAGTAGATCTCTTGAAGCATTTGTTCTCTAGTGTTGACCTTGATGGGAGATTAGCAAAATGGGTTATGTTTCTTTTCAAGTTCAATATTATGTTGTTTACTCATAAATTAATAAAGGGTCAAGCTGTTGCCGATCAATTGGAAAATGCCCCCTCATCCCGTTCCTTCCCAAGGTTCGATTTGTTTCTATTGATGCTAAAAATTGGCAAGGTAACAACCCTTTGTAGGAAACTCAATTTATGGGGGACTTATTGCACTAAACTAAGTGACCTCCAGGTTTTTAAAGAAGTTGGTTTCTTCTGTGAATGAGGTTTTGGAATGGAAAATGAAAGAAGCTATAAAATAAAGAATCTAACTAGGGCGATATGCTAGAATTTATATGAAAGGAATGATAAACCTATCTTTTGGATATAGTCTAAGGGCCTGCTTAGCAATTTACCATGTCCTAGAATGATAGAAATTAAGGATTGCAGTATAAGCAACTCATTCAGTGACATAAAATAATGATCACCCCCATTTACTAAAAAGAAGAGTCAAAAGACATTATCTAAATCAACAAACTTGCATTCAAATTATATAAGTACGACAAATAAACCATTCAAACAATAATGGCATAACATAGAGTTTATCAATAGCATAAGAAATAGAGAGGCCAAAAAATGGCATAGTCTGTGAGTTCTTGCAATAATCTAAACAATACAAAGGCCTGATCTCTCCAAAAATCCTATGAATCTAAAATTGGTGAAAAAGCATATGATCTCCAAACTTGAATATTGGAACCCTTAGAATGTAACTGTAGTACTGAGGACCCTTCCTCCGAAGCAAAGAACCATATTTATAGCAATCCCTCCACCACTTAGAAAGGAACAACCAAAAAGATTTAGAATTAGAGTAATGATGTCAAGGTAATGATTTCCCTTGGTCGTTGTAACAGAAAATATTCAAGACACAATATTTGGTCTCCCTCCATTTAGGTGCATCCCTTGCAAATGATGGCAGTGGTCCAACAAAGTCTCATGCAAAGAAGTGTCACCCTTTAGGATAGGTGGTTAGAAAATGTGGCAGCATCCCATATCTCATAGTCTACCTCATCCCCTATGTTGAAGAAGTGTGCGCTAAAGAGACACCTAGCAGCATTTCGCTACCCACGGTCGATATTTCCTTCCTTCGCTAAAAGCTTGCTCATAGAGGAAACATAGAAAAAATGTTCACTGTAGATGCTGCTTGAGTGGCCCACCAAATCCTTATGTGAATGGGAGCTATGTGGTACATGATTGGGGGCCAATGAGGAAGTGAAAGGAAGTGATCAAAATCACCCGTGGTGATAACACATGGGAGCATTTTGGGGGCTAATAAAAGAGAAAAGAGAAAATTCCTTCAGAGTGCGATGAGAAGACATGGAAAAAGCCACAATGATAACCAAAAGGAGGTTGATGAAATTTTTTGAAGGCATGGGCTGGTACTTAGCCAAAAATTAAACCTGAAGGGAGCATGGTGAATTTCAAATTCACAGCTTCTGGCAACTATTAGGGGTGTTTCACTTTGAGGAATGTGGAACCCAAAACTTTTGTTGGTTCGTAGACCAGAGCACCATCCATCAGTGATGGAGTTAGAGCTTGGAAAGGGCTTCCTATAGAGGTGACCAATCGTCTTCGGATGGCCTTGCCATATTGCACAAATTCTCCTACGCTCCACCCAAGTCGAGCATTTCATTATAAGGCAATGTCTTAGGTAAACCAACCCCTACCTCGCATTGGAAAAGTAGCTCCGCAAGAGGATGAATAACACCCTCAATGTTTGCTATGGTGGGGGGATGGCTAAAACTCTAGAAATTGTTTGGATCTTGCTCCTTTTCTTCAATTCTTTTTGCAATCTGCTCAGCCATGGCAATCGACCTGTCCTCAAAAAATAGAGATAGCAGACCCATCTCACTCAGTTGGGAGAAATTATCTCTCATGTTGTCCATTGTTTGGCTCAAAGTAGCTACGTCCGCTTTAGTTCACTGGAAGGCCAAGTAGAAATGGATGAACTTGTTTTCCGTCTAGGCAATGATATCCCAGTCTTCAATCCCTGCTTTTGCCAGGTCTTCATCAGAGACTGAATATAGCTTGGTCAACAAGCTCTTTGCTTCCGGAACCTTCTCTAAGATGAATTGTGGGAATTGCTCGATTGTTCCATGAACCTCTTGGCTCATCTTTTTTCCTTTGAGATGAACCTGAGCACTGGATGTAGCGTTAGGCAGAAGGTTTTAACTTTTTCCCAATAAGAAATATATATTTGTTGAGCCAAGGGGATGAGGTCCGACTATGTGGAGGAGGCTTGGAGAGAGATCTTTAGAGACGCGATCTCCACAACCCTTGAGTTAATGATCTCTCTTAATTCCACACATTTTCTTTTTGCGGATGCCAGTTGCTCACCGAAGCTTCTCATTTCTTTATGCTAGTTTTCCTTGGCTTGGGTGTGGTTCACCAATTCTCTATCAAGAGAGGACTTTTCTCTTGAAGTTCATTTTCTAACTGGGCCTTTTGGCCCTCAAATTCCTTATGATTCTTTTCTAATTATTGCTCATATAGAGTGCTTTGACCTACTAATTCTTTCACCTTTTGTTGCAGATTCTACTCCATCATGGTCATTTGGCTATGATATTCTTGATTCTTCACCCGTAGCTCACTAAGTTGTGTGGGGCCAATGGATTAAACCCTAGTGAGTTCTTCTTGGAGTTTGCTACAATCCAACTCTCTTGTTCTCACTTTTTTAGACAAGCGCACAACTTCTGCTTCAAGTGATTTCTCCTTCATCTCCAGGAAGTTGACCCTTTCCTTCACCAACTTTAGCTGCTCCTCCTTTTTCTTCAACTATCAGCCAAACTTAAGGAAGTCAGTCGTCACCACCCGCTGCATTTCCTCCATGAGTTCTACCTTGTCCTGTAGTCGGGCTATGGTCAAATCAAGCCCCATGGCATACATGTTGTAATCACTCAACAACATCTCGCCTTGTGGTTTGGTAACATTTGGGTACATGGTGGTGAAGTTCAACAATTGTTGTTCTTCATTGTAAACTATATACACTTTAGGCTCCACATCCTTTTTTATCATCCTTTGCTTTTCACTTTTTGGATCCTGAGGGCTCACATTTGCTTCATGGTTTCTCCCTCGGATATGAATTCAGCTGGCGACTGAACCAACCCATCAATGATAGGTGTAGTGGGAGGCAGGGAAAAAGGAAATACCATGTAGCAGGCCCTTGCATTTTCTTTGGTGGGAGATTAACAATTTTTGGGGAGAAAAAGGGAACTTTCCATAGTTCAATTTGTGAACTGGCGAAAGGGATCATTAGTTGCGGCAATGGGGTGGTCATAATC
The DNA here is from genome assembly GCA_007258455.2 of Sequoia sempervirens. Taxonomy (NCBI): domain Eukaryota; kingdom Viridiplantae; phylum Streptophyta; class Pinopsida; order Cupressales; family Cupressaceae; genus Sequoia; species Sequoia sempervirens. Next base: position 430,900,685 of record VDFB02193867.1, read on the forward strand.
GAGTCCATTTGCTGGTCATACTGGGTTGGAACCAAGGTAGCAGAAGCAATAGGGGTGCCAATAGTAGCCGAGCTTTCAAAAAGAGAGATGAGGAGGGATTGAGTAACAACAACCAATGTTAAGGTTCTTGAAGGCATTAAGATAGATGGCCTAGTTTGGATGAATTGGGAGAAACCTCCTGCAAACATTGTGGTAGGGGTAGATAAAGTAGGGCTGACACTTGTAGTAATGGGCGTCGCACAAATGAAAGAGGACACCAAAGATTGAGAAGTAAGAAAATTGGAAGCAAAAATTACCTGATGACTAGATGTTGGTGGTGCTTCACTTGTCGCTAGCTGCTTACTTCGGGTTCCTGGCTTGCTGTGAGCACTTGGCTTGCAACAGCTCCTTGTGATTCTTCTCTCGAAATGGCTTTCGTGCATTGCCGCTTAGCAGGTGGGGAGTCCTTGATCTCCACAGTCTCTATAGTTTCTAGTTGTTGCAGTTGAAACACCCTTGTCACCTTAGAGGCCCAGGTGAGTGTCTGTAAAGCCAGTGACATATTCAGTCACACATTTGAAGTGACATAGGAAAATTGCATTGTAGACTTCCTCTTTTGCTAGGTGGAGGACACTAATGTCTTAGCTTCCTCTTCCACTTTCTCTTCTCCTTCATCAAGGTCGTTGCCTCTGCTAGCACTTGAGTTGGAAGCAGGGTGCTCCTCATCCCAAAGCTTGTCAAACCACTTATCCTCTTTTATGCCTTCATAAGGTATATTAGGTTGTTTTGATTCCTGGCGATATATCCAAAAGGCTCTGATCTTTTTATTAGTCTATTCCTCCTCATTCCTCAGCTTATTATACATAGTATTTCCCATTTTGATGTTCTCATTATAATCCCCCACCATGAGATAACACCTATTCCATGGCAGTCTACTATCCTCTGCAGGGATATGAATCAAGTCAACCAATCATTCATCTTTATTTTCTAGCAGGCTATGCCTCCATTCCCAGTAAGGCCTAGGGCTTTGGGTTACCTTGAGATGATCATAAGGTAAATCATTGAAAGAGTTGTAATCCCACTAATCCCAGATCATTACCAACCCAAAGTGAGCCAACTTATCCTGCAATAGCGAGTGCTTCTACTTCTTTCTCAGGACCACTATTTTAAAACTTTGAGGATAGGTGAAAAATCCCCTTCTCTTAACCTTTTTTCTCGCTACATAAGGTAATATCAATAATGCACACTTTCCAGAACAATTCAAGGGAAAGCACTCGGTTAGTCACACATGTTGGGAGGTAGAAGGGTTCCTTAATGAAGCCTTGCATTCAGATGAATGTAAAATCCACTCCAAAAAACTAGTCACACTTCAGAGTGAAATTCTACATAAACTCTGTCTGAGTCAAAGTGAGCCAATTGATACACTCCTCTCCCAATAAATCTTGCAAAATCAGAGTCAAGAAATAATCTGAAAATGTGTAATAGTCAAAAGTTTAAGAGAGGAGGGGGGTCCAAACAAAAACTGGATATTTTCTCCTCTTTTCATCAAAGATAGAACACTTCATATGCTCAACAAAGAAATCAAAGTTTTAATATAAAAACATATAAGCAAGATAGGAGACAAATCTAAACTTTTGTTCAACTGGGTACCTTTTAATTTGCTCTATCATTTTCTCTGAGAGGTATTCCGTGAAATCATACTGAAAATAGGATTTTTGGTAGTGGAATTAGAAAGTTGGATCCAATTGAAAATAATGCACCTCTTGGTTAGTGTCCAAACTGAAAACAAATCTCATCATTGAAAAGGCATCTTGCAGTTTTTCCTTGAAAGCGCTGTGCGGAGTAGGAATTCTTGGCGGCTTCTTGTGATCTACTTCCATCCTTTTGGTTTCTTCATTGTAAAACTCTAGAGCTTTATCCCTGGTGCTCCATATATTATCTCCCTATTTAGGATTGAATGTCTCCACTTCCATCCCTCTTTACACAGGGTCTGGAATGCACAACATATACTAGAAGGTAGCTAGGTTGATGTTAACTGATAGAGTCCAGCCCTCAATAGTGTTGGTGCTTGGATTGAAATGCCCAATGGATGTGTCTACCAACTCTAGGTAGTAGTGCATAGACGGGACCATATACTGAGGAAACCGGCTGAACCATACTTTTTCTACAACCGACATTGCCCTTCTGGACACCTTCATTGTGCATAGGCCACTTCCCTCAACCCCTTAGGGTTCTTTGCAAGAAAGGGATCATGAACATTATCCCAATCTTCTTGAACTGAGCTCTAGTCTCTGTAATTCTTGGGCTTGTCCAGCAAACTTGCATTTTCCCATTTTGGCTTCTTAGGAATACCCGACGTAGCATAATAAATACTCTCGAAGACACCAACGACTAGTGCAGCTCGCAAATCTTTAGCTAATTTTTGTGTCTCCACTAGCCTAACTCCATGGATTGAACCTTCTACCACTGTTAATTTGTGGGAAGCTTTAGCTTTAGCTTAAATTTTCTACAACTTTACTTCGGCTCTGGCTATGCACTAGGAATTGCTATTGTTCTAGGCAGCGTGTTTGAAAAGACCTTTTGAATGCCTAAATTTTTTGCATGTAATACTTAGTTGTTTTTCCTCAAGGTGGTAGATGAGAATCACCTTTTTTACATTTAATGTGGTATGTACCACCAACCCTTAGCTTGTGCGAGATGAATTACTTGCCATTTCGATGTGACAAAAATTCATAATTGCAATTAGCAACTATATTATACAACACAATTTTCTTGGAACTTGAGCTGATGTTTTGCAAGCAACCTAAGCATTCGTATGCATTGGAAATTAATATCCCGAAGGAATGATTAAGGTAAAGACACGTCAACATTTTGAAAAGATATGGGCTCTACCTTGGAATGAGAAAAACACATGGAGAACAACACCTCAGTCCCTAGCCATGCATAACACCGCTGATTGCTGCCACTAGCTTAAGCTAATTAATTAGCCTTCATTAGTTTTGCACACAACAAGTTTTACTTAGCAAATGCAACCGGGTGGGAAATTCAAGAGAGCCTGGGCACAACTTTCAAGCTGGTACTTGATTAATATCACATTTATGGAAAGCGGATTACCATGCCTTTCCTTTCTTTTTCTGTAAATAGGCCTCTACACAGTAGTGAAATCACACTTAGCGATTTGAGTAGAATTGGTGTTAGGCAATTGGCGTAGCAATTTATCATTTGTAGCTGCATAGCATTCTCATAGGCTAGGCTTAGGTGTTTTGTAGGGATAGTTTTAAGGTATTTGTAGAAAGTTTGACAAGATAAATACCCCAATTAGGCTAGTGTAACACAAGTCCCAAACGGCCTTCCTAGGAGATATTTTTACACGTCGTTTGAAGAGGATGATGAAGAACAAACATTCTTTGTCCAACATAGCCATAAAATGTGTCTTGGGATAGGACTGCCTCGAGTACAAGGACAAGTATCAAGTGAATACTGATGTGTGCTCGCACTTTGTCGAACATCTTGTCAAACCACCTTTTAACCATTTGCTGGCGATTAGTCATGGTGGTTAAGGACTTTTCCCTTTTCTCCTGTACTTCTAGCAACTCGGCTAACCACACCTCCATTGTGTCGTTCTATTCTACTTCGAGGGACTTTAGCAATTGTAGCACCATAATCTCCATAGAGATGGGCAATAATGCCACTTTTCCATAAACTAACTCATACGGTGAAGTCTTGAGGACTTGCTTTGGAGTTATGTGGTCTGCCCAAAGTGTTATTTAGAGATTTTTGTCCCACTCTCTTTGGTATACTAACCCAATTCTTTTGAGAAGTCAGATTAGATTCTTGTTTGTTGATTCAACTAAGCCATTCCCCTACAAGTAGTAATTTGACAATGTTTTAAGGAATATGCCATGTGTAAGTGCGAATTGACTTACCTTGGATCCTAGGAAAGCTTTAGCATTGTTGGAAATGATAGTTTTGGGTAGGCCAAATCTTGTCACCAGTTCCTCTAGGAAATCCACCATCTCTTCCTCTATCGTATTCTTGAGTGGCATGGCCTTGGTCCATCTTGTGAAGTAGTCTGTGGTCATTAAGATCCATCTATATCCTACATTGGAGGCTGGGTTGATCATTTCGAAAAAGTATAAACCCCATTGCGCAAATGGCTCATCAACCACTATCAGATTGAGAGGCATTATGAAATTCTTTATTCTTCTAGTGAAGAACTGACATTCTAATCAAGTTTTCACCAAGGACTAGGAATCATTGAATAACGTCAGCCAAAATTACCCTACACATGATTTTGATGGTGATTGTCTTTGTGGAGAAATACCCACCTACAAGACTGCTATGTTAAGTGTCAAGATTTCTCCTTGCTTGCTCTATGGTAACACATCACAATAGAACACCATTAAAATTTCTCTTGAACAGGATCCCATCGATGAGTGTGAATCCACTATTTTGCAGCCGGTAGAATCTCCTCTTCTGAGAAGGAAGGCTTGACAGATACTTTTTTGTATGCATAAATCTTATTCTATCTACTAGCCAACAAACTTTGGACTTCAGCTCATTCATTAGGACGAGCTCCAATTGTTCCTCTTTAGGAGCCATTTCTTCCTCATGTGCATGATACTCACAGTGTCCTCTTCCCCGAACAGTCTTTGTACACTTGACCTCTATGTCATACTCAAGGATCTTGGTGATCCAATTGGTTCATTTGTCAGTGATTTCTCCCTCCATGATGTACTCACACACACTAGAATTTGTAACATAGACAATCACCTTATTGTAGGAGATTAGGTGTTAGAAATTCTTGAGCCCCTTAACTATGGAAAACAATTGTCTCTCTACAAAGTTGTAGTTTTTTTCATATTCCTTCAGCATCTAGGAGTGAAATGCTATCAAATTTTCTCCTTTGCTCTCGTTATCTTTCTGAGTTAGGACAATATCAATGCTTAACTTGCTACTCAATACATACATTATGAAGTCCTTTGATAAGTCCAGGTTAACTAGAATAGGAGCAGAGGAGATAACATCTTTGAATTTCTCAAAGGCTTCTTTGGCTTCTTTTGTCCATTTGAATATTTGATCCTTTTTCAACACTAGGGTAATTAGCCTGATTATTCTTGCAAAATCAAAAATAAATTTGCTAATGAAATTTACCTTTGCCAAGAAGGATTGCATGCCCTTCTTGTTGATTGAAAGAGGAAGCTCTTTGATTGCTTTCACCCGTTCAGGATCAATTGAAATTCCTTCTTTGGACACAACGTGCCCCTATATTTTGCCTTGCAGTACTTTGAAGACACAATTTTTTGGGTTCAGGGATATGCCAAACTCTTGGCATTTCTTGAAAACCATCTTAAGGTGGTCAAAATCATCATCCTTGGATTTGGAGAACACCGTTAGATCATCCAAATAGATTAGGATAATCTTTTTGATTAGTTCACTGAAATCGATATCCATTGCTCGCTGAAATGTAGCTCCTGCATTTGAGAGGCCAAATGACATCTTGGCATATGTGAACGTTCCCAACTTGGTAGTGAACATTGTCTTATGTTGATCCTCCTCTTTGACCTAGATTTTATTATAACCAGAGAATCCATCTAATAGAGTAAACATCTCGGATCCTGCCACTGTTTGTAGGATTGACTCCATTGAGGGTAGTGGGTAATGATCCTTCAAGGATGCTCTGTTTAGGTCCTGAAAGTCCACACATAGTCAAATATCTCCATTCTTCTTTCGAACCAGAACCAAATTGGATACCCACATGCTATGCTTGATTGAGAAAACAATCCGCGAATGGATTAGCTTTGTTAATTCTTGCACCATTAACGCTTCAATCTTGGGATTGACTATTCTTTGTTTTTGGTGGACAGGATTTGCACCTTACGCTAACTCTATTATGTGCTGAATTATATCAAGATCATATCCCCTGAGGTCATCATATGACTAGGCCACCACTCCTTCATATTTATTGTAAAATTTGATAAGCCTTTGTTTATCGTGATGTGGGATGTCCTTGACTTTGAGCTTTCTTCTATCTTTGACTTGCAAGTTTGCATAATCACTTTTGTCTACTACAAACTTCCGCTTGTCATTTATTACATCATCACAATTGAAAAGGTTTTCAAGCCTAACTAATCCTTTTGGAAGCTTGTTGGATTTTAGTAGGATGATCTATCCTTCATAGGCTTCAACAATCTTCGGTTGAAGCTGGTCAAAAAATTCACTCAATTGCTAGATGAACGAGGTAATGTGTTCATCACTGTCAGACACTTTCTAGCTTTGGTCATTGTCTAGAATTGTCAGTCAGACTATTACTCGTACAAAGTGTTCATTGTGAATGAAATCAGAGGTAGGATCAAACTGAGATCTGATTGATGCCATGCGATCCACATCTACATTCTGTTCTCAAGGAATTGTCTAAATGTTGAAGGCTTCAAAACCCTCAATTAGGTCCCAAACTTGGTGTCTACAAGATTGCATACAAACATTCTTAGCTGTAGAGGTTCCTTAGACTTTATTGACTACTAGTTTAGAATCTTTGAACATCATTAATTGCTTAATGCCCATCCATTCCGCAAGGTTGATACCTTGCACTAGTCCTTTGTATTCAGCTTCATTGTTTTAGCAAGAAAACTAGAAGTGGAAAGACCATAGCATTTTTTCATTCTATGGGGATATTAAACATATCTCAGCTCTTGTGCCATTCTTGCATCTTGCTCTGTCAAAGTACAATTTCCACAGTTCTGAAGCTTGATCGCCTTCAAATTCCTTGACAACCTTTGGGAGCACTTGATCTTCATCATAGATGACATAGGTGCCCAGCCCGATAGCATGGTAGTTACCGAAAGGGTTGGTATCTATATGTTCGATCAGGAGAACATCTTCTTGATCATTCTAATCTTCAGTCACTTTTTCATCTTCTATTAGTTCGGCATAATACATTTCTTGCTTGGTGATAGAAGTATGTGTGGCTTCAAAATTGATCATACCTTCATCAGCTACATGTTTTGAGTGTAAAGCTTCATATTCTATCTTCATCTTCACACCATGCTTAGTTGTAAGGATAAAATGTGACCAGTCTAGGGATAGATATCCGCCCACCTTTGAAGTAAATTCTTGAGATAGACAGAGGCTGAACATGGGGGGAACATCTATGATCATAGTGTCATGTGACACTGTGATACTACAAAAAGCAAATAGAGTCAAGGGGAGTGCTTTGATGACACCTACAGTTTCGACTCTATTTCCATCAAGTTGTATCACTCTTCTTCTTAAGGGTTCATAACTGAGTCCTAAGGTCTTAGCTATTTGTTTAGGAATAACTATGGTGCTAGCACTGGAATCAATTATGGAACTATGTAATAATTTCTCCCCTATAATAAGAGTTAAGAAGAAGGGTTGAGGCTTCAACTTATCTCTTACTTCAACAGGAGCTTCTGCTATGATATTTGTAAGAACTTTGGTGGAAGACGTTTGATCAACAACCCTTACTTTGGGCAATTGTTTCATTGGCATTGCGCTTACATCCTCCCAGAGAGCCTTATGTAATAGTGTCTTATGTTACAGGATGGCTAGAATATCCCACAGAGACACATTAGCGAATGATTTCTTCAATTGTTCCACCACATTGAAAGGTGGAGGATTAAGAGGTTTTTGCTCCTTTTCCCTTGTTCTAACAATTTCCTTCTATGGTTGATATTGCAACATCACTGTGGAGGTACTAGGTATTTGGTTAGGAGTACCTTTAGGCTACAGACTGACTAGTTGTGGGACAACTTGTTTTCCTGTAAATCTTCTCTTTGAGTGAGTGTTGTAGTCAAATTGTACTTACGACTTTTTGGATGCGGATGTATCATTGGAAAACACTACTTCTTCCATCCATGAGAAGAGTGTGTGGTCGGGAGCAATGTTCACTTCTTGCTCTAGTGACATCCCTTACATTTGCACAGTGAGCACTGCATTGTCCATTTGCAAAGAGGTATACACATAGCTTTTGGGATCTGAAGTTGTGGCTTGGCTACAGTGCTCCACCACCTTTTTTTGTAGGTTGCCATGTAGGCGATTTCGAGGCATATGTGAATCGCTGCAAGGGAAGCACTAGGGATTGGTGTCATTCGCTAAGTTGTTTTGTCCTGCAGTCAGCTCTCTATTCAAACTTAGATTAGCACTCTGTAGTGGAGTGGGTACCGATACCATTTGATTTGTTGTTTGCACCTATGGATTTGTGCAAGTACCTCCTTGGAATTGGTTTTGTTGGTAAGAGGATCTTCTGCCTTGATAATTCTAATAGGCATGCTTTGGAGGTACATCTTGGTTGCACTTGATAACGGTTATCTCATTGACAATAGTCTGCAACATTTCCTTGAATTTTATCATATCCTCCTTTGAAGAGCTGGATGTAGAGACAAAATTTTGTGGCACACTCGGATACGTATACATGGATTAAAGGGGAGTTGGTGCACTAGTAGAAGGAATCTCCTAAGTAGGAACTGATATTTCTAGAAACATGGGGATGATGGGCCGAGGTGGCAACTTCCTGACATCTATCAAATTGTTCTCTTCTTTAACAATGATGTTGTATGTGCCTGATACTGTGGTTTCATTGAGAGACTAAATCATCATTGATATGTCAGGATTGATGGCCTTTAGGTAGAAAATGATTGCTAGATCTAGCGGTGAGGAAATATCAACTTGAATCCTCTACCAGCTTGTATGGAACCTAGCATTGAAGTCAGCCATGGCTTCATGTGGGGCCCACTTTATGACCAACAACTGATAATATAGCGATGATTAGTCTCCTTCATTCAAGAACCTCAGATAGAATGACTCCCTGAGCTCATCCTAGGTATTGAGAGTATTTGCTTGTAATGTGTGGTACCAATCCAGTGCCTTGCCCCTGAAAGAGGCGACAAGAAGCCTTAATGCCACATTTTGGGCTATAACCCCATGTATTAGGCATACATCTGCAACATCTTGCAAATGTTTGGACACTGTTCTTGAGCCATCTTCGATGAATTTAGGTATGGCCTTTAGGGCAAAAATTGGGATAGTGGCCCAAACGATAGGCGCTACTACTACAACAAGAGGACTTCTAGCGTTGCATGCCAAATAATTTCTATTAGCAATAGGTAACATGGCTAGCGGAAAGGGAGGAGGAAGCGTAAAATTTACTAATTAGGTCATAGGTTATAATGTCCCTAATGGTGGTCCTAATAAATCAAGATTATTTGTTGTTTGGGACCTAGTAATAGGTCGATGGCTCATACACCCTTTTGAAAATTTGATTCATTAAGCTTAGTCGCATTGGGTGTGCCAAGAAAAAGAAAAATTGTTGATGCAAAAAATTGGCAAGGTAACATCCCTTTGTGGGAAACTCAGTTTATGGGGGACTTATTGCGCTAAACTAAGTGACCTCTAGGTTTTAAAAGAAGTCAGCTTCTTCTATGAATGGGGCTTTGGAATGGAAAACATAAACAAATATAAAATAAATAATCTAACTAAGGCAATATGCTAGAATTTATATGAAAGGCATGATAAACCTATCTTTTGGATATAGTGTAAGGGCCTACTTAGCAATTTACCATGTCCTAGAATGACATAAATTAAGGATTCAGCATAAACAACTCATTCAGTGACATAAAATAATGATCACGCTCATTTACTGAAAAGAAGAGTCAAAAGACATGATCTAAACTAGAAAACTTGCATTCAAATTATAGAAGTATGGCAAATAAACCATTCAAACAATAATGACACAGCATAGAGTTTATCAATAGCATAAGAAATAGAGAGGCCGAACAATGGCATAGTCTGTGAGTTCTTGCAATAATCTAAACAATACAAAGGCCTAGTCTCTCCAAAAATCCTATGATTCTAAAAGTGGTGAAAAATCATATGATCTCGAAACTTGAATATTGCAGCCCTCAAAACATAACTGTAGTACTGGGGACCCTTCCTCCAAAGTGAAGAGCAATATTTATAGCAAGCCCTCCACCGCTTGGAAAGCAACAATCAAAAAGGTTCAGAATCAGAGCAATGATGTCAAGGAAATGATTTCCCTCAGTTTTTGTAACAGAAAATATTTGAGACACAACATTTGGTCTCCCTCCATTCGGGTGCATCCCCTACAAATGACGCCTGTGGTCCAACAAAGTCTCATGCAGACGAGTGTCGCCCTTTAGGATAGGCAGTTAGAAAATGTGGCAACATCTCGCAGCTCATAGTCTGCCTCATTCCCTACATTGAAGAAGTGTGCACCGAAGAGATGCCTGGCAACATTTCACTTCCCATGGTCGATATTTCCTTCCTTCATTGAAAGTTTGTGCAGAGAGGAAATGCATCTTCTTTAATACTATGTGTAGTGTTCCATGTGTCATCTATGTGGTGTTCTCTCTATGAAAGGGTAGCAACACTACATATATTGGCATTGCTCATTAACACATTATGAAAAAAAATTGTGTTATGATATGACAATGTGTGTGTGTGTGTGTGGGTGTGACATACATACAGTTGTTTTTCTATGCTATGTATCCATGCATCCCATTACATATTTTAAGGAAATTAGATCATCATTGTATTTAATTAACATACAACCATGTGTGTTTATTATATCATTTAAGCATCTAATGTAAACATACATCCATACAAGCATATAACATCCATAGCATCAACATACATGAAAGTAAAAAGCATACAAATCAAAATAAACAATGCCATGATATCAGAGTGAATATGTCCATATATATATAAGTCTGTATGTATCAAATTTCATGTACATGTATTAGGCAACTATTATTAAAAATGAGTGATGTCTATACAAAAGATCTACTTGAATATATATGTATGTGTATGTATCCCTCGCTCCAAAAATGATGCACAAAAACATAAGCCCCTAGGACTATGGTGCATGGATCCCAGAGCCCTCTAGATCTAGTTGCTACTCTGGTACCCTCAGGAGATGTTGTGTAGTGATCATGGAACAGGAATGGTGCAAGCATGATATGGATAGAGCTAATTGCATTCCCCTGATCTCTCCCTATAGGGAGCATATAGTCATCTCTGTCTATCTCAGCTCCTTCTGTAGCCATTGAACATCTATCGGGATCACAACTGTCGGCTTCCCTTCAAGGTCATCGACACGGCTCTAGAGGGTGTCACGTGCCTATTCGACAACATCAACCCTCCTCACTATTGTGACTCGCTCATCAAGCACTGTCTGTAGCTCCCCTGATAGCTAGTCACGATGTCTCCAAACAATAGTTAGCTCCATAGTCAGCTAGACAATCTCCACACCCCACTCCTTATAGGTGGTCCTCAGGCATGCTACCGACTCAAAAGTGGGGGAATTTTGTCTTATAGATACTAGCCGAAAATCCTCAAGAACCATCCCCTAGATCAACATGTCAGGGGCTACCTATGAAATACATTGAGCTGTCAGCCTAGTCCATCCCTATGCATCCTCTACAACCACAGAGAAAGAGAGAGAAATCAATATCGCATGGCATATATATGTCATCATAAACAAAAAAGTTGAAAGAACTGAAACATAAACAATATGCTCTACATACCTAGGTCCCCTGGCTGCCATGTGGGGTCAAGGTGAGGGGTGGTGCTACAGCCCATTCTCGACATCGATAGCCACTCCTGGTGATGCCAAGGCCACTACCACTGGAATAGTAGGAGTCGGTGGTGTCACTGAGATAAGGGTAGCTGTTGGGGGATCAGATCTCCTCCACCTCAATCTCTGAGGTGTCGTCTCCTCCTCATGCATCCTATCCTCATCGTCTACCTTCTAACACCTTCTTTGTCTACCTTGTGGAGGTTGAGGTGTCAGGTCCCCCTGAAGACTAGGGTCCCCTCTCAGGGAACCCTTACCGAACACAGGAGCAGGATAGTGCCTCTCCCACCACCGCGCAAAGTTTGCAACTACCCCAACATTATCTACTGCTGCTATGGGTGGAATATCTTTGTCGGGCTCATCATCATCAGAGGGAAAATATCAGTGATGTTGGGGTGAGGGTGATCTTTGACTCTCACTGCACTCCTATAGGCCCTAGTATATGTGGGCACATCTGGTGGAATTATCGATGATGGCCATGTTGCGGCATGACCTAACTCTAATAGTATGGGACTATGATATAGTCATGACCACCCAACAAAAAATGGTCATGTTGTAGGTTTCTCAGATGTTTGCTATCATCCACCCATTGGAAAAATTAGTAGGGTCTCCATCGGATCCCATCCACAGTAAGAGTTTTAAATTGTAGCCACCAAAATTGAAAGTCGCCGAACGTCCACTAGCCTGTCATGTCCTACCAGTGGCTCATGGGAATGCAATACAGTCATTGCTAGGGAAAACTAATCAATTGAGTACACATGATGTGGGCAAAGGCCCACACCTATAAAAGTGTGCATGTAGTGAGGCTATGATACTCATAGTGAATGTACCGACCTAGCTCTTGGTAGAGGTGTGCTAACATGTTGCACCCCCAGGAAAAAACTATCTTGTGCTCGACCATCTCTCTAATTGTATGGATGAGGCCCATGTGCAGGTGTGTGCCTCACCTGTCTATCATGATCCGAAATGCCATATTAATGACCATCACCTAATGCAGTAGTGGTGTAGTGGTCCTCGCCTAGTCGTACTAGTGCATGTATATGTGGCCCATGTCGTCGCCATCATTTATCTACCCAAAGCAGTAGAAGACTCCCTCCCTCCACTCCCATGCCAATCAAGTATCGTCCAAGGCCACCTATTATCTATAGATGGGTAGTCCAAGGACCCGATAGAAATCCTCAAATGTGATAGTCATCTCCCCACAAGGTAGCTAGAAAGATGATGTGGTGGCATCCCACCGCTCCATCAATGTTGTGAGCATCCTCTCATGGTATGACATCTTTGGCATGGTCAACACATTCCAGAGACCAACCTGCTCTAGATGTGTGACCCCATCATCTATTAGATGGTTCCTCTACTCATGAAAAAATCAGAATGCTCACCTCTTGGATGCTCACGAATCTCTAGATACTCCCGCAAAAGTGAAATTTTTTAAGGTAGAACATCTAATTTCATTATGAAAACAAAAAAAAATTAACTTATGTGTGTTACATAGATGTTTGTGTGTCATGCATTCCTCCTTTCCGCCATGGCCACCTTGAGGATGCCAACATATCCCCCAAGATGATAGTGTAGATTCGGGACCTTGGCACATAATCTAGATGACAACAGATATTTTGGACATGAGTGCCTGAAAAAGATGCCTGTGTACCTCAGCGACTAGAAAAATGCAAATAATAAACTTAAATTCATGAAAAAATAAGTATTGCGGCCTACTTGGTCCACCTTGTGAACCTTGACGATGTCATCATGCAGCTACTCCAACCTCAGTGCCTTGTACTCCCTGCTGCTAGGCATTTTACTGACTTTTCTCTCACAAAAGTCAACAATTTGCTCATAATGAATAGTGAAAATGACACTTCTAGGGGCCCACCTAGGTATATATACGGCCCCTGGGGTCCATTTTTCCTAGAGCTTGTGGCAACCCAGTTTCTCCTGAATTTACCCCACCAAGTTGGGGGCAAACTCAGGACATGGCATACAATCACCTCTTGATCATATTTTTCTTTTGAATCAACGACTTTTTCTTGATCATTCTTCTCTTCGCTGTAGCTTCTTCTAATTTTTTGAGGCTGACCCAAAATTTGAGTTTTGTAGGGTAAAGTCTTGAACAATTTTTTCATGACCATTTTTTCACCATTTGTTGAGCTCAGTTGCTCGGGGAATCTTTGGTATCAGTTAGCTCGACTTTGGTGGCCTCTGAGGCCCCTTTTTCTTGGCACGTAAATCTGTCAAATTCAAAATTCAAGTGAAATTTTCTTCTCTACTTTAGTGAGGCTAATTTTTCCAAAATCAAGCCCACTAAAGTGGGGGAAAATGTAATTTCATAGAATTATAACTAGGGGAAATTCCACATTTTTGTATTTTTTTCTAGCATTTATGACACCTTAGAGCATTAATGACAAAAATCCCATGAGTCATAATTTCATGATTCTAACTCCATGCGAACTTGTGGTAGAGGAACAAAAGTCTGATGACACGTTTCCTAAAAATCTAGGCTTTGGACACCTGCGCGGCATGCAAATGTTTTCCTGGCATGCTAGCATCCTGGTGGTTTTCTGAGTTTGAAATAGGGAATCTGGAATCTTGACTCTCTCGACAGGTGTCCTAGTAATCATATTTTGGATGTAATGGTTCTTTTCTGCCCTTGCATGCATTGGAAACCCCTTTCTTGCTCTCTTCTGGGGTTGGAAGTCATTCATTCAAGCTCTCTTACCACTTTCTCTAGTTTTGAGTTCTCTTCATCCTTGGTAGCAACACTCTCACAAACGAATCCATGTTGGACTAAGGTACTTCCAGTAGCAACAACTCTCATGCAAGCACTCAACGGTGCATCTATTTGCTTTAGAGAGGGTTTAGGCCTGCGGGTAATGGTCTCTCTCTCTCACTTTCCTTTCCTACTTGTTCATTTACTATCTCGTGGTGTGGGTTTTTATTTCACAACACGCTTTGTCTACTTCATTTTCACTCCTTTCCAACTTGGATGTCCATGGAGGTCTGACTGAGGAAGGCCCCTATACATCCCCAACCTTTTGCCCTTGTTCTTTTGTGTGTAGGTGCAAAGTGGAGCTTGGAGTGAAGAGTTGAATGTCCAATAAAAGGTAAGCTCTCTCCAAGTCCCCTTGTGTTTATTACAACTTCTAGCTTCCTATTTGTTTATTTCACTTAGTACATCCTATATCTAAGATTAGAAGTGAAACCTGGTTTCGTCCACTTGAGCTCCTGAGCCCTCTATTTCTTAAGATGTCAGCGCGTCGCAATGGCGTCTTGAAACTGCACTGCTATCTTTTGGCCAAGAGATCACTCATCTGAGATAGAAATCTTAGGGTTTCACTCTCTCGGGATCTAAAGTAACTTTCTCTAAAAAAAACTTAAGTATACATTTCTACACTTTCGTTGACTTACTTATGTCGAGGTGTATAAGGGAAGTTCATTCCCTGGTGATCTCTTGGGAATGAAAAGACCCATGTGCAGTGAATCACTCTTATATCACAACAACAAATTAGTGAAAAACTACAAGATTGACTTAGGGGCAGCAATCAATATCATGCCTTTGGCTATCATGAAGGAATTAGGTCTTTGGGTAAACACTATCTATGTGAAGAGCTATGGCATGGATAATAGATTAGTCCCAATAGTTGGAGTGATATGGAACATAGAATTAAAGTTGGCATCGTACCCTAAAGAAACATATAGGATAGACATCACTATGGTGTACACTCCTCCTTACTATGGAATGTTATTATCTAGAAAATGGACAACATTAATGGGTGGAAATGTCCAGCTGGATTTGTCTTATGCCACAATACCTATGAATGGAAGGGAAGTCAAGCTATACATGAACCTAGATCAGAACATGTCATTGTTCTCTTTGACCCTAATCAAATGAACTACTTGTGTGACGCGGACCTTGGAAGTTTTAGAATTGAACATTCAAACCCTGATTTGCTGAACACAAATCTTATTGCTAGAGATGTTTCTTAGAATGAACATGCCATGTGGTAGATGTATTTTGATGGAGCCTACAGAAAAGAGGGGAATGGAGCTAGAATTGTTTTCATTTCACCGGATGGCACAATTTTTAAGTACTTATTTTTGCTAACATTCAAGTGCACAAATAATATAGCGAAGTATGAGGTGTTTCTACTAGGTCTAAACATTGCCACAAATCATGGGATCAAAGTGCTGACTATTTTTGTGGACTAAGAATTGGGTTTTTCACAAGTGAGGTCAAAATATTCCACAAAAAAAAAAGATTGAAGTAATATATAAATGCAATATGGGATACTATAGAGCTTTTTGATGCCTTCTCTATTGACTAGGTAGATAGGTCAAAAAACTTGACGGTTGACTTCTTAGCAAACATAGCCTTGAAAAGAGATAACATAACCCTAGTAGGTATCTCACAAGTGGAATTCAAGACCAAACATGCAGTTCTTGACAATATTTACAATTAGCAGGTTTTCAATGATGACATAGATTTGATCAAGTTCTTGCACTGCATTGATAAGTATGAGGCCTAAGAAATTGATTTCAATGCATTTGTTGAAGAGGTAGATGGTAAATAAATTGTATTTGGCCAAGAGGTAGTGCAACTTAAAACAAATAAGATTCCTAAAGGATTAGTGGCACTAGAAAGGGCGATTTATGGGAATGACCAAACAGTTATGAAGTAAACACCAGTAAGAAGGGAGGATATTGAAGAGATCAATCTTGGGACTAAATTGGCTCTAAAAAAGGTTTACATTGGAAAGAAGATAAGCCCCACAATTAGAAAGATGTTGATCGTACTATTGAGGAGATATAAGAATGTTTTTGCATGGTCATATGATGACCTTAAAGCATATAGAGAAGATCTATTTCAACATGTAATCCCACTAAAGCCTGATGCAAAACCCTTCAAACAGAAACAAAGGTTGATAAATCCTACTCTAGAGCCTAGGATGCATGAAGAACTCATGAAGCTCATAGAAGGCGATATTATTAATCCCATCAAACATTCTACTTAGGTTTGCAAATTAGTGCTTGTCAGGAAGAATAATGGAGACATAAGGCTATGTGTAGACTTTCAAAATTTGAATGTCTCCTCCCTAAAAGATAATTACCCTCTCCCAAACACGGAAGCTATGCTATAGAGGGTAACAGGGTGTGAGTTACTGTCCATGATGGATGGGTTTTCGGGGTACAACTAGGTGAAAGTAAAATAATTAGAGTAGTATAAGACCACTTTCACCACACCTTGGGGAACATATGTATATGTAAGGATGCCAAGATTGATTGGACAGTAGAAGCAATTGATGCATTCATATCCATAAAAAGTGTTAAATAGACATAGGACAACTGAGAGGGGGGGTGACTCAGTTGTCACACAAATTCAAATTTAAAAATTTATCACTTATCAATTCTTCAACCACACTATTCTATTATTAAGTATGAGAATGAAACAAAAATAATAGAAATTAAATCAACACAATGAACACCAAATTCTTATGTGGAAAACCCAATAAGGGAAAAACCATGGTGAGGGTTAACTCACACTATATAGTATTTTAAAAGAGGCTCATTGCCAGAGAGAAGGACTCATGGTCCAAGTATAAAGGCTCACTTCCTACAAAAAGGTTTCACTATCCAACAGGGAGGCTCACTACCTACAAAAAGGAATTATAGAATAGAATAAGGTTTTACAACCAAAAATGAACTAGAAAGATACACCTATCGTGTGTTGGTACAATTTTAGAGATGTTCAGTATTCAGACTCTACACCCTTCATTCTTCACTTACTTTCACATCAACTGCTACCTTACTGATCACCCCTTCACACTGATTGCTCGCTTGCTATTTATTTTATCTCTTCTCTGCTCTCTCACATCTATATATTCACACATTCAAAAATTGTTCGCCATATATTTATATCTGATCTTCATCGCAAGCATAGATTAGGTTAGCCTAATTAGATGCAATTCACATAAAAGATATCAATTTTCAGCTCCAAATAGATCACAAAATATTTTTAAAAAGAAATTTAACCTTTAGCATGCTACATTATGTTGGATCAAACCAAAAAATAGATCGCACATAAGTTTTTGTATCATATCAAAATTAACTTAATAGGTTGGCCAAGAATAGTCTTAAATGCAACTAACAAAATAATGTCACTTTGTCGTTTGAGCACCAAAACACAAAATAACCTAATCATGCATGCGTTTAACATCCACGAGTAATTTCCCAAAACTGCAAACAGATAATGTCTACTAAGGAGAAATGCAAACTAGAATACTGGAGAGACACCCAAAATACTAGATCTACCATCGGAGAAGATAAGTCAGCTATACACATTGGCTTAGAGTACCAGACCAAGCTACCAACATGGTGACATCAATGACAAAATATAGATAAACTTCTCATTCTTCCAACAAAAAGAGCAATCAAGGAAGCCCTAGTGTTAAAGTCTCCTAACTTTAGTAACCATTTCATATATTTTCGTTTGCATCATACCACAGTATTGCAGTAATGATGTTGCAGAAAAATGATGAATGGCATGAACAAAAAATATCATTTTTCAGAAAATATCTTCAAGGAGTAGAATTAAAGTATGAAATTATAGAAAAGCAGGCATATGCACTTTTCAAAGTGGTGACATCCTTTAGACCCTATTTGGTAGGTGCTAAAATAATTACATATGTTCATAATGTTGTAGTTAAGGATGTATTTGTACAAACTGAAGTTACATGGAGAAAGTGTAGATGGATTAACAAAATTCAAGAGTTTGATATTGAAATCCAAATCACCAACTTGGTAAGAGGACAAGGGTTGGCTAAGCTCCTGGCTGAATCAAATCTTGAAGCATCTCAAATCTATAACAGAAGGGAAGAAGAAAGTATGATCGCAATATTGAGCACACCTCATAGTACACTAATATAATGTATTACCCCAAGAATTAGAAATGTCCTAAAGACTTGAGTGAAATAAAAAAAAGAACCTTAAAACTACATGCCTCAAAGTATGTCTTTATGGATAGAGACCTATACTGGAAGAACAAAGATGGAGTTTTGTTGTTATGCCTAGATGAATCACACACAAAACATGTGTTAAAAGAGATGCATGAAGGATTCTATAGAGGAAATTTTTTGGCCAAAACCACTTCCCACAAGATCCTAAGAGTTGGATACTACAGGCCCAGGGTTTTCAATGAATCTTTTACATATGTACAAAAATGTGAGGCTTGTCAATTTTTTTTGGGAAATTGAAGTATTAAGGAGCACTGCCACTTAGGCCAATGCAATCAATGGGGGATTGATTTCATTGGAGAAATACTAGAGAAATCTAGTGGAGGTCACAAGTGGATACAAGTGGCAACTAACTACATTACAAAATGGATACAAGCCATCCGTACAAAGCAAGCCACTAGTAAGGTTGTAATAAATTGTCTAATGGAGAACATCATCACAATATTTGGGACACCTGTAAGGATAATCACAGACAATGGTATGTGCTTTAGATTGGAAGAGTTCAAAGGATTTCATGAGACTTATGGAATAACAATCTCGTATGCATCCCCATATCATCCACAGGCAACTGGTAGGCTAAATCAAGTAACAAGAGTATCCTAAAGATCATTAAAAAAATGTTGAATAATAATAAAAAGGCTTGGGATTCCAAATTGAGGCTAGCAGTCTAGGCAGATAGAATCATAGTGAATAATTCAAATGGAAAATCACCTTTTGAATTTGTTTATGGGACACAAGCAAGGATGCCTATGCAAAACCTTCTACCAATATATAATTTTATGCTCCAGGAAGACTTGGACATCCCTGAACCTATGGAAGATAGGATGGAGTAGTTGGTAGAGTTGGATGAGATTAGAAGCTTGGCACAAGAGTGTAACACAAAAATGTAGGCACAAACAAAATACTTGTTTAACAAAAGGGAAAAAGATAGAAAAATTTAAGTAAATGACATGGTCCTATTATGGAATGCTAGGTGTCAAGATAAAGTCAAACATGGGAAGTTTGAAGCTCTTTGGATAGGACCATTTATTGTTACAGGAAAAAATGGTGAAGATTCTTATTATATTAAAAATATGTCAAGAGAAGATCAAGAATTGTCAGTGCATGGACAATTCCTAAAAAACTTCATTTCTTAAAAATCTAATATTCCATGCATAGTAGTTTTAGGTTCCCATCCCCCTCCCCATCCTATTCAATCACATTCACCCATGGCCTACCTCCTAGAGATAATTTATGGATTCTTGCAATGACCTCATAGTCCTTCATCTACAATCAAAGCCACTGTTAGAGCTAAAAAATCTGCCTTGGTTTTTTGCATGCCCCCAATTTTATTCTTCATCCCATTCCCACCATAAGCCCCCATTGCCTTTAATTTTCACTATTTTTTATGTTAAACATAAAAACTCCCTAGTGTACATAACTCATAAAATAAAGCCTCTAATAGCTACTTTGAAATAATTCCTATTCTTAAGGAACATCCTCAACAACACAAGGTAGGTCGCCAAGACAATGCCACATCGAAGAGATTTGCACCAATGTATCTCTAAAAAAGTCAATAGAACGCTGATGAAAATATCAATGATACCCTTATGCTTTGAGGATACATACTGATGCAAGAGCATCTAGTGGTGTAAGGGCAATCTTGCATCACCCAAAAATAGTTAAATTTCAAGTTTCTTGGTTTTTAGATGCTTTTACATTTTTGGATACCCTTTTTGTCATAATGAAAATTTCAATTTACGGTTTTTATTTTCTATTCTTGGGTTGAAAGATATACAGTTTTAGTTTCCCAGATTTGTACCTGAAAATCTTCTGAGTTAGATTTGAGGCACTTATAGTTCCTGGAATGGCCTTGAAACTTTCCAAAATTGGTGTAGCAAATTTTGAGTGCGTTATTGACTTTGAGACCTTTCCAACGGTTTAAACGGTTCGTGAATCGGAGCCCTGGATCAAAAGTTATGGCCCTGGGAAGTTGGTGAACTTTCTAGAAGATACAATTGCGAATGTTCTTTTGAAATTTGAACTTCAATTTGTAATTTTTCGGTACCAAACTGCCTAAAGTCAAATTTGAATGTTGTTTTGGCTCCAAACTAAAGAGGAGCTCTATTTATGAGCAGGTTTCTAATTTTTGGGTAACTTTTTGGGGACAAGCTCGCATATTGCGAAAGGGTTATTCTGTAGCTATCTGTAACTTGCATATGTTTAGAACTTGGGGATTTGAAGTCCTCTACATGTAAGAAGCTCCATTTTCTAAATAATAAAATTATTCTCTTTTTTGTGGGTTATTTTCTGAGTCTCAGGCTGTGCCCTCAACAATTGGTATCAGAGCGGGTTTTCTTGAGCGTGTGGACAGATCACCGATCGTGAGGCAGTTCACACCAGGACCGTGGTTGTGGGTCAAGGTCAAGAAATATATCTGCAAAAGTGATGCCTGGTAGGTGTGGTGGTGCCAAAGGTGATCGAGGCAGCAGAAATGCTAGTGGAAGAGATGCACTGGCAGCCCTCCAAAGACAGATTGATGCATTACAAGAGCAGTTGAGAAGAGGGTTAAACCCGAGGGAGGAAAGTGAGGATGAAGGAGAGGAAGAAGGTTCAGATATAGAAGAGGAAGAAGAAGCAATTGATCAAGACCAAATGCGGCTAATAAGGGCCATTTCGAAGATCGGGAAAAGACCCAGAGCAGAAAACTCTAGTTATTCTGGAAGTCTGAACCCGAAAGAGTTGATCGATTGGATCAACGAACTAGAAGAATATTTGGAGTATGTGGAAATAGAGGACCCAGATTGCATTAAGTTTGCGAAAATGAAGTTGAAGGGACATGCAAGTATTTGGTGGAAAGAGGTCTAGTTGGAAAGAAATCGAAGAGGAAAAGGCAACATCACCAAATGGGATCGCATGGTAGAGAAACTGAAGAGGCAGTTCATACCAATGGACTAAGAGTTAGATCTATTGAAGAAATTGCAAGGGTTGAAGCAAGGAAGAAGATTTGTGAAAGAACATACTAAATATTTTCACAAGATAATCATCAGAACGGGTCACATAGAGGCCAATAAGGAGAAGGTAGTCTGATATCTTAATGGGTTACGACCAAGCATTTAGGAGGAGTTAAGCCTAGTTAGAATGACCACCATTGAGGATGTGTATCAGTTTGCTCTAAAGGTGGAAAAGAAGCTGAACAAAAGATTTGATGACAAGCAAAAAGGATGAGGTCAAAATGGAAGGGACAGTGGAAGACCTTTAGGAAGCCGAAATAATGATGAAAAGAAAAGTGAAGATGTGGGTACCAGCCTAAGCCAAAGGAATGACAACTTCTAGCGCCCTCGCAATCAAAATAGTAGTGATCAAAGAGGTAGAGGAAGAGGGAGATATGGACAAGGATCTGAAAGAGATGGTTTCAAAGGAACGTGTTTCCAGTGTGGTGAAGAAGGGCATCGAGCCTATGAATGTCCACAACACAAAGGAAGGGCAGAAAAAAGGCCAAAAGGTCGTGGAAGGGTTGCACATGCAGATGAGGAGACCCAATATAAACATTCAGATGATACTGAAAGGGGAGAAACCCTAGTGATTAGGAGAGCCCTGGTGACTAAGCAAAAGGAACCAAAATAGAGGAAGAATCTATTTTGCACAAGGTGCAAGTGTGAAGGAAAATGTTGTGATGTTATTATTGACAGAGGAAGCACCGATAATTTGGTGTCAGAAGAGATGTTCACAAAGTTGAAGCTAAAGAGGGAAAGGCACCCACATCCATATCGGATTGCTTGGTTGCAGAAAGACCACAAAGTTTTGGTCAATGAGCAGTGCCTAGAAAAGTTCAAGATCAGTAGCTACCATGGTGAGGTACTCTGTGATATCATCCCCATGGATGCATGTCACATGTTGCTAGGGAGGCCATGGTAGTTTGATAGGTGAGCTATACATGATGGCCATGAAAACACTTATTCCTTGACAAAGGATAGGGTTTGTCACAAGTTGAAACCTCTGAAGGAGACCGAAGAAAAGGTATGTAGTAGTGCGAGAATTTGTTATGTAGATGGAAGAAAATTTTGGGAAGGTATGAAGCATGAGCATGTGTGTTATGCATTGATTCCTAGAGTGAGTAAGGAGGATAGTGAGAAGGTTCCATAAGAAGTTTCTGGGATGTTGGATAAGTTTCAAGATATTGTTTCTGATAATATACTTGATGGTTTACCACCAATAAGGAAGATCAGTCATCAGATTGACTTGATTCCTAGAGCCAGTTTGCCAAATAAGGCAGCTCATAGAATAACTCCAACAGAAAATGAGGAGTTGAACAGACAAGTTTAAGAGTTGTTGAGAAAGGGTTTGATACGGGAGAGTTTGAGTCCATGTGCAGTACCTGCTATACTAGCACCAAAGAAGGATGGGGAGTGGATGATGTGTATAGATTCCCGAGCCATAAACAAGATAACAATCAAGTACAGATTTCCCCTGCCAAGGATGGATGATCTGATGGACTGTTTGAGTGGAGCTTAGTACTTCACAAAGATTGATATGAAGAGTGGATATCACTAGATCTGTATTTGAGAGGTAGATGAATGGAAGACTGCATTCAAGACCAAAGAGGGCCTGTACGAGTGGTTAGTCATGCCTTTTGGGCTAACCAATGCACCGAGCACATTCATGCGGCTCATGAACGAGGTACTAAAAGAATTTCAGGGAAGTTTTGTTATTGTGTATTTAGATGATATTTTGATTTTCAGTAAGACATTGGATGAGCATCTGATGCATATTTGGAGAGCCTTTGAGAAGTTAAGAGAAGAGAAATTGTCAATTAATCTGAAGAAGTATAGTTTTGTTAAGAGGGAGTTAGTGTATTTGGGGTTTGTTGTCTCAGTAGAAGGTCTCAAGATGGACCCAGAGAAGGTGAAGGCTATTCTGGAGTGGCCTACCCCAAGAAATGCTACCAAGGTGAGATCTTTCCATGGTTTGGCTAGTTTTTATAGAAAGTTCATAGAAACTTCAGTAGTATTTGTGGACCCCTGACTGAAACAATGAGAGGGGATAGAAAAGAATTCAAGTGGAGCAGTGTAGCGGAAAAAAGTTTTGAATTGTTGAAGCAGAAGGTGACAGAGCAACCTATTCTAGCCCTCCCATATTTCAACAAAGTGTTTCAGGTGGATTGTGATACTAGTGGTTGTGCTATTGGAGCAGTGTTGGGCCAAGAAGGTAAGCCCATTTCCTATTTCAGTGAAAAGTTAAATGATGCCAAGAGAAAATATTCTGTATATGGTCAGGAATTTTATGCAATAGTTCAAGCATTAAAGAAATGGAGACATTATTTAATGTTGAAAGAATTTGTTCTATATACTGATCATCAGGCCTTGAAGTGCTTAAATAGTCAGGAAAAATTAAATCAGAGGCATATAAAATGGGTAGAGTTTTTGCAGAGTTATACCTTTGTTTTGAAACATAGGAGTGGGAAGTCAAATAGGGTTGTAGATGCCTTAAGTAGGAGGCATACATTGACGACAAAGATGCAGATTGAAGTGGTTGGGTTCAATGAACTGAAGACACTGTATGCAAAAGATCCTGATGTGTGTGTGAAAATTAGTGCATAAATGAATTAAACAAGTTCAAACACACCAATAGAACATTATAACAAAAATAGAAATATAAAAGGAGTAAAGAAGTGCAAACTCAGTATTCTGCTTCTGTTGTCATTCTATCGTCCTCTATCCTTAGTGTTTTTGTAGATTCCAGCCTTGTGTTCTCAGATTTAGGGGCTAGGCTCAACAAACTATCTTCCTAAAGAGCGAGATTTTTGCTATGATATGGATGCATGATTAAGCTATGATAATGATTTTAGCTAAGAAATTTGAAATAAACATGATGCTATGATAAATGAAATACTAAATGAATTAAATGCATAAACTATGTTTAATTTCCTATTACCAATGCTTGGATTCACATAGGTATTTATAGAGTTTTTCGAATGATTTTGATTGGCTGTCTCGATTGACGGTTGTGATAATTCCTGGCAGATCGAACGGTTTGAAAAAGATGAAACTGAAGAGAAGATAGAAGAAACCTAAAAACAGATTTTTTCTATTTTATTATGAAAGAGGAAAAAGAAGAGAAGATAAGAAATCATCTTTCTTTAAAAGAATAAAAGAAAGATTAAAGCTGATAAATAATTAATTTAAAGAAATCAATTATTTATTTGGGAGGACATTCAACTTTTCTTAATTAAATGAAATATTTAATTAAGCTTTTAAAAGTAGAAGAAAGCTTGTGATAAGAAATGAGCTTTAATCAGGTTTTATTGAAAAAAAGCAGAAGATTTCATAATTAAATAAAATATTTAATTATGATATGAGAAGATTGCACAATTAGGTTAAAATACCTAATTTTGAATTAGAAGGAAAGCATAAAATATTTTTAATTAAATAAGATTTATTTAATTAAATCACTTTTATGAAATTAATCAAATGAAACATTTAATTAATTAGAAGAAGAATTAAAATAGAAGAAAGAGAAATATTTAAACTTAATTAAATCAAAAGATTTAATTTAAATTCAAACAATGATAATTAATTTAAATAAATAGAATGTATTTATTTAATTAATTAAGTGGACATATGAAAATAATTAAATAAAAAAAATTTATTTAATTACGGAAGAAGAATAAGATGAATGAACAATATAATTATGATTAAATTTAGAGGACCTTAGAAGAAATAATTAAATAATAAATATTTAATTAACTTCCAGGATTATAGACATGACCATTTTTAAGCGTATACATTTTTCCCCTCTTTGAAGTGATGTGTGAAACGCATTGCTTCAAAGAAAATAAAAATTTGCCCCTGATATGTTTCTGGTTTTTTTGATGTTGATGATTGATAATGATGCCCCCTTGGGAGATAAATCACAAAAGAAGAAGTTGATAGGTAAAGGGGAACAGTGATTTAGCTCCCGATAGATAATGTGTCTGATGCCCCAGCGAAAAGGAGGATGAAAAAAAATGGAAAATGCTATTAATGCCCATCCTGAAAAGACCCTTATAAGGTAAAAGGGGTAAAATGAAGTGTCATTTTCACCCTGCTGCTACAGTAAATTTTGAGCTCTGAGAGTGACTAGGCGAGATGGTGATCCCCGTGCACAGACATAGGTTCGAGCGAGCATGACGATATCAGAGACCAGCAGCGTATGGGCCACCGGTGAGTGATTCGAACCCTCTAAGTTGTCAAATTTTTTATTTTTGATCGAATTTGAATGGTTGTTAAGTCGGTCTGCAATTTTTTTGTTTGTTTTAGCACATCTAGGGATAGTTTTAGCGCATTCGACAAATAGTTTAGCGCATATAGGAATTTCCGTAGCGCATCTAGGAACAAGTCACAAACTGATCTTTTAGCACATCCGATAGATAGAATTGTGCATCTAGGTCAAAATAGGCTAGGTCAGAAATTTAGCGCATCTAGGGCACAGAACTGCGCATCTAGGGTTTTGTCCAAAAATGTTAGAGTTGCGCATCAGAAATACAGAGTTGCGCAAATGGGGTTTTAGCACATTTAGGAAATAGTGTTGCGCTTTTGAGAAAAACTTTAGCACATATGGGTGTTTAGCGCATAGGGGAGGCAGAGTTGCTCATTTAGGAAAATTTCCCCAGAATGCCTGTATGATGAAAAATGATGATTTAAAATTGCTTCTTTAGTCAATAGATAGATAAATTGTAGAATCATCATGTTGATAGGATAGAAAATTTGATAGAGAACTGATAACGTTGTTTTCAAAATAGAAAACAAAGAGTAGATCACTGATAACTTTGTGATGAACGACAAAGAGTAAAACGAAGGATTGATTGAGTTTGAATTGCTTCTCGCGATTGAAAAACAAAAAGTAGATAGCTTTGATAAATTCGCTTTCTGCGGTAGAAAACAAATAGTATAAATAGAGTTTTAAAATATGCATTCATGATTGAAATACAAACAAAAAAGGATATGTGTGTTGATAAATTTGCTTTCCTGAAAAGAAAAACAAATAGTAAAAGATGATAGAGTAGATTGATTTGACATGGTTGATAGATTGATGTAGCACCTTGATATAGGTCATTGATATGTGATTTGATTTGATGGATTGGTTGTGATGTTTGAACAAAATAGGAGGCTTTCAAAAGCCTCCAGATTAGAGAGCGATTCCCTTTATGTTGGGAGTGGATAGGAGAGCTGACGCCGGCCGAGCTACAGGTGATATCAGATTGTGGATTGGGACCACTGTTGACCATGCTGCAAGGCATTCGGGCCAATAGGGGGCTATTGACGGCCTTGGCCGAGAGATGGCATTCGAAGCATAACACCTTCCACCTGCCGACGGGTGAGATGAGTGTGACGCTAGAGGACGTATATCGAATTCTGGGGATTCCTGTTGTTGGAGCCCTTGTGGTTTATGACCACAAGGAGATTGGTGGGACTGCGGCATTACAGCAGATATGTGGCGATCCTGGTATCTATGGGTACTGAATAGATTGGAAGGACTTCAACAGGTATCCGGCTCTGGTAGCAATATTAGCAGCATTTGTTGGAGGTTTCCTCGGACTGGACCATCGGTCCAAGGGATCCACTGTGGGGTGGGGGAGGATGCTGGAGTGGATGATCACTCAGCCACAGAGATTTGTATGGGGGAGCTGTGTCTTGGTTGATATGTACCATGATCTCCATCGGATTGTGTACAGAGGATCGACAAGTCTGGCGAGTGGGGTGACATTGTTACAGATCTGGGCGTGGGAGCACATTGTTGTCACGAGGCCACTGTGTACAAGGTTGAGACCGGCAGAGAGGCCATATGTATATGCTTATTCAGGCACAGTTGTCCAGCAGAGGCTGGGCAAGGTAGAGTACTGGCGACGAGTGCTGGATGATGTGGATTCTGTGATATGGAGGCCCTACATAGACTACGAGGCATGGGCAACGGATCACTTAGAGATGTCGTTTGTGTGCAAGCCATGGTACCTGATAGGGCGTACACCCTTTATTATTGAGCGGTTTCTGGCGCTATGGGTTCTGCGACAGTTTGGCTTCACACAGGGGATGCCCTAGGGCGTTGCTCATTATGGGCAGAGCAAGGGCGATGCAGGATGGGGGCCGTGTATTCCCTACCAAGCAGCATATACAGAGTACACCTCCTTACAGCCTGAGGTATGGACAGATAGGCCAGAGGTATTGGATGTAGGGATGATAGATGACTATGCTCAGTACTTTCACACTCATCCATTTCCACGATTCACAGTGTCAGATGAGGCACGGGCTATCAGAGCAGCACCACAGCCAGGAGCAGGGATACAGGGAGGTGTGGCCGGTGGGGAGCAAGAGGAGGGAGAGGAGAGTGAGGAGAGTGGTGATGGAGGGGAGGAGAGCAGCTCGGATGATGGAGATGACGGAGATGATGGGGATGAGGAGAGACAGCAGAGGCTAGATAGCCTAGGTAGAGTACCGATTCCTCGGCGGTCCCGATCCGGTGCCAGGCCATAGACCTGCAAGAAAAAAGTCTAAAATAGGGTCATAGGCCCCACAGTGGGTGCCATTTAATGTGTGTGTGAAAATTAGTGCATAAATGAATTAAACAAGTTCAAACACACCAATAGAACATTATAACAAAAACAAAAATATAAAAGGAGTAGAGAAGTGCAAACTCAGTATTCTGCTTCTGTTGTCATCCTATCGTCCTCTATCCTTAGTGTTTTTGTAGATTCCAGCCTTGTGTTCTCAGATTTAGGGGCTAGGCTCAACAAACTGTCTTCCTAAAGAACGAGATTTTTGCTATGATATGGATGCATGATTAAGCTATGATAATGATTTTAGCTAAGAAATTTGAAATAAACATGATGCTATGATAAATGAAATACTAAATGAATTAAATGCATAAACTATGTTTAATTGCCTATTACCAATGCTTGGATTCACACAGGTATTTATAGAGTTTTTCGAATGATTTTGATTGGCTGTCTCAATTGACGGTTGTGATAATTCTTGGCAGATCGAACGGTTTGAAAAAGATGAAACTGAAGAGAAGATAGAAGAAACCTTTTTTTTTTTTTCTATTTTATTATGAAAGAGGAAAAAGAAGAGAAGATAAGAAATCATCTTTCTTTAAAAGAATAAAAGAAAGATTAAAGCTAATAAATAATTAATTTAAAGAAATCAATTATTTATTTGTGGAGGACATTCAACTTTTCTTAATTAAATGAAATATTTATTTAAGCTTTTAAAAGTAGAAGAAAGCTTGTGATAAGAAATGAGCTTTAATCAGGTTTTATTGAAAAAAAGCAGAAGATCTCATAATTAAATAAAATATTTAATTATGATATGAGAAGATTGCACAATTAGGTTAAAATACCTAATTTTGAATTAGAAGGAAAGCATAAGATATTTTTAATTAAATAAGATTTATTTAATTAAATCACTTTTATGAAATTAATCAAATGAAACATTTAATTAATTAGAAGAAGAATTAAAATAGAAGAAAGAGAAATATTTAAACTTAATTAAATCAAAAGATTTAATTTAAATTCAAACAATGATAATTAATTTAAATAAATAGAATGTATTTATTTAATTAATTAAGTGGACATATGAAAATAATTAAATAAAAAAAATTTATTTAATTACGGAAGAAGAATAAGATGAATGAACAATATAATTAAATTAAATAAATTTAATCATATGTAGAGGACCTTAGAAGAAATAATTAAATAATAAATATTTAATTAACTGCCAGGATTATAGAGATGACCATTTTTAAGCGTATACACCTGATTTTGTAGAGGCTTAGAAAGCTTGCAAGGAACCTGTTACAGTGGACAGGACAAGGTGGCTGGATTTCATAATCCAAGATGGCATGTTATTTAAGGGAAGTCAATTATGTATCCTGAGGAGTTCCATGAGGGAGAACCTGATAAAGGAGAAGCATAGTGGAGGAATGGCAGGACATTTTTGTTGGGATAAGACCATTGCCATTATTAGTGAGCATTATTATTGGCCTCAGTTGTCACAGGATGTGAAAAAGTTTGTACAAAGTTGTAGGGTATGTCAAATGGCTAAAGGAGTGAGTTAGAATACAGGCTTATATCAGCCCTTACCTATACCAGAGAGGTTGTGGGAGGATATAAGTATGGACTTTGTTCTTGGTTTGTCAAGGACACAATGAGGGAATGATTCAATTTTTGTGGTGGTTGATAGGTTTTCGAAGATCTCACATTTCATTCCATGTCAGAAGACTCAGGATGCAGTCCACATTGCTGACTTGTTCTTCAAAGAGGTGGTGAGGCTACATGGTTTGCCAAAGAGTATTGTTTTAGATCATGACACCAAATTTGTGGGGTACTTTTAGAGGACCTTATGGAAGAAGCTGAAGACAGAGTTGAAGTTTAGTTCTGCACACCATCCACAAACAGATGGGTAGATAGAGGTTGTTAACAGGAGTTTGGGTAACCTATTGAGATGTTTGGTAGGAGATAAACCCAAGGGATGGAACTTGATCTTACCCTAGGCAGAATTTTCTTACAACAATTCTGTCAACATAATCACTGGTAGATCACCATTCCAGATTGTGTATGGAGGTAACCCCAAAACAACTTCATAATTGAAGAAAATGGACCAAGAGAAGAAAATAAGTGCTGAAGTTGAAGATTTTGCAGAATACATCAAGGATATACATGAGAAGGTAAGAGAACATATTAACAAGATGAATATGTTGTATAAGGCTAAGGTAGATCAGAAGAGGAGGTATAAGGAGTTTCAAATTGATGATGAAGTGATGGTCCACTTGAGGAAAGAAAGTTTTCCCGTGGGAACCTATAACAAATTGAAGATGAAGAAATTCGGTCCCTGTAAGATTTTGAAGAAGCATGATTCAGGGAATGCATATGAGGTAGAGTTGCCATATGGGTTCAACATTTCCCCTATGTTCAATATTTCAAATTTGACAGAGTATCATGAAGTTGGTGTAGAGGAAGTATCAACGATGGAACAGTGTGGAATTCCAACACTTCAGAAAAGGAGGAGATTGAAGCAATCCTGGATAGTCGAGTGGGAAGGAGTCCCATGAACAGACAGTATGAAGAATATTTGGTGAAATGGAAAAGAAGGTCTATTGAGGATTCATCCTAGCTATCTAAGGCAGTAGTTGACCGGTTGGGTTTTCCTCAACCATCTGAGACGTGATGGGTCACTTCTCAAATTACCCTGGGTGTGTAATGCAAGAGCATCCAGTGGTGTAAGGGCAATCTTGCATAACCCAAAAATTGTTAAATTTCAAGTTTCTCAATTTTTAGATGTTTTTACATTTTTGGATACCCTTTTTGTCATAATGAAATTCTCAATTTATGGTTTTTATTTTCTATTCCTGGGTTGAAAGATATTGTAGTTTTAGTTTCCCATATTTGCACCTAAAAATCTTTCGAGTTAGATTTGAGGCACTTAGAGTTCCTAGAATGGCCCCAAAACTTGCCAAAATTAGCGTAGAAAATTTTGAGCACGTTATTGACTTCGATACCTTTCCAATGGTTCAAATAGTTCGCGAATCAGAGCCCTGAATCAAAAGTTATGGCCCCAGGAAGTTGGCGCACTTTCTAGAAGATACAATTGCAAATGTTCTTTTGAAATTTGAATTTCAAGTTGTAATTTTTCAGCGCCAAACTGCCTAAACTCAAATTTGAATGTTGTTTTGGCTCCAAACTAAAGAGGAGCTCTATTTATGTGCGGGTTTCTAATTTTTGGGTAACTTTTTGGGGATAAGCTCGCATATTGCGAAAGGGTTATTCTGTAGCTATTTGTAACTTGCATTTGTTGTAGAACTTGGGGATTTGAGGTCCTCTATATGTAAGAAGATCTATTTTCTGAATAATAAAATTATTCTCTTATTTTTGGGTTATTTTCTGAGTCTCAGGCTGCGCCCTCATCAAGTGGTATCAAAGCGGGTTTTCTTGAGCGTGTGGACAGATCGCCGATCGTGAGGCAGTTCACACTAGGACCATGGTTGTGGGTCGAGGTGGAGAAATATGCCTCGAAAAGTGATGCTTGGTAGGCATGCTAGTGCCAGAGGTAATCAAGGCAGCATAAATGCTAGTGGAAGAGATGCACTGGTAGCCCTCCAGAGACAGATTGATGCATTACAAGAGCAGTTGAGAAGAGGGTTAAACCTGAGGGAGAAAATTGAGGATGAAGGAGAGGAAGAAGGTTCTGATGTAGAAGAGGAAGAAGAAGCAATTGATCAAGACCAAATGCGGCTAATAAGGGCCATTTTGAAGATTGAGAAAATACCTAGAGCAGAAGTCCCCAGTTATTCCAGAAGTCTGAACCCGGAAGAGTTGATCGACTAGATCAACGAACTAGAAGAATATTTTGAGTATGAGGAAATAGAGGACCCAAATCGGGTTAAGTTTGCAAAAATGAAGTTGAAGGGCCATGCAAGTATTTGGTGGAAAGAGGTCTAGTTGGAAAGAAATTGAAGAGGAAAAGGCAATATCACCATATGGGATTGCATGGTAGAGAAACTAAAGAAGCATTTCATACAAGTGGACTACGAGTTAGATTTTTTGAAGAAATTGCAAGGGTTGAAGCAAGGAAGTAGATTTGTGAAAGAATATAATGGAGATTTTCACAAGATAATCATCAGAATGGGTCACACAGAGGCCAATAAGGAGAAGGTAGCCTGATATATAAATGGGTTACGACCAAGCATTCAGGAGTTAAGCCTAGTCAGAATGACTACTATTGAGGATGTGTATTAGTTTGCTCTAAAGGTGGAAGAGAAGCTAAACAAAAGATTTGATGGCAAGCAAAAAAGATGAGGTCAAAACAGAAGGGGCAGTGGAAGACCTTCAAGAAGCCAAAATGATGATGAAAAGAAAAGTGAAGGTGTGGGTATTAGCCGAAGCCAAAGGAATGAAAACTTCTACCACCCTCGTGATCAAAACAGTAGTGATCAAAGAGGTAGAGGACGAGGGAGATATGGATAATGATCTGGAAGAGGCAGTTTCAAAGGAATATGTTTCCAGTGTGGTGAAGAAGGGCATCGAGCCTATGAATGTCTATAACACCAAGGAAGGGTAGACAAAAGACCAGAAGGTCGTGGAAGGGTTGCACATGCAGATGAGGATACCCAATCTAAACATTCAGATGATGCTGAAAGGGGAGAAGCCCTAGTGATTAGGAGAGCCCTGGTGATTGAGGAAAAGGAACTAGAACAAAGGAAGAATCTGTTTTACACAAAGTGCAAGTGTGAAAGAAAATGTTGTGATGTTATTATTGACGGTGGGAGCACCAATAATCTGGTGTCAGAAGAGATGGTCACAAAGTTGAAGCTGAAGAGGGAAATATACCCACATCCATATCAGATTGCCTGGTTGCAGAAAGACCACATAGTTTTGGTCAATGAGCAGTGCCTAATAAAGTTCAAGTCGGGAGCTACCATGATGAGGTACTTTGTGATATCATCCCCATGGATGCATGTCACATGTTGTTGGGGAGGCCATGGCAGTTCGATAAGCGAGCTATACATGATGGCCATGCAAACACTTATTCCTTGACAAAGGATGGGGTTCATCATAAGTTGAAACCTCTGAAAAAGATTGAAGAAAAGGTATGTAGTAGTGCGAAAATTTGTTATGTAGATGGAAGAAAATTTTTAGATGGTATGAAGCATGAGCATGTGTGTTATGCATTGATTCCTAGAGTAAGGAGGATAGTGAGAAGGTTCCAGAAGAAGTTTTTGAGATATTGGACAAGTTTTAGGATATTGTTTCTGATAATGTACCTGAGGGTTTACCACCAATAAGGAAGATCAGTCATCAGATTGACTTGATTCCTAGAGCCAGTTTGCCAAATAAGGCAGCTCATAGAATGACTCCAGCAGAAAATGAGAAGTTGA
This sequence comes from Sequoia sempervirens, assembly GCA_007258455.2. Lineage (NCBI taxonomy): Eukaryota > Viridiplantae > Streptophyta > Pinopsida > Cupressales > Cupressaceae > Sequoia > Sequoia sempervirens. Next base: position 430,934,171 of record VDFB02193867.1, read on the forward strand.
ACAAACAAGTTCAAGAGTTGTTGAGAAAGGGTTTGATACGGGAGAGTTTTAGTCCATGTGCAGTACCTGCAGTACTAGCACCAAAGAAGAATGGGGAGTGGAAGATGTGTACAGATTCCCAAGCCATAAACAAGATAACAATCAAGTATAGATTTCCCCTGCCAAGGATGGATGATCTGATAGACTATTTGAGTGGAGCTTAATACTTCACAAAGATTGATCTGAAGAGTGGATATCACAAGATCTAGATTCGAGAGGGAGATGAATGGAAGATTGCCTTCAAGACCAAAGAGGGCCTGTACGAGTGGTTAGTCATGCCTTTTGGGCTAACCAATGCACCGAGCACATTCATGCGGCTCATGAATGAGGTACTAAAAGAATTTTTAGAAAGTTTTGTTATTGTGTATTTAGATGATATTTTATTTTCAGTAAGATGTTGGATGAGCATCTGATGCATATTCGAAGAGCCTTTGAGAAGTTAAGAGAAGAGAAATTTTTGATTAATTTGAAGAAGTGCAATTTTGTGAAGAGGGAGTTAGTGTACTTGGGGTTTATTGTCTCAGCAGAAGGTCTCAAGATGGACCCAAAGAAGGTGAAGGCTATTCTGGAGTGGCCTACCCCAAGAACTGCTACCGAGGTGAGATCTTTCCATGGTTTGGCTAGTTTTTATAGAAATTTCATTAGAAACTTCAGTAGTATTTGTGGACCCCTGATTAAAACAATGAAAGGGGATAGAAAAGAATTAAAGTGGAGCAGTGTAGTGGAAAAAAGTTTTGAATTGTTGAAGCAAAAAGTGACACAACAACCTGTTCTCGCCCTCCCATATTTCAACAAGGTGTTTCAGGTGGATTGTGATGCTAGTGGTTGTGCCATTGGAGCATTGTTGAGCCAAGAAGGTAAGTCCATTGCCTATTTCAATGAAAAGTTAAATGATGCCAAGAGAAAGTATTTTGTATATGATCAGGAATTTTATGCAATAATTCAAGCATTAAAGAAATGGAGACATTATTTGTTGCCGAAGGAATTTGTTCTATATACTAATCACCAGGCCTTGCAATGCTTAAATAGTCAGGGAAAATTAAATCAGAGGCATATGAAATGGGTAGAGTTTTTGCAGAGTTATACCTTTGTTTTGAAACATAGGAGTGGAAAGTCAAATAGGGTTGTAGATGCCTTAAGTAGGAGGCATAAATTGATGACAAAGGTGCAGATTGAAGTGGTTGGGTTCAATGAACTCAAGACACTATATGCAGATCCTGATTTTACAGAGGCTTGGAAAGCTTGCAAGGAACCTGTTACAGTGGATAGGACAAGGTGGTTGGATTTCATAATCCAAGATGGCATGTTATTTAAGGGAAGTCAATTGTGTATCTCAAGGAGTTCCATGAGGGAGAACCTGATAAAGGAGAAGCATAGTGGAGGAATGGCAGGACATTTGTTGGGGATAAGACCATTGCCATTATCAGTGAGCATTATTATTGGCCTCAGTTGTCACAGGACGTGAAGAAGTTTGTACAAAGTTATAGGGTATGTCAGATGGCTAAAGGAGTGAGTCAGAATACAGGCTTATATCAGCCCTTACCTATACCAGAGAGGCCATGGGAGGATATAAGTATGGACTTTGTTCTTGGTTTCCCAAGGACACAATGAGGGAATGATTCAGTTTTTGTGGTGCTTGATCGGTTTTCGAAGATGGCACATTTCATTCCATGTTAGAAGACTCATGATGTAGTCCACATTGCTGACTTGTTCTTCAAAGAGGTGGTGAGGCTACATGGTTTGCCAAAGAGTATTGTTTCAGATCGGACACCAAATTTGTAGGGTACTTTTGGAGGACTTTGTGGAAGAAGCTAAAGACAGAGTTGAAGTTCAGTTCTGCACACCATCCACAAACAGATGGGCAAACAGAGGTTGTTAACAGGAGTCTGGGTAACCTACTGAGATGTTTGGTAGGAGATAAACCCAAGGGATGGGACTTGATCTTACCCCAGGTAGAATTTTCTTACAACAATTCTATCAACATAAGCACTGGTAGATCACCATTCTAGATTGTATATGGAGGTAGCCCCAGAACAGCTCCAGAATTGAGGAAGATGGACCAAGAGAAGAAAATAAGTGTTGAAGCTGAAGATTTTGTAGAACACATCAAGGATATATATGAGAAGGTAAGAGAACATATTAACAAGATGAATATGCAGTATAAGGCTAATGTAGATCAGAAGAGGAGGTATAAGGAGTTTCAGATTGGTGATGAAGTGATGGTCCACTTGAGGAAAGAAAGGTTTCCCGTGGGAGTCTATAACAAATTGAAGATGAAGAAATTTGGTCCCTGTAAGATTTTGAAGAAGCATGATTCAGGGAATGCATATGAGGTAGAGTTGCTAGATGGGTTCAAAATTTCCCCTGTGCTCAACATTTCAGATTTGACAGAGTATCATGAAGGTGGTGCAGAGGAAGTATCAATGATGGAATAGTGTGGAATTCCAGCACCTACTTCAGAAAAGGAGGAGATTGAAGCAATCCTGGATAGTCGGGTGGGAAGGAGTACCGGGAACGGACAGTATGAAGAATATCTGGTGAAATGGAAAGGAAGGCCTGTTGAAGATTCATCCTAGCTATCTAAGGTAGCAGTTGACTAGTTGGGTTTTCCTCAACCATCTGAGATGTGATGGGTCACTTCTCAAATTACCCTGGTTGTCTGATGCAGGAGCATCTAGTGGTGTAAGGGCAATCTTGCATCACCCAAAAATAGTTAAATTTTAAGTTTCTCATTTTTTATATGTTTTTACATTTTTGGATACCCTTTTCATCATAATGAAATTCCCAATTTACAGTTTTTATTTTCTATTCCTGGGTTGAAAGATATTGTAGTTTTAGTTTCCCAGATTTGCACCTAAAAATATTTCGAGTTAGATTTGAGGCACTTAGAGTTCCCGAAATGGCCTTGAAACTTGCCAAAGTCAGTGTAGTAAATTCTGAGCGCATTATTGACTTCGAGACCTTTCCAACGGTTCAAATGGTTCATGAATTGGAGCCGTGGATCAAAAGTTATGGCCTCAAGAAGTTGGCACTCTTTCTAGAAGATACAATTGCGAATGTTCTTTTGAAATTTGAACTTCAAGTTATAATTTTTCAGCGCCAAACCGCTTAAACTCAAACTTGAATGTTGTTTTGGCTCCAAACTAAAGAAGAGCTCTATTTATGGGCGGGTTTCTAATTTTTAAGTAACTTTTTGGGGGACAAACTCGCATATTGCGAAAGGTTTATTCTGTAGCTGTCTGTAACTTGAATGTGTTGTAGAACTTGGGGATTTAAGGTCCTCTGCATGTAAGAAGCTCTATTTTTTGAATAATAAAATTATTCTCTTGTTTGTGGGTTATTTTTTGAGTCTTGGGCTATGCCCTCATCACATACTTAAAAGTCTCTAAAAATCCGAAGAACAATATATCAAGGAGACTTGGATGCATCGAAGAGAAAAATTAACTTGTCTCCCTGACAAGACACAATGATAGCGATACTCTAAATATATAGGATTATTTCACATTCAAGAAACATAAAAAGATCTCTCAAAAATTGAGAGATTATTATAAAATAAATGGTAAAAGATTGACAAGGACGGGGTCAGATTAGTGCAATGACAATATCAAAGAGAAATCAAATTTTTAGAGGGAGAAATGAAGAAGTCTCTTCGATACTATAAGAGAAAGTGACAACAAAATTCCGGAGAGACATGACAGAATCAAATATACATTGATAAAAGTATCTTCGAATTTCCAATAATAACATATTGAAGAGACAAAGAAGCATCGAGCAAACATTATTGAAAGTCTCTTCAACATTCTGACATAGCTATGAATATACATTATTGATGAGACTAAGGGACATCAAAGGGAGATAACCACGGGTCTCTTCAAAATTTTAAAGGTGAAAAATGGGTTACTTGAAGAAACATTGCTAAAAGGAGGTACACGGATATGTTGAGGAGATATAAGCATGTCAGAGGGATGATTATCGATCTCATCGACATTCAAATGTCAAAAGTTAAAAAAGGGGAGAACGTGAAATGCAACCATCAAGGAGATCTTGCAGGATTGAGGAGAGAAACTCAAATGTCTCTTCAACATTAGGAAATAATTTCTCACTTGGTTGACATGACTAATAAGGTCATCAGAGAGACAACTTCCATTAATATTGCAATTGATTAGAAAGGTGGTGTGAGCACCATTTATGAACCAGAGCTGGTTCAAGCATGCTAAATCTCAATATATCTAACTCCTAAGAAATTAGAATCACTACGAATTGTGGTTGAATATCAAGGAGGTGGAGTTAGATGATGACAAGTAGCTTAGAAACCATAGTTTCCATTCAAGTAAGTGCTCTTGGCTCAGCTAAACATGTTCTCTAAACATTTTCTTGAAGTATGGTACAAGTAGGGTTTTAAAATGGACAAAACTCCAAAAAAACCAAAAGTAAAAAGGCAGAAAATGGAGGCCAGGCCATTAAACCGAGACTTAATAGATCAATGTCCTAGGTCTAGCCCAAATTCAAGAAGAATAGCTTAATGAAATCTTTCATGTGAAACATTGGAAGATAAACACAAAAACCTAGGAGATGTGTGGACTTTTCATAGGGGTTATGACCTATTTATATATCATTACAGAAAGAAATACAAACATAGGCCTGTGTTGAATACATGGAAATTGAATCAGGTGAAGCTTGTGATGCCTAATGTCTTTGTTAACGTGGAACTGATTAGATCACTAGCTAGAAACTACAACCCTAAAAGAAGAGAAATCTATTCACACGATGGATCACAATTTATTATCATAACACAAGATTAAATTTGCATGGTTTTTTAATTAGATACATCCCTAGAAACAAAATTATGGATATGGGATTTTCTAGAAGAATACCAGACTATGGATGCAAGCTATAAGAGGTGGAAGTTACCTCTGCACAGAACTAAGGTTCCAAGAAACCAACCTAGAGGATTTTCCAATGATGAGAAACCCCTATTTCCTATGGATTCATTTGAAGAATATTACCAGTACACCTACTATTTAGTTGGCTAGGTCCTAGGAATTGATACCTTTGTATCAATGACAATAGCTCCCATGGTTCTGGCCATAGAGATCCAAAGCCAAGATTCTAGACCCTATGATTACGCAGAATATTTATCTAAGGTCATTAATACTTCTCTTCTTGCCATTAAGAACAATAGTGATGCCATCAACTTCAAGAATTATTCATTGCTTATGCATATGATATTATATGAATTACAGGTAATGAGAATATGGGAAGAGGAGTTGAGGATCAAGGATTTGGATAATGATGAGAATTATAGACTAGTGCAAATGTGGACATCCATATGGGATAGTAGAGGTGGGAGATCCCACTATTTATATATTGAAGAGTATTTTTTCAAACCTTTGTATAAGTTACTTGGCAACATATGTGATTACAATCTATCCTTAGAGACACAAAGATTCCTCAGACCAAGAGAGAAAAAACCTGAAGGGAAGGTAAGCCACAGTTGGGGGGATTGGTATGCATTTGAGTATTGTACCGTGATTAGAGTATACGGATTCGAGGGAGATCCATATTTTCTACCTAAAACTATGTCAGATAGAGTTGCATACCTTGAGATGTAAGGAAATTGGCTTACTCAGCCTTCATGCACCTAAAAAAGCTATGGAAGACAAAATTTTATGCCTTCTCTATTCTTTGATGAATTCATCATCATTGCTAATGTAGGATATGAATTAGCTGGCAACAAAATAAATTATTATGGCTTGCCATTGGGGAATAAGAGGGAAAATTTTGACCCCAAATATTTTATTTATGATGCCAATATTTCATAAAAACTAAAGGGATATGAACATGAATTATATGTGGATGATGTCATTAGGAATTGTGATGAGAGTCAAGTGATGATGAGGAGGGATACTTACAATAGAATTGTTATGGCCGAGGCTTGGAGAAGAAACAACAATCCATCGTATGTAGAAGTTTTTCATGAAATACAAGATCCTATGGAAAGGATTGAGCAATTAATTCTACATGAAGAAGAATTGACAAAAGATGTACCCCTTGTAGCCTTTGAAAGGAGAAGAGATACTAGTTTTAGGAGACAAGTTGAGAATGTAGCACCTTTAAGTCATTTATCACCATAGCCTACTCTAGAGGTGAGCTTCTCAGCTGATACTCCTATTATAATCGAAGAGGACATTTAGGAGAAGGAAGTCACACAGATCACCATTCCTATTGTTCCCTAGTATGAAGTGTCACCAGATAGGAATGTGACCACATTTGAAGCTTCTAATGAGTTCTTTGATGATGTGAGACATCATGCTAGCTAAGAATTCATTGAAAATGACACATTTATTCAAACTTTTGAGTTTAAGGATTTCATTTATGAGTATAAAGGAAGAGTAATAAGAGAAAGCCAAAAAGAAATCAACCCTGAGAAAGAAGCAGATTCCTTGAAGGAGCTCCAACATGAGGTTGACGAAGAGATGAATAATATGACTCTTGAGAGAGGAAGGGCACTATTACAAGAAGCAGGGGTCATGCTTCTTCTAGGGTGGGACATTAGCTCAACCATTGTGTTTAATAACTTTCTAAAAAGAGAAAATAAGGCCTTGCAATTGACAAATGAGGCCAATGATAAGATATATAATGGATCAGGGTATAACCTTGACAATACTACTTTACAGATTTGGGTACTTTACCCACCAGGAAAGAGGCCTTCTTTTATCAGCAATCATGATCATATTTTTAGACACCTTTTGGTATAGAGAGTAGGGGATACAAACCCTATGGAGACTGTTGATTTAAATGTAAACTTGGCCAAATTTAATAAGGATCAAATTAAAAAATTAATCAAAGATAATAAGGGGTTGGTGGAGGAGAATGAGAGGTTGAAGCAAGATGTGATCAATTAAAGAGATAGATTGACTTCCTCCTTAGGGCTTTACTCACCATTGATTGAACATGAAAGAAAGGGACTCAAAGAAATGATTGAGCCTACCTATTGGAAGCACAAATATGAAAAGGTCCAGAAAGGACAAGAGGAATTGAAGAAAAAAACAAAACACCACATTTGAAATGGCATAAAAACTAGTCTGTAAAATATTTTATGATATGTTTAGGCTCACTGACAAAGGCTGGGTCATCCATGACAAAATATATGCAGCCCTGCTGGAACATAATAGGTTGTGTGGCAGAATGAAGGAGGTGCAACTATACATAAAGGAAAAGAAAGGTGATAGCAAAAGTTTACTTCAAGAATATCAAGAGATCATGAATGCACATGTTACTTCCCATAACATCCTGACACAAGAATTAAGTGACTTTAGTCAGTCACTAAGTATGGCTCTACCGAATTTCTTTGAGGAAATAAATTTAAAGGATCAAGATGTATGGAAGGATGAGATAACCAAGTATCTACCAATTGCTCTTGATGACATTAAAAATGAAGATAAGGTGCTTGAGAAGACACATGTGCAACTTGGAAGAATCTTTGAACTTGAATATGTGATGAAGGATATCATAAATAATGCAGATACTTATGCAAAGATAGGGTATATTGAACATGTATCGAGGGTTAACATATTCATCACACGGACCAAGTAAAAGTGGCAGGGTATGGAATTTTGGAAGCTATGGATGCATCATCATGGAGCATGAGCCTTGATTAGGTCTTTGGTGATCATGGCCACTTGCTTGAAGACTAATGGATCATGGTGAATCCACCTACAAACTATTAAGCTTTATGTTTATGTTAAATCAAGTCTTTAGTTACCAAACGTCACACCTTTTTGTAATGGCTCTATAGCTTTTTTCTTCCCGTATAAAAAGGGAAACCAAGTCCCAAATTTATCATCATAATCATTATCATCATCACTAGTAGTAAATAGGTTGCATATTCCATCCATCCATTTCCATATTTCATAGACTTATGTTATCAATGTACATCTTTTGAAGCAATATAATGAAGAAGACTATTCTTAATTGGTGAATTTATTGTCGGTGTTCAACTGTTGTGTTAATTTTCATGCTTATATGTTGTTGTGTTGTCTCCAAAGTGATTCTCTTAAGTTACTCAAATTCATATAATTTTTCAGGACACATTTATTATTGTTGTGTGGTTGCCTTGATTGTTTCTAGTTGGTGTGGATTAAAATCCTTCCAAATAATTTACTTTAGTTGGTTCTTGCCAAGGATTAAAATCCTTTTAAAGTGGTTGTTTTGATTGGTTTCCCTCAAACTAAGAATTAAAAGTCCTTTCATGTTGTCACAATAATTTTGGGGTAATAACAGTGGGATTTATAAAGAAGAGTATAGTAGCTGACTGACCTGCACATTTGTACAAGGTGCAAACATTTAAAGTTCCCAAAAACTAGAGTTAAGCTAAGGAGTACATCCACCAATCCTACAAATCCATCTCCATAATCATAATCCACACATTGACTCCATTCACCCAATAGATTAGGCCCTAGTCAACTTTAGAAAATTTCTATACAAATTCAACTCACACTCTTGATTATTCAAACACCTTCAGTAGGAACTAGTTACTAAGCTTTGAATCTACTTCACACTCACGTGTCGTAGTGGGTAGATTTCCCAAATTAGAGGTCATACTCAAACATTCAAATCTTCCTTATCATTCAGTTACACCTGCCTAGGTCTAGCAAAGCCTAAAGAGCAGGGGTGATCAACCATATTCACCATGTTCATTAGCCAAAAACATATTAAGAGACCAATACCCTCTTAAGGTTCAAAACTTGTGTTTTTGAGACCTAACAAAACCAAAGATTGCAAGTGAAGCATGCAAAGATGAACATTGGATGGAATCAATGAAAGAAGAATTTATGCAAATTGAGAAGAATCAGACTTGGGAATTGGTCCCAAGATCGGCAGATAAAAACATTACTGGATCAAAGTGGGTGTTTAGAAATAAGCTGAATGAGAATGGAAAAGTGGTCAAAAACAAAGCAAGGCTTGTGTGTAAAGGTTATTCACAAGTAGAAGGTATAGATTTTTAGAAAACTTTTGCTTAGGTAGAAAGCATGGAAGCTATCAGAATGTTCTTTATGTTTTTTTCTCATAAAGATTTTAAGGGCTATCAGATGGATGTGAAGTCTGCATTTTTGAATGGTGAGCTAGAAGAAGTCTATATGGAACAACTAGAAGGATTTTAGTTGACATAACAAATGGATATAGTGTGTCGATTAAAGAAAGCTTTATATGGACTAAAGCAAGCTCCTAGAGCTTGGTATGCAAGGTTAGACATGTATTTGATTCAACATGGTTTCAACAAAGGTACAACAAATAGTAATTTGTATTTTGAGATTGAAAATGATAAAATATTGATTGTGGTTGTATATGTTGATGACATTATCTTTGTAGGAAATGAACATATGTGCAAGATGTTTGCGAAATAGATGCATAAAGAATTTGAAATGTCTATGTTTGAAGAGGTGAATTTCTTCCTTGGATTGCAAATTAATCAAACAGAGAAAGGGATATTTATTTTAAATTCCAAATATGTGTTCAAGAGATGTTGAAGAATATTGGAATGGATGGTTCTAAATCGGTAAGGACTCCTATTGTGACAAGTTGCAAATTGAGAAAAATTGATCATTCACCTAAGGCTGATTAGAGAAAGTATAGATCTATGATTGGTGGACTATTGTATTTGATTACTACTATACCAGATATTATGCATGTTGTCTATCTTGTGGCTAGATTTCAAGATCCTAAGGAAACACATGTTGTTGGTGTTAAAATAATTTTTAGATACTTAAATGGCACTCTAGATTATGGATTATGGTATCCTAAAGATAATGTACACTTAGTGCCTATATAGATGCAGATTGGGTCGGATGTGTGGATGACAGAAAGAGTACAAGTGGTGGCTCATTCTTTATTGGATGCAGATTGGTGGCATAGTCGAGTAGAAAGAAAGATTCAGTCTCTTTGTCTAATGTTGAAGCTAAGTATAATGTTTTTGCATCTTTTTGTACACAAGTTCTATGGATGAAACATACATTGAAATATATCACAGTGGTATATGATGATCCTATTTCTATTTTATGTGATAATACAAGTGAAATTAACATTTCAAAGAATCCTTTGATGCACTCAAGGACGAAGCATATATCTATCAGATAACATTTCTTAAGAGAGAAGGTAATCAAGAATGAAGTAAAACTTGAGTATGTTCTAACGAAGGATTAGGTGGCTGATATTTTCACAAAGTATTTTCCTAAAGATACTTTTGAGTATCTATGGGAAGAGTTAGGGGTTATTACCCATCCTTTCTTGAACTAGATGCATATGGAGATGCATTAGTCCTGTGGATCTATGGATCTATCTTTTTTATGGACTGAAGTTTTGGTGGCTACCTCTCAGAGGGAGCAGGTAGTATTAGGTAGTATTAGGTATTCTCATAAGTATTATGTTTATCATTTCAAAGGATAAATCAATTTAAAATATCATTTTCCTTTGCTATTGATGTTAAAGGGGGAGAAGAAGCATGTGAAAAAGAGAGGGAGAACAGGAGAAGAAGCACATAATATATGATCTCCTAATGGGGGGGAGAAAAGAGAAAAATGTATTTAGAGCTTGTATGTTGTATTTGTGGGTTTTCACATTATGTGTTGCCATCAATGAAAAAGGGTGAGATTATTGCAAGAACCAAAAGGTGAAAGGTGTTGTCATTGATTTCAACTAGTTAATTGGTTATCCACAAGTTGTTGTTGGTTGTGTATGTCGAGGATATTGAGAAAATTGTAATGAAGATATGTTGCAAGTATTTAGTGGTTGCTCCGGGTTTTGGTTTGGATTTTCTCCTATGGTTGTGTGATTCAGATATGGTATTCATGATTGTTAGAAGTAGTTTTATCCAAATTCTTGGTTGTTGATTCAGTGTTTTTGGTTGAGGTCTGGGAGAAATATTAATGGTCCATATTTCTCTTTGATGAATTCTTATGACTTGTGATTCTAGAGATGTGTTTCCCTAATTCCATTGAAGATAGTTTTGGCATTTGGAAGATTTGTGCTTAATAGTTGTATGTGTTTTGCACTAGTTTGGCCGACCTTGTGTGGAATGCTACTTTCAAGTATGGTGAAGCATGTTGGATCTAATTAGGTCCTTATGAAGCGTGTGTTTGGGTCGCCCTCATTCTAATTCCAACCTATGATGTTTTGGAACTGACCTAATTTGAATTTGAATATGGATGGTCAAATTTGGAAATGTTTCAAAGTTGAAGATGGTATAAATACACGATGGATTAGCGAAGAAGGATGAAAGAGAGATAGAGACAAGTGTGAAGAAGAAGGGAATATAGAAAGTGTAATTGGATGCGACATTTATTCCATTCAGTGAGTGTGTATGGTGCGAGTGTAGAAGATTAGCGCAAAGCTTAACACTGAGTTTTCTATCACAACCCTCTCTAACCAAGTAATAAATTCTTATCTATTATTATTAATCAAGAAAATATTATTATAGTAAGATTATAATTTTTTTAAAATAAATAATTAATATAAAAATGAATAGATAATATTTAAAATTGTGATTACTAATGAATAAAATTATTTCAATTATTAATCTTATGGTAGTTACGGAGAAGAATTCTGGAAATAGTTAGAAGGAATTTGAAAAGAGATGGTTAGAAGAAACTGGAGAGGATTTTTTACTAGAGTTTTTTTTTTCTGGGAGGCAATGAATACCATTTGGGGCTCCCTATAAATACTTTGGGGTTTTGTTTTTGGAAAGGGAGGATAATTTTTTTGGTGCATCAGATTGTATGAAGTTGACACTTCAGTGGTTGAGGGTGTGAGGAGGAGAGAGATAATGTTTCTCAGCTATATTGTCACATTTGTAGAAGCACCTCTAATGAAAGGGCACCTGATATCAACAATAGTAGTAATAATGGCAATGGGGTGAATGGGAAACTTCCATTCTACTGTTTGGATTGTGGGAAGGTCTTCTTTGCTGTGTGTTCAATTTTTCTTCGAATCAAACTCCAGTATTTTCCTTTGCATTTATCTTTTAAGAAGCATTCTAAAATATGTTTAGATAATGAATAAGTCAAGACTTATTTTCTTGTGATTTGAATTAAATAGGAAGAGATTTGGTATTGAATTTGATGCGATTATAAGGTTATGAACAATACAAACTTAGTTGTGAGCCCAAAATGCCATACATTGTCTAAATTTGACAGTGGTCCCAATACAATCTTTGGTCTAAATATGCAATTCCTAGCCTATTTCTAACATAATCACTGAGAGTGACTAGTTAGAAGGAAACCCAAATCCAACATCTCTTTGTTTATGTGTCTATTGGTGAGACTTGATTGCTACTCCTGTGAGATTGTATAGAAAAGTAGGATTGATTCTTTAAGTAATCAACCAAAAAAAAAATGGATTTCAACCTGTGATGTGTAGAACATCGTACAAGTCTTGAGGACTACTAATCGAGGTTCAAGAGTTGGGGTATTTCACCCAAGATTTAGTCTCTATCTCAACCTAACCACGAGAAGGAGCGGTTGGGAGTCTAGGCTTATTTGTGGATTGGATATGAAGCCTGAAATCTACTCGCATGGAGGTCTCCCATATCTTTCATAGACTGTAATCCTACCATAATAACTATCATATGCAAAATACATCTTTTTCTTGAAAGCTTTGGTAACCTTTTAAAAAAATTCAAGTTGTGTCATTTTGCAATCACTGCTTTCCATGTGATGATATTTATTGGAGGTATGCAGTCAAGTTATGTGTGTTCCCTCTTTGCTTCAAATTATGGCGTGCATGTTTACATGAGTAACCAAGGCGTGCATGTACATGTCTTATATGATGGCATAGGCTCAACCAACCATCTTCGTAGTCTGAACACCTTTTATCCCCTATGTACTCATTGTCTATAGTGATTTAGGGTTAGTCTATGTTTACATTGTAGTCATGCACTATAATTTACTCCTAGCAACTACCTTGTTTTGGTATGAGCTGAGTTTTCTTACCTTGGTTCAATTTACTTTACTATGGTTATGACTGACATTCGATGCCTATGTTGTTTGCATATAAAGTTAATGAATAGTATTTGTTCTTTGGGGTTCAATATTGCATTTAAGTTGGTACTTCACATTCAATGAATAGCAATTTGCATGGAAATCATGAAATATTCCTTTGTTGGGTAACCGAAGCCTTGCTTTTCTTTTCACATCAATGAATGCATATTAAGTTTGAATTATTTTTATTTCATTTCACTTGCCCTGGTCTTGTTAATCAATGCATATTTAATGTATTTGGTATTCAATTGATGTTCATTGTGAATCTTTCCTTGCATCCTCTTTGAATATGCCAAGCTTTGGGAACTCTCTAGAATACATAGTTAATATGTGAAGCACTAATGTCTCTATGTTCCTACCTCAGAGCTCTTTCATTGGGAGTATTAGTTCATATATTCATTATAAAGCATTTTTTTTCCAAATATGACAAGATAGAGGATACAAAGTGATGGTAGGAAGGTAGGTTGTTATGTCTCTTATAACTGTTAAGATGTCCCTTCATATACTTTCAATATAAATCTTCTTTAAAAAGAGTCAAATAAGCATAGTTATGCATCTTATGGCACAACAGTCACATGTCAAGATTTTATATCCCTCCTTCAAACTAGGAACTCATTCAAACAAGAACATATACACTAGAGACTACATTGAGTTTACTTTCTTTGTGTAACATTCTCACTATGATTGTCCTTTTGTTTTGATAGAATTCAAATCACATTTAAGTAACAACAAATGCAAATAGCATGTTGTTAGTGTGTATCTATAGACACGTAAAATGTACCAATTGACATTGTGCACCTGATCCCGTCAACTAACATCGTTTCATCTTGAATCATCCTTCAGTCTAACCATTTAATCAAATTCCCTTAGTTGATTAAATTCATCATTATTTCCTCTCTTGATTATATAAATTAGTTATCTAATCAAATCATCCTCTTTCGATAATTAAATTAACCATTTGATCTAATTATCCCTATTTAATTAAATAATCAATTTTATTTGATTAAATCTCTAAAGTCTATCTATTAAATTAAATAAATTAAAACATTATTTGATTTAAATAAATCCATAAATCTAAGTCAAATAAGTCACATCATCTAATCTCCTATTAAATTAATTGACCCTTGATTAATTTAATCTCTTATCATGTCCCATCCTCTAGATTCTCCCACATGCACATGAAAATAGATTTAATTCATTTATTAAATCTCTATTTTCCTCAACAAGGCATATTTTGGAATTTTCTCCAAGTTTGAATTCAAAAACTCCAAGTTGACATGTACATCCAACAAGGCATTTACTCCATCTTAAATTTCCTTTGCCTTGAGCCAAGTGGCATTTATTGCATTTTCCCTTCCCTCTTGCTTGTCATTTCAACAAATTTGAAATTCAAAAATAGGCATTTATTGGTACAATCTTCAAAACTTGCACATCCTCCATCCATTCATTGATTGACAAGTGGCATCTTGCCATTGGTTGAATGTTAGTCCCACATTGCTCTATTTTGGACATTCATCCTTCAATCTCATCTATAAATAAAGAGCTTCATTCCTCATTTGATCATCCACAAATTATGCAAAGTTACCATGCTCAAATATCTATCAAATTCCATCCATCAACATTGAATCTTAGCTAGGTTATGGAAGTTTTTATCTTGGAGCACTCTTCAACATCATCAAAGTGGATCAATTATCATCAACACATCAAGCTTGCATCATAGGGATTGGGAAAGGGCCAATTTTCACATCAAATTGGCACCAATTCCCCCATGGGATCATGTGTTTGCTAGTCTAATTAGGATTCAATCTTTATTTTGTTACTTTCATTGTATTCTTCATTGTTTTCTTTCCTAATTTGAAATTGGTGAATGGATTTCATGGGGAATCCTTGTTCTATCTTGCAATCTCTAATCTAATGTGTTTTTTCTTATTCTTTTGCAGGTATTAGGATTGGGGTTCGCACATTTGGTGCTAGAAGGAGGGAATTCTCAACATTCAATCACATTTTTTTAAAAAAAATTGTGCATTTCTGTTTGTGCATAGGAAAATTCCAACACTGGAAGCTCGGCGTCATTGTTTTAGCACCACTGGCTCTCCAACGTCACTGTAGAGCACCACTAACAAATCAAACTCTGATGCTTTACTCATCCCACCTAAATGTTTTGAATTTAAATTTTAAATAGTGACGTTGAGCAAAAGGGTGACACATTTGAGCCCACTGGCGTGGACACAAAGTGCCGCTTACTGGTAAGCGATGTTGTACAATACCACTAAGAAATCAAACTCTGACGCAATCATGGGTTGCACCGCTAACAGGGAGTAAAATGTTGAAATTTAATTTTAGCATGTGCTTTTTGATAAATGATAATTTTATCTTCTATTTTCTGCCTTTTAACCTCAGTTTTTTGCAAAATCTGACTGGTTTTCATTCTTGTAGATTGGATCAATTGAAAACGAAAGAGGGAGAAGCATGATGGTGATATTTCAAAAAATCAAAGTGTTTTTAAACACTTTCGTGTTTGCTCAACACTCTTAGGAAACTGTTATTCCTTTTTGGCTTAGGACACTAATTTCATTTGGGCTTTTAAAAAGAATCCTTTCAATTATCGCAAAGGTTTGAAACAAACATTAGGAATACAACTTACTAGATTTTGTTTATTGGTTAACAATTGAACAAAACAAACTCTCATTCATCCATTGGTGCTTTAAAAAGAATTTGCAATTGCTTTGTGGCTCTAAAATGAACATGTGCTATTTTGTCTTTGTGAGGGCTTACTTAAACTAACTTCATTGAAAAAGGACGTATGCACTTCTCTCACGCTTTATAGTGATCTTGAGAATCAAAAGGCCTTTTTCATGATTTTAGGGTGAGATAAAGCAATTACCTCCACACTTCGTTTTGGGTTTAAAATTGAACAAAATCTTGTGCGAGTCTAAATAAGCTTGTTGCGTGTGTTCTCCCTTTGTTTCTAAACAAGGGTTGATCGAACTATGAATAATTTTATTCACTTTTGTTTATCTTAGAGGGTCTGCCTTGGGGAAAAAGTACTCACCCAAGAGAATGACTCAACCAGTAACACTCTGAACCCAAGAGTATTTCCAACTAGGATATAAATGTGGGTATTGGAGTAAATGCCAATATCACGCGGTTGATTTTGATGAGATGGATCTAAAAAGGGACTCTTGTTGTATGGGTCAATCTCCATGAACAGAAAATCTGAAGTAAAACCCTTGTTTGTAGTGGCCTATTAACCCATTCATCGAGTTTATCAAATTGGTGCATTGGAACTTAGATTCCAAGAAGTTACTTGCCATGTTTGATCTTGGTCAAAGTATAGAGGTTAAGCCTTCATTCTTAACATACCTTTATACTATGTCCTTGGTTGCATGTAAAATAATCTCTTCTTCTATGAAGGGCATGAGGCAAGCCCACCAAGAAAAATGTACCAATTGAGCTAGGGTGTTATAATGCTTATGAGTCAAAACACTTTGCTTATTCAAAAACATTGGGAAACAAACACTTAACATCATGATCCAAATTTCAAACCCTTTAGGAGACAAAACCCACAAAAGGAAACTCAAGGAGAAGATCCTACCTTTGGGATGTCACATGAAGAAATAACCAAAATGCTCCAAAATCTGGAAAATCATAAGATCATCAACATCATGATGAGGCTTAACCCTTCACTATACATGCTTGAACTAGCAAAGCAAGGGGCCAAATTACCTTTTGATTTCGATGTGAGTACTATAGTGGAGACATATTTTCCCCCAATCTCATCCACCATTCCCATCTCATCTGCATGCCCATCCCAAAACATCACTCAAAACATTATGCAAATCACAACATCTTTTGCTCCAACTCAACCTAATTTCAATAAGGGAAATGCATTTCTTAATGCTATTCAAACACACCCCCTTGTTAATAATCAAGACTTGGATGCAAATACCATCTTGGAACAAAACATACCCCAAAATTCGTTACATAAGAATGTTCCTCTCACTTTCCATAATGATCCATCATCATCATTCTTCCACACAACACCTCAAACTTCTCTCATGAATTCGCAAGAGTAAGGTGACATGTTCAGACCAGGGGGCATTTTTGATACCACACCCCTCACATTTCCACCACTTTTTCCATTGCCATCATCATCCACACCTCTACTTGGCTTGGGTATCCCACCTTTACCAAATATCAATCAAAATCAAACTAACATCCCGAATATCAATCAAAACATGACGTAGAACTTGTCATCGATATCACAACAATAGATGACAACTACACAAGCAATCGCGACATCATCAAACACCTCCCTAACATCTCAAAGTATGGTTTCCCAAGGACCAACCACCAACATGATAGCACCATTCACCACTCAAAACAACAACACGACATCACCACTCACTACCACCACAAACACCATTCTGAATCCACCACCACCCCCACCACCACCAACTTCCAACATATCAAGCCAAAACCACATAGCATTGCAAGTATCTTAGCAAGCTACTTTTCAAAGAGGATTCCAGCAAGTGAAAAAGCAAAAATCCACACAACTATTTGTTCAGCGAGCCGCTCAAGCTGCGTAAGCTGCCCAAGTAGCCCAAACCACATTACAAGCACAACAAGTTGCGCAAGCCCAAGCATTATTGCAACAACAACAACAAGATGCTCAAGCTACACAAGCTGCTCAAGCAGCCCAAGGTGCATTACAAGCACAAAAGGATGCTCAAGCCCAAATTTCTATTACAACAAGTGGCACAAGCACAAGCCCAAGCACAAGCTCAAGCTCAGTAAAATGCTCAATATCAAGCACAATAATGACAAGCACAAGCACAACTTCTTTCACAAAAACAAGCAACATAAATGCAAACATATTTGCAAGCAATAAAGCAATATCAAAAGTAGCAAGAAGCAACCTGATTGGCAACCCTAGCTCAGCAACAAGCGTTGTTCATACAACAACAAGTGCAAGCATATATAGCTCGAAAAAATGTGCAAATACCATCAAACTAGACACCAACCAACCCAACCATCCAACCCACAATCGAAACACCCTAAAATACCTTCATCCCACCCCCTGATCTGCAAAATGATTTAACAACACAAATCATGTTGCTCTCACAACAAGTGCTCGATCTTCAATCAGGGAAAACCACAAAAACACCAAGCAACTTGTCTCCCTATCCATTTGATATGAGCCTTGTGATGAAACCATTCCCTAAGGGATTTGAGATCCCAAAGTTTGACAAATATCAAGGGATGGGAAACCTTGAAGATCAAATCAGGGAATTTCAGGTACATTGCATGGGAGTCGCATATGACGATACTTATCTAATGCGACTATTTCCTAGGAGTTTGGCTAGTCACGCAATGGAATGGTTTTCTCTCCTAACTATAGGAATTAGAACATTCCAAGAAATTATAGATGCATTCATTAAAACTTATGCATGCAACATCACAATGGATGTCAGTCTAGAAGAACTCTTAGCTCTAAAACAAGGAAAGAATGAATCATTCTCTTCATTCCTACAATGATGGCGATCCAAGGCCAATCAAAGCAAGTGGACCATGCCTAAAGAACAACAAGTTTGCACCATTATATCCAACCTTGACAGCCTATTAGAATTTCATCTCAAGGTCCAAGGGATAACCACATATGATCAATTGATCTCCAAGGCACTAAGCATCAAACGAGCCCTCATGACACAACCTGCGAGATCAACTTCATACCCTGAACAACAACATAACCACCCACCTACAAATTACAACAATAAACATCACACATGGGAAAGGAATAAAAATGTTACCAATGATGGTGTTGTTGATGCCAAAGTTGTCATTAGTGCTCCACGTCAAAACACTCCCACACCACAAATCCAAACCCAACACCAAAACAACCATCAAATAATACAACAACCAAACCACAATCTGATAATCAATAATCTCAATGACCAAAGGGGACCACCCCAATGGAACAAAAATTACCCCAAATGAAAATACACTGCTTTGGGGAAACGACTTGAAGTCATAATGAAGAAGCTAATAAACAAAAAACTCATCAAGGCTCCTACCTTTGAGAATTACCAAGAACTAGATGTGAAACCTCCTTGGTATAATGAGAATCAACTCTATGAATTCCATAAAATCAAATTCCATACCACAAACAGTTGCATGAGATTAAAGAACATAGTTCAAGATCTCATCGATCAAAGGATTATAAACGTAGAATAACCAATAGGAAACCAAAATCCTAAGATATACGTGAATTCGATGCTAAACCATGGCAACAAAGGGAATAATAATAACACCGATAAAGGGAAAGGAACCCACACAAATGTGAACCACGTGTATGAAACTGTTGTTGCCTCCCTAGATTAATACTGCACTGTCATCACTATCAAATGCGCCCATGCCGATTGTGGAGTCACCACAAGAGGCGGAAAAGTTACCATCGTAGGATCATCCCAGCCAAACAAAGTTCCTACATCTATATTTTTTCCTAATGGTTACAATGTCCTAGATCAACTCAAAAGAATGCCAACGCAAATCTCCATCATGGAGTTGCTAAAAATCTCATCAGACCATAAGAAGATTCTTGAGGAAGCATTAGCTTCATCCACTATCCCCGCAGATCTTGATGCGAAGCAATTCCAAGCTATGGTCAGAAATATCATCACACCAAATCTTCTCACATTCTCTGACCAAGATTTCCCTGCTCAACCATCTCACAACCATGCACTTCACTTAGAATTCATAGTACATAAGAGGAAAGTCAAAAGGGTCTTGGTGGATGGAGGTGCGGGTTTGAATATATGTTCTCTCAACTTCATCAAACAATTGAAACCACTTGTCAGGTCTTGGACCTTGACTTACTATATAACATCCTTCTGGGATGCCCATGGATTCACACAATGAAGGCAGTAGCATCAACTTTCCATCAATGTGTTAAATTCATACATGGACAAGAAGTTACCATCCACGGAGATCCCAAACCCTTCTCCTATTACAAAATCCTTGAAGCAAAGTACTATAAAATCCCCCAAGTATAGAAAAATGATGAGGGTCCATCCACACCATACATTGATCCTACCACCCTTGCACTGACTTCTGCGATAGAGACACTCGTCACTCCCTCCATTCCCACCATCTCTAACATTAAGCTCATCATCCAAGATAATGGTTGTGGAAACTACAAGCTCCCTAACAATTCTTTTGTGATCAGAGAGTTACCACAATCTCCTAGATCATGGGGACGTCCACAAGAAAATGAAGCCTCCACATCTCAAACATCTCCTGAAGACTATCCCAACTTCACAAGGTGGGGAGACCTTGGCCAGGAGGTTATTGAGGTAGATCCATCGCATATGCTATATCAAGATGAAAGACCAATAGCTAATTTACCAATGGATGACAGAAGAAAGGGTCTAAAAATGATGCTCGCAATGGGCTATGACAGAAATCAAAGACGTGAGAGAAATGAAAATGGACTTATAACACCTATCATTCTGGAGATGCGAGCAATAAAAAATATTGGCCTTGGATGTACCCCTCCGAGTATAACCATATGTGGCCAAAGTCCTCTAGTTAGAACAGTTAATAATCCTTCTCAGCCAACCGCAATAGAACCACGCTTACCAATATCCACAGGTTGTGTCTTAGATAACTATATGTTTGATATAACCGATGTCTATAGTAGTAGTGATGACAAGGATACCATGACCAACTTACCTAGGCTTTTTCAGTACACCACCCTTTGCATGATTAGCACCCTATCATTTGAATTAGACCACCAAAATCATGAAATTTGCCTAGTATATCCCCAACTCATCGACTATGACCAACGAGGACCAACAATTCTTGATACATTCAAAAATGATGAGGTGCTCTCAGAATTCATGGGACTAAGGGATAACATTCCATGTGGGGATCATAAGGCAGGGTTCATAATGGAGCTAGATACACATGCCTATTACAGGAAAATGATTGAATCCCTCAGTCGCAAAAGTGAAAAATTAAGAATCATATCCAAGTCCTTGAGTGAAAACCACATGGTGGCACTCTCTGACTAGAAAAATGTCAAAAGGAAGGACGTATCCAACAATGAAAACCTCTCTGAGGCACCCAAGGATCAGGGATTCAATCTTCCTTCTATAGCTATTCATCTAGAAAAATGAGCAGTTCTGGTAGAAAGGTGTAATTCGGTCAATCTGAGAACAGAGGAAACCTTGCATACCACATTCTATGCGAAATATTTACTATCAAAGGAACATGAGCTCCTAGCAGCCTTCCTAAGAGAAAGATAGATAAACTTCGCATGGAGCTATGTTGACATGCCAGGCCTTGATCTAGAAACCGTCGTCCACCACTTAGCAGTATATCTAGAAGCAAAGTCTGTTAAACAAAAGCTTTGAAAAATGCACCCTCAAATCACCTTATTGGTCAAAATGGAGCTAAAAAAGCTACTAGATGCATGATTCATCTGATTGATAGATTATCTAGAATGGGTATCAAACTTGGTTCCTATTTCAAAACCTAATGGAGCCATCAGAATCTGCACAAACTTCAGAGACTTGAATAAAGCATGCCCAAAAGATGACTTCTCACTTCCAAACATTGACATGATAGTAGACATGATAGCTGGACATGAGATGCTGTCACTAATGGATGGATTCTCAGGATACATCAAATCATGATAGCTAAAGAGGACCACCATAATATGGCTTTCACTTGTCCATGGGGGACTTATTGCTAGAACATGATGCCATTCGGATTAAAGAATGCAGGAGCAACATACAAAAGGGCCATGACATTGATATTCCATGATATGATCCATAAGATGGTCAAAGATTATGTTGATGATATTCTAGCCAAATCTAGAAAGAGAAAAGATCACATAGCAACCCTAAGTGCCATTTTTGATAGGCTTGAGGAGTACAAAGTCAAATTAAACCCAAAGAAGTGAGTCTTCAATGTACAA
The DNA here is from genome assembly GCA_007258455.2 of Sequoia sempervirens. Classification (NCBI taxonomy): domain Eukaryota; kingdom Viridiplantae; phylum Streptophyta; class Pinopsida; order Cupressales; family Cupressaceae; genus Sequoia; species Sequoia sempervirens. Next base: position 430,956,227 of record VDFB02193867.1, read on the forward strand.
TCAGGTAAACTACTAGGATATTGTGTGTGAGAAAATTGGATCAAATCTAAATTAAAATCAACACATGTTAATAAGACATTAAATCGAGAAAGCTAAAAAGAAAAACGAAATAAAGCAAACCGTAACAGCAGCCTCTTAAAACCGTCTTATCCTCCTCTATCTTCACCGTTTTGTTGTTTCGAAATGGCTCTCAGATCAACAAATGTAGCTCAACAAAATGACAGCATGAAGAACGAGATAAAAATAAGAATGCATAATATGCAAAATGCACATCTATGCTAACATGAAAGTGGGAATGTGATGTTGAAAATAATATAAAGTCATAAAGCTGATTGCATGAATGTGAGTATGCATATGTAAGTGCAGGCGTGTGAACGTGGGTGATTAACCAAGGCCTGGATTTGCTCGGGTTTTTATAGAGTTTTCGAATGGATTTGATTGGCTGAATCAATTGACGGCCTGGATTAAGTTTGTTCGAATGGACGGCGAGAGATTTTTGAAAGTGGAGAAGAGAATGGAAGGTTTCCCTTTTTCTTCATTGAGTTTCAAAGGGAAATTTCCAATTCGAAGGATGAGCTGAAATTAGAAAGGCGAGTTAGCATGAGTTAGAATTTTGGAAAGGTGAGTTAATAATGAATTAGAATTAAATAAATTAAATTTATTTAATTTAGGAGTGAAGATGGAAATGGAAACCCACATAATTAAATAACTCATATTTAATTATGTTTCAAATGAAATTAGGGTGAGATGGAAAATATTAAATAACATATTTAATATTTTAAAATTTGAAAATGGGATGGAGAATATTCCATTATTTAAATATTCAAAAATATTTAAACTTTAGAATCAAAATGATAATTAAATATAAATAAATTATACAAATTTATTTAATTTAATTAAGCAGAGGGTAGAAATGTTAGTAATTAAATAAAATTATTTATTTAATTTAAGGTAGAAGAATTTAGAAGATGAACGATATAAATAAATAATTAAATTTATTTATATGTAGATGACATTAGAGGAATTAATTAAATAAATCATATTTAATTAATTAACAAGCTTAATCATGACCATTTTTAGACATATACAGATATATAGTGTCAATGAGGGGTATCAAGGTAGATCCAACAAAGGTAAAAGCAATCCCCAAAATGGAAGCACCAAAAACATTCAAGCAATTGAGAGGCCTCCAAGGCAGGCTCCAATCCATTTGAAGATTCATAGCACAGTTGGTGGACAAACAGAACCCATACTCTCACCTACTCCACAAGGGAGTAGCGTACAAATGGGATACCAAGTGTGAAGAGGCATTTAATAAAATCAAAGAATATCTATTGACACCACTAGTCTTAATGTCACCAATCCCAAGAAAACCATTGATCCTCTATGTATTAGCAACAATAGCAGCCCTTGGAGCTCTCTTAGCTCAGCATGACAAAAATGGAACAGAAAAGGATATCTACTACATTAGCAGAACAATGGTCGAGCATGAGTTAAACTATTCATTCATAGAGAAAGCATGCCTAGCGGCAGTTTTTGCATCACAAAAATTCAGACATTACATGTTGGCATGCAAGATAAAACTCATCACCAAAATTTCCCACTCAAATACTTATTGTCAAAGGCAATACTTACAGGAAGAATGGCCAAATGGGTGATGATACTGTTAGAATATGACATAGAATATGTGGAGTGGAAGGCAATCAAAGGTCAAGTCATCGTAGATCAGTGTGCAAAAGCACCAATCTATTCGGAGAACCCTCTCATTTTAGAGTTTCCAGATGAATCTATTTTCAATCTCAATGTAGTTGACCATTGGAAATTGTACTTTGATGGTTCATACACACAACACGGATCAGGAGCTGGTATTTTCTTTATCACTCTGCAAGGGGATTGCATACCAAGGTCCTACAAACTGGCATTTCCCTGCACTAATAACATTGCAAAATACGAGGCCTTAACCATAGGTCTTTGAATAGTAGTGCAGTGGAACATTATAACTCTCAAAGTATACGGAGACTCCCAATTGATAATAAATCAAGTGAATGATGAATACTAGACCAAAGATGACAAACTCACTCCATACAAGAAATTCGTGGAGACTCTAAAGGAATCCTTCATCGAAATTACATTTGACCAGATTCCTAGAACCAACAACAGAGCAGCAGATGCCATGGAAAAAATTGGATCCTTATTGGATATCCCCGACAACGTTCCAAAATATGAATTCTTGATAGAGAAGCTTCTCATTCCTACATTCGAGGTACCAGAATCAGAATTTGTGTGTGAAATCGTTGGTCCCGGTGATCCTTGGTACCACAACATTTATACATACCTTCAAATAGGAGTCATACCCACCAATTTACCCTCAAACCTAACAAGAACCTTTGTAAAAAAGGAATCTAGATTCATCATCCTAGGAGATACCCTATACCATAGGAGCTTAGAAGGAACCCTACTATGCTGCTTAAATGTTGAGGAGGCATTGACTGCTCTAACTGAAGTACATAATGGTATCTATGGTTCACATTCGAGTGGGATGACCACAGCCAAGAAACTACTAAGGATGGGGTATTATTGGTCCATAGGAAAGAGAAGCACATGATTATGTTAGAAAGTGTCTACAATGTCAGTAGCATGAGGACCTCATTCATGCTCCAGCTCAAGAGCTTCATCCTAGCATCACACCATGGCCCTTTTCACAATGGGGACTTGATCTCATTAGGAAAATCACACCCACCTCATCTAATGACCATATGTTCATCATAACCACAACAAAATATTTTACTAAGTTGGTGGAAGCCATACCCATGACATACATAATTGGGAAGCAAATCTCAAAATTCATCCTAAACTATCTCATTTGTCATTACAGTGTCCCACAAGCCATTATCTCAGATAATGGGACACCATTCAAATATTAGGATGTCTACAACTTATGTGAGAAATTCAAAATCCAACATAGCCTCTCCACCCTGTACTATCCCCAAGGCAACGGCCAAGCAGAAGCTACAAACAAAACCATTTTGAAAATCCTCAAGAAAATAGTCAATGACGCAGGTCATGACTGGCATTTACAACTTAATCTTGCCCTCTGGGCCTATTGAACTAGCATCCGTATACCCACCGGTGCCACCCCATTCTCCCTTGTCTATGAATCAGAAGTGGTACTCCCCATTAAGATCGAGCTCCCATCCCTCAGGATATCACTACAAAACCTCATAACAGATGAAGAGTATCGTGTATCGAGATTAAATGAGCTAGAGCTATTGGATGAGCGACGTGTGGATGCTTTGAATCATTTGCAAGTCTATCAGAATAGACTCAAAAGGAGCTACAATAAGAAAATCAAAAGTAGGACCTTCCAAGTCAGAGAACTGGTGTTGAAGGAGAATTAGAAGAATGTCCCAAACCCAAGCAACAAAGGAAACTTTGAACCCAATTGGTTGGGACCATTTGTCATCACAACAAGTTACAAATCAGGGGCATACCAGTTATCAACACCCGAAGGGGAACCTCTGTAGGAGCCTATGAATAACTCCCATCTCAAAAATTTTTATGCCTAAATCTTTCAATGTATAGAACCAAAAAATGCAAAAAAAAAAAAAATGTCTTGAAAAATGGTTACCTTTGGCAAAAACTTGGCAAACAGGCATCTTGGTGAAAACAAAAAAAGCAAAAAATCAAAAAATCAAAAAAAATCAAAAAAATGATCAAAAAATAGTAAAGAGGAAAATCGTCCTCTAGTGAAAACCACTTAGGTGGCACTTTGGTCAAGTACCTTGGTGAAAACCTGGCAAACAGGCGCCTTGTGTAAATAAGCACTTTTCATCCACCAGGATCTTTATGGCTTGTTCTACATCATCCATCCATCATGTTTCCACCATCCATTGCATTCAAATCTCCATCCATCACTCATCCACCCGTACCCGCATCATAGCTTGGTCCTGTTTTCGTATCATCATCCCTCCTAGTACTACTCGGCCCATCCTCAAGGTCAATTTGTCCTACCTTTATCAAAGTATTTTATTACATCATGCTGGGGGCATGATCTCATTGGATTGGATTCGTGTATATTCTTGAAGTCCTAAAATCAAAAAATCCAAAAACATCAAAACATATCAAAATCTCAAAAACAGGTCAAAAACAAAGTCGTGTTGTCGAACTATGTGGTCTCTGCATGTATAACGTACGCAAGGCTAATATGTTGATAAGCCCTCGAGGCCCCTAGGATAGGTCCTTAGGTTAGTCTCTTGGTCAAAATCTCATAAAACCCCAAAAAAATTAGAAAATTGAAAATTAAAACATTCATAAAATCCCCAAAAATACCAAAAACAACCTCAAAACATCTCAAAAACGTCAAAAAAATCCAAATATTTGAAAAATCAATCCATCTCATCTCTCTTGCACATGCAATAACATCATTCATAATAAACGATTGTCATCTTCAATCTTTGGTGAGACAATCAGAAGCAAGCTTAGCAGGTTAAAAGTGAAAACTCAAAACGTCAAGTCTTAGGTCTAAGTCAGTACGCAAACAAGTTGGTCAACTCTTTGTGTCAATAACCTATTATCCAATTGATCCCATATCAATCATTTGAAATAACAACTTAGGATAAACAAAATGACATGCCGCCATCCACTAACATGTCCTAGGATGCATCCTTCCTACAATGAGCATTATCTTTTGGAAATAATTTTGGTTCTTATCCTTGAAAACACATCTCCTTGTGGTTAGTGGTATTGAAGAACATTGGCTTGTTTGTTTACTTTGTCTTTATCTTTTGACTTATCTTATTGTGCTCATTCCAAGGACTTATCGATGATATCCGAACAGAGGATTTAGAGAAATAGGAATGGGGCAATGATCAATATATTTTATTTGTTGTGCTTGTGGGACGTTCTTATAATATAACTTGGCAAATACTTGCTTTGTTAAGTTATGTATGGAGGGTGTTTGAACAACTTGTTGACTATTGTATTGAAAGGTTATACGTTTTCATGTTTTGGCTCAAGGTGTTTGAAACGTCTAAAATGCATCCTAGCAAGGTTTTTGTATGTCAGGTGTGAACAAGAATACTCCTATCTGGTAGTCAAGTCAAATTCCATCACATTGGGTACAATGCCATCCTAGTTTTCTATACCTTGATGCATCGTACCACGTGTGTTATCAAGCATAAGAAAATTGGCCCTTTGAAAACCCCAATTCCTTGGCAAGTAATCCTCATCATTTTCATATCTCATCATTTGATACCTAGTTGAAATGACTTCTTCTCTTTCATTCATTCTTGCTCATCACACTAACAATGTACTATGATAGTTGATCATTATCATCATTATCATCATTATGCATCCTACATCCACAACTCATCAACATATTGCATAAACATATCATATAGGAAACATATGCATTGCATTTCCATCATCATATAAATATGGTAGTATAAGCATTTTTCATAAATTAACACATCCCTTTCTCATTACATTGCATCCCTTTTTTGCATCACATTGCATTCATCGCATAGATCATTGCATAACATTTCATAATCATTTTCACATTACCACCTATTGCATAATCATACATAAGAGGTACATAAGCATTATAGATAATCCATTGCATACATACTTGCATAACATCATAGGGTCATCTCATACATTACGTTCACTAAACATCATCATACCACTTTGCATTAACATATCATTTCATATATCTCATTGCATCACAGTAAATGCATCACATACATTACATTATCATTTAACATGCTTAGGATAATATTTTTTATCCTAAGCATCTTAAAACCATCTCATTTGCATCATCAATACATATCATATAAAACACGACCATTGCATTTACATTGCATTATATCATTCGTTAATCATCCATATCATCTCATAAATAGCATCGCAATCATTTTTTGCATTTCATTGCATAAATCATTCCACATCATTATAAACATAAATAGGAACATAAAAATCCATGGCATGCAAAGCGTACATCCATCTATAATCATTTCATATATAAGCATGATTCACATCTGTAGACACCAAAATTTGGTCAAAGCCTGCAACTTCCATATTCTTCATAATTCCTATTCTTCTCATGATTAAATAATCTTAATTATTTAATTAATTCATCTTCTGTTAATTCTTCTATTAATTAAATAATCATAATTATTTAATTAATTCGTACTTTTCTTTATTCTATCTGATTAATTAAATAAACGTTTTTTATTTAATTATGTTACTAATTAACCTTATCCTTCTTGTCAAATTAAATAAATTCTTATTTAATTTAATCTTGATCATACTTCAACTATAATTAAATAAATTCTTTATTTATTTAATTATTCATTTAAATTCCTTTATCATTTAATTAAATAAATCTTATTTATTTAATTATTCTCCAAATATCGAGTCTTGAATTAAATGAATTATTTAATTCATTAATTCTATTTTAACACATTCTTCTATACTTTAGATAATTGTGTGAGTTATCTAAGTATTAACTATGACTCAACTCGACATTTATTTTAATCGCTCAGTTAACTCTTGCTTTAATGTCTGAGTGGCATTCTCGAGTAATCTCTTCATCAAATCATTCAATCATCCAGTTCTAACTCAATTGTGTGTACATGCAGATTAATTAAATATTCATATTTAATTAATTAAACCTTGTGTGTGCATTCGAACAGGAGTTGCTTTAATCCATCTTTATCTTTGTCATGCAAAGATAATTCTTCTATTTTCGAATACCGAACTGAAGATTAAATCATTTATTTAATCTTTAATTCTATTTCTAATTTGTATCACTCATGTCACTACTAACAGTTATCAGAATGCATGGCTAATCATTCTATCTCAACCGTCTGTTGATCTTTTGATCTTGGCCTGTCGTTCGAATAATCAATTTTCTATAAATTGATTTATCATTCTTCATTCCAATTTCTCTCGTGAAATCTTATGACTTTTGATAGCACATATCTTGAATCTTTGATGTTTTGCTAATCACTATCTTAGGCTATACTTGCACGAACTTACGAGAAATCTGAGGGCAATTATACTACACAAGCAAAAATGGAGAAGGGTAATCGAAATGAATCATGGAAATACGTTTGAAATTGGTGAGATTTTTTGAAGTTTTAATTACGTTTTGACTTCCTTTGTTCTTTTTTGCTTAACATTAGATTTTCATGTTTAGATTTAGTATTGCATGTTTTCTCTAATCTGTCCTTGTGCACTTTCTTGGCGTTACAACATCATTTCACGTATACACCATAGATCATTTCCATATCATTTTACACATTACATTTCATATCACATATCATCATCATAAATGAATCATCCTATATTATCCATTCATACATTTTGCATAAACATAATATAGATTTGTTAGTCATAATCACGACATAATGCATGCATTATCAAAAGTAAATGCATCCATAAACGTATCATATAAAACATCATTGCACAACATATAGAAGTAGAATCATGCATAAATAAATGGTACACATCACATCACACCAAAATCATTAGCTCATATATATCATCAATAATATAACTGTCATAGTACAAAATAATTAGATCATTGTACATGTATGTCAATCAATACAAAAAGGCCCATTGGGCTATCAAAAATGAGCCCATAAGGCACAAAAAAGTATCATCTCGATCAACCCCCCTGTATGCTACCTTTGCCCCTGTCACTATGACCCTCTGCTAGTTTGTGACTGGTCCGCAACGAGTACTCTGGGATCCATGCTACTCTAGGTGCGGCCTTGTGATAATGCATACGATAATACTTGACCTCTCAGATGGCCTCCCTATAAGATCTAACGGACACTGTACCTTGAGAGGAGGAGGTTTCCATGCTCTCTAACTGCTATCTCCAGCCTACCTTTGTGGCCGCCTGTAACTTTGCAGCCTATCTCTGCTAAATGGCCTGATCCCTCTCAGTCCTCATCCGATCTCTCTTAGCAAGTGTCTGATCCCTCTTCCCTGTCAAAGTCTGCACTTGTACCTATAGTTGTGCAATCAATGTATCTCGGGGATCCACCTGCTCTACTGGCTGTGCTTGTGGAGGCTGTACTAGAGGTTGATGCTCACCCCCAGCTCATGATGGTGGACCTATTGGCACCTACTATTGATTCTGGATCTGTACGTCTGCCTGATCTGGCTGCACCGAGCGCCCAACTGGCTAGTCCTATCGTACATTGCATATTCATCCTTGTCCTCCCCTTCTGCCTCTCACCCTTCATCAATAGGGGTTTGCACCTGGAATATTCAATTGAAGGGGAGGCCAAAACCAATCCCTATATGCTTGTGTCATGCCTGGATCCACAGACCCCTAATCATAATCCTATGGTTGAGCTACCAACTACCTGAAACTATCGACAACCTCTGAGGCAAGAATGTACTGCCCCCATGAAACCTATGACATGGTGCGGATGAAGATAGCCACATAATCATCATTAGGTCAATCCTGGGGCTCACCAAATTGACACTGCACATGCCCAGGCAGATATCTCTCAATCATTGTATGCTCTCGCCCCTACATGAAGTGGTCTTGGTGAGCAAAGAACAACTAATCTGTATCGCCAGCCCATCCAGGCCGACCAAGGTACAGTTGCCATGTGAACACCTGCATCTCATCGAGGACCCTCCTCCAGTAGGGGATCTCATGCTCACCTGTGTGTGTGAAGGAAACACTGCCTCTGTAGCACCATACAAGGGGATCATCTGGAATCATCAGATCTAAAATGACCTATGATCGAAGGACATCAATGTCCTCCCACGCCCATATGTGGAGTGTCACACCTACTCCGAGCGCTCTACCATCCATGTAAACATACTCATGTAGATCCCTATACAAAGAGGCAAGAAGAACTATCCCCCAAGCAAAATGGATTGGTCTATCATGAACCATCTGCTCCCAGCAAATTCCCCAACCAAGACTAAAATATCGGCCTTGTCGGTCTAGGGCAATGAGAACCGAGATGATCGCCGCAACTACCTAGCTGAAGGGAGGTGCTAGGGCCCTGTGTCATTCTAGCTCGATCTGTCCCTCACAAATAACAATTTCCTTTGTGGCAATGAACCTATGGTAGGCATTATGCCCCTCATCCATATCGAAGATGACATGTAGACCATGAATCGACAATCGTAGGATATGCCAAACATCCTCCAAGGTGACGGTGGCCTCACCAGTGGGAGGGTAGAATGAAGATGTCTCACTGTGCCATCTCTTGGAAAGCCCTGAAATCATCCCTAGGTGGGTGTGAATGGGCACTGCATAGGTGATGAACCACAACCCCATGTCTCAAAGTCGGTCCTGGTCTCTGTCGCTCAAGTCCCACAAGTAACCAAACAGATCCCACGACCTGTGCTCCAGGAGTAGAGCTCCCTCCCTGCATCTTGCATCAAGGAAAGTCACCATGTTAAAAATTTTGAAAAATTCTTTGCCTGACGTCCAAGAAATCACTCCAACATCAGAATCCATGAAGGCATTGTAGTTTGATTTTTATCAAACTTTCACGCTAGGGTAGAAAACAACAAAATCGCATCACCGTGGTGCACTTTTATTCCCAATGTCACACTTTGAAAGAATATAGGACCACCACATTGCACTTTGCAAATCGCCTCGCCAGCCATGAGCTCAGTGTTGAAATTTTCAAACTCCAAACTGCACCGCCACAAAACAATATCACACTGAGTGGCACAGTTTGATTTCTGAGCAGTGCTATGTAGCGCCACTACAGAAAGACTAACTTTTAAAGCATTAATTAAGCATGAAAAAATGGAAAATGGAGCTCGAGTAAGGATCACTTACCGATGTCCCAATGTTAGGTGGCCACTGGTACGTTCAGACTCGATCAGAAATATGCATCGGAAGTTGTCACTGCGCCATATCCTCAGGAGGTCAGAGCTTAAATCTCAAGGTTGCTAGATGTTGTGTGTGAAAATGAATTGAAAGTGACCCCTCGGGCCCCTTTTAAGCTTGAAAATTAGGGTTTTTTCACCTTGATTGGCTATCTTGCTACGATTTTGGACCCTCGAACCGATTTTTATCTAGTTGAGACCTGTTTTACATCGTTTTATTGCATTTAGACACATTTTTGGCCTCTTGGAGCCTTTGTGGACTTGTTGGGCACCTTGTCCTCTTTTTTCTCGAGATCACCCAAAAATTGAAATTTTTGTCTAATCTCTCGAGGGGGAAATATAATGGTATGTTTATCTTGTCGGGTAGCAGTGGGGCAATATTTTAAATAACAAATTCTTTTTGGCTTTGATCGAGATCGTTTATTCTTTGAACCAACGCAATAAGTGCATTGCTTCAAAGAGGGGCAAAATGTAGACACATAAAATGTACCAATTGATATTGTGCACTTGATCCTGACCACTAACATCGTTTCATCCTGAATCATCCTTCAGTCTAACTGTTTAATCAAATTCCCTTATTTGATTAAATTCATCATTATTTCCTCTCTTGATTAAATAAATCAGTTATCTAATCAAATCATCCTCTTTCGATAATTAAATTAACCATCTAATCTAATTATCCCTATTTAATTAAATAATCAATTTTATTTGATTAAATATCTAAAGTCTATCTATTAAATTAAATAAATTAAAACATTATTTAATTTAATCTAACATCATCACTTTTAATTAAATAAATCAAAATATTTGTTTAATTAATCTCTTATCGCATTCTTCTCATTATTTGATTTAAATAAATCCATAAATCTAAGTAAAACAAATCACATCATCTAATCTCCTATTAAATTAATTGACCCTTGATTAATTTAATCTATTATTATGTCCCATCCTCTAGGTTTTCCCACTTGCACACGAAAATAGATTTAATTCATTTATTAAATCTTTATTTTCCTCAACAAGGCATCTTTTGGAATTTTCTCCAAGTCTGAATTCAAAAATTCCATGTTGACATATACATCCAAGAAGGAATTTACTCCATCTTACATGTCCTTTTCCATGAGCCAAGTGGCATTTATTGCATTTTCACTTCCCTCTTGCTTGTCATTTCAACAAATTTGAAATTCAAAAATAGGCATTTATTGGCACAATCCTCAAAACTTGCACATCCTCCATCTATTCATAGATTGACAAGTGGCATCTTGCCATTGGTTGAATGTTAGTCCCACATTGCTCTATTTTGGACAGTCATCCTTCAATCTCATCTATAAATAAAGAGCTTCATTCCTCATTTGATCATCCACAAATTATGCAAAGTTACCATGCTCAAATATCTATCAAATTCCATCCATCAACATTGAATCTTAGCTAGGTTATGCAGGTTTTTAGCTTGGAGCACTCTTCAACATCATCAAAGTGGATCAATTATCATCAACACATCAAGCTTGCATCATAGGGATTGGGAAAGGGCCAATTTTCACATCAAATTGGCACCAATTCCCTCATGGGATCATGTGTTTGCTAGTCTAATTAGGATTCAATCTTTAGTTTTTTATTTTCATTGTGTTCTTCATTGTTTTCTTTCATAATTTGAACTTGGTGAATGGATTTCATGGGGAATCCTTTTTCTAACTTGCAATCTATAATCTAATGCGTTTGTTCTTATTGTTTTACAAGTATTAGGATTGGGGTTCGCACAGTATCAAAGATAAAAAAGCATGTTGAGGATGTGGATTTAGTGATGTGTTGAAGCTTGCTCACCTTATTTTTTTTATAGACTAACTTTATAGTTGAAGCTACAATTTGTTAGGATTTTTGCTCAACAATAGGTTGATGTATCCTAGTTTATTAAGATATGATTCTCTTATGAAGTTATTCCTTTAGTGCATTATGATGGTCTAATGCTCATATTTCTCTATATATTAGTTTACTTAATTAGGCTGGAGCATTTGTCTAGGTAATATGATGTTGGACCATGGTTGTTATGTCTCAAGTTCATTGAAAAGTGATTTAATTTTTCTTTGAGTTATGGATCTAATTAATAAGTTGACTCATACGATTATACTTGTATGTGTGAGTTCTATAAGTTTGAACATGGTTTGAAATGAGTAAAGTCTTTTTAAATAAATCTATCAACTAACTTGAAGCGTCTATTACCTAAATTTGTCAAGAAGTAGCCTTTAGTGCATAGGAACTTATTTTGGATTAAATTTAATGGATTTAAATTTGTAGTCAAGACTATGAAGTCATAATGTTGTGTTGAGATACGCATTCTATGGGTTGTTTGTATCCATTGTATTAGGTTTCTTATTTAACTATGTTAAGATCTTGATAGTTATAATCCTAAGAGATATTTTAAAGCTAAAACCTTTAGTTTTTGTGTCTAGGTTGGAAACACATTCATTATGCTTAAGTATGCATTTCTTCTATAATTCAACACTGGGAAGGAAATTAGGAATCTTGTTTATTAAACATATTAAATAGTGTTACCTTGTATAAAGTATTCTTTTATGAGTGAAAGATTCTTACCATCATGTTTGTAAGAGTAACCCTCCTTGCCAAATTTTCATGCATGTATCATGTGTGTATTTGAGCTAACATATCTGAAGAATATTTCATGATTCATGAAACATTCAAGTCGAGATCTAACACAATCATGCAAGAGCTTAAGGCTAGAGTTTTGGTCAAGGTTGTTGACACATGGACAAGCAAGCATTTCTTGTGTTGCATCATTAAGTTGGTCAAACATGATGTACGTGTAAGTTATTTAATTTGAATAGAGATGATTCATATTTATGCTAACAAATCATTTATCTTGTCTGATATCCCTTGATTCATTGTTGCACATGTTATTCTATTCTTATAAGTGATGTAAATTATATAACTATTCCTCTTAATTCTCACCATTATATAATTAGTTGGTTCTATTAAATCAATTTTTGGGAATTGAGGATTATAATTAGTGAGTTTTTTTTTTCCGAACCCTTACATTTGGTATCAGATCACTCAAGTTCAACACCCAAACCTTGAGTCTTCTATGCTTAGGTTGCATTATGATATGTGAACCTATTGTATTGAATAGAGAACCCTAGTTGTGGGTGAAGATTCTTTTGATGAGTTGGTGATTCTTTGATGGTTAGTTTGAACTGATTACAAGTTTGGGAGTAGTTTGATCATTGAGAGAACTCTAGAGGTGTAAGACCTCTTCACCTTAAGTGTGTTTTCATAAGATACTTTGTGAGAGTGATGGAACAAAGAATTGAAAAGGGTGAATGATGAAGTAAGATGAATAGATATACCTAAACTGATATGGATCAGATAAGGTCACAACCTATGAATGATGAGGTGGCAGTAAAATTGAATTCATAAGAGAAGTATATTGTGAAGAGAGATATCTCTGATGACTTAAAGGATGAATGAGTTGATAAGATACAAGGGGAAGAAGAAAAGGAGAACTTCCCGATAAGAGAAAGAAGGAAGAACTCATGTGTAGTAAATAAAGTTGTGGATAATGGATAAATATTAGTTGAACCTTCTTGAGTAAAGGGAAACCTAAGATGGAAGTTTTAAAGACAATTTTATTGTTGAGCAATGTCTCATTCCTATAGGAATTTGATCTGGTAGAATCCACGACATCTTTTTAAAATGCAAGGTTATAATGTCTTAAGAATCTTCATTGGTAATTCATGATAGAAATTGAAATGATAAATAACTTCATTTGTCTATTAGAAAAAGTAAGAAGTGGTTGATGTGATTGAATCATGTATTCTTGTGCAATGATTCACTTCTTATGCTCCGTAAATGGCACATCTGTATGGATGATTGCATTCATAGCATAGAATATTTGTTTCCTTGATTATACTTATATGTATATTTGAATGTGAAATATTCACTACACTTATACTAATGCGAGTAATACATATTTCATATTATTTTTGTTCTTGTGCGAGTGATGCACTATAACAAGTTCTTGATTTCTTTGTGTGGATAAAAAACTTGAGTAATTATTTCATTTTGCATTTGTGTGTGGGATATACTTTTCATACTCCTTGCGTTTAGTAGATTGATTAATGATCATTATAAATGCACTACTATAATTTATGCATATTTCACCTTGTGTGCGAGCAATGCACTTGTGAGAGAGATGCACCTATCATATTCATTTTATGAAAACTTGAATGAGTAATGCACATTGTGTACGAGACATGTTCCATATTTGTGCGAGTGAGGCACTATAGGTAAATTATGTATTCATACTCTGTGTGAGTTAGGCACCAGAGGTTATGTATTCTTTTTTATTGTATCATTGAAATAGATGATTTGTAAGACCCTTATTGGTGTATGTACATTGACAGTTTTATATGAAATTTCTTGAGCATTTATGGATAATTCATGGAATACATGTTATGGATATATATTTCATGTTATGGATGTACCTCTATCTCCTTACTTGAAAGTGTGGTGTGTGATAAATTTTAAGCTTACCTTTCGAGATAGGATGCTGAATGTGTATTAACAGAGAAGGTGATCTTCTTTTCCAAGATCAACCAAATTTTCTTCTTTGTATGCTTTGGCCAAAGCGAGCTGTACCATTGAAATAGATGGAAAATGAATGCATAGAACTTTTATATGTTATATGCTTCTCTGCCACATCTTGATGCAAGAAATATGTTCATTCTAGTATAAGAGTGCATATAAGGCATCAAGCATGCATCGAGAGTTTCCCTCGTACCCTATTATTATTGGTTTATAGGCACCTCATGTAGAGCCAAGCTTTCTTCAAGTTAGGAAGAATCTCGGGGAAGTGTTATGCTTCATGGTTGGGTGGGAAAAGAACCTTAACCATGCTATTGACCTTTAGCTTGTGGAAGACCACTGGGTTATGGCAACTGAAGATTGATTAAATGTTATATTTTCTTTATGAAATTATGAAATTGGATATGTATCATAGCGTGAATCATTGAATGACTTGTTTAGTTGATTAATGTAATGCACTTCTCTTGGATGCATTCTTGTTGCATTTGTAAAAAGGTAAAGGGTTATGCATGCTATACATTTACAGAAATCCTTGTTATTAGAAATTCACTTTTCCAATTATAGATTGAGATTTACTTTTTGTTGAGAAATTTGGTAACAGGTTGAGTCAGTGTCAAGCTCTTGATGAACTTCTTGACATCTGGTATTTGGGGTTGCTATGGTAATCAACTTGAAGCTTTTGTATTAGTAAGTGATCTTATCCATGATGATTATAAACATGTTGATGATCATCTGTAACTTGTTGATCCTCTTATCTTTCATGTTGTTAATCAAAAGGAAGACCTTAATGTAATTAGTTTGTATTAGTGTTTTTATTTACTAATGATGATAATAGGTAGTATGGGATGCTTGTTATTCATCATAAAGGTAAATATTTTGATGTCTCATGCGAGTAGGCATGTTGACAAAATTGTTTTCTTTCTATCATTGAATATCTTGGAATATGAATAGATTTGCATAAGATGTAGAAGATTATATGAAAGAAATGAATTAGTTCTATGCTTTTATTAGATGAGGTGAATAGAGTAAATTGATGAAGCCATGATGTGCAAGTGTTTGGATGTGAACTACAAGAAAATTTTGTTGTTCTAAACAAATGGGTGCTTGAAAAGATGATATCCTCATCAGATGGGTTGATTGTGACATTAAAGTAAAACAAAGTAAGGAAGCAAGAAATCTTTATTTTTAGTTAAGTTGATCATCGAGACGATGATTCTTTAAGGGGGAAAGGATTTCACAACCCTCTCTAACTGAGTAATAAATTCATATTTATTATTATTAATCAAGAAAATATTATTATAGTAAGATTATAATTTTTTTTAAATAAATAATTAATATAAAAATGAATAGATAATATTTAAAATTGTGATTACTAATGAATAAAATTATTTCAATTATTAATCTTATGGTAGTTACGGAGAAGAATTCTAGAAATGGGTAGAAGGAATTTAAAAAGAGACGGTTAGAAGGAATTGGAGAGGACTTTCTACTGGAGTTCCTTTTTCTGGGGGGCAATGAATACTATTTGGGGCTCCCTGTAAATACTTTGGGGTTTTGTTTTTGGAAAGGGAGGAGAATTTTTTTGGTGCATCAAATTGTATGAAGTCAACACTTCAGTGGTTTAGGGTGTGAGGAGGAGAGAGATGGTGTTTCTCAACTATATTGTCACATCTGCAGAAGCACCTCTAATGAAAGGGCACCCGATATCAACAACAATAGTAATAATGGCAGTGGGGGTGAATGGGAAACTTCCATTCTATTTTTTGGATTGTGGGAAGGTCTTCTTTGCTGTGTGATCAATTTTTCTTCGAATCAAACTCCAGTATTTTCCTTTGCATTTATCTTTTAAGAAGCATTCTAAAATATGTTTAGATAATGAATAAGTCAAGACTTATTTTCTTGCGATTTGAATTAAATGGGAAGATATTTGGTATTGAAGTTGATGCGATTATAAGGTTCTGAACAATACAAACTTAGTTGTGAACCCAAAATGCCATACATTGACTAAATTTGACAGTGGTCCCAATACAATCTTTGGTCTAAATATGCAATTCTTCGCCTATTTCTAAAATAATCACTGAGAGTGACTAGTTTGAAGGAAACCCAAATCCGACATCTCTTTGTTTATTTGTTTGTTGGTGAGACTTGACTGCTACTCCCGTGAGATTGTATAGAAAACTAGGATTGATTCTTTAAGTAATCAGCCAACGAAAAAGGGATTTCAACCTATGATGTGTAGAACATCGTACAAGTCTTGAGGACCGCTAAATTGAGGTTCAGGAGCTAGGGCATTTCACCCAATATTCAGTCTCTATCTCAACCTAACCACGAGAAGGAGTGGTTGGGAGTCTAGGCTCGTTTGTGGATTGGACACGAAGCCTAAAATCTACTTGAATGAAGGTATCCCATATCTTTCACGGACTGTAATCCTACCATAATAACTATCATATGCAAAATACATCTTTTTCTTGAAAGCTTTCATATCCTTTTAAATAAATTCAATTTGTGTCATTTTGCAATCACTGCTTTCCATGTGATGATATTTATTGGAGGTATGCAGTCAAGTTATGTGTGTTCCCTCTTTGCTTCAAATTTTGGCGTGCATGTATAGGTCTTATATTATGGCGTAGGCTCAGCCAACCGTCTTTGTTGTCTAAATGCCTCTTATCCCCTATGTCCTCATTGTCTATAGTGATTTAGGGTTATTCTATGTTTATGTTGTAGCTATGCACTGTAATTTACTCCCGACACCTACCTTGTTTTGGTATGAGCCGAGTTTTTTTACCTTGGTTCAATTTAATTTACTATGGTTATGACTAACATTCGATGCCTATGTTGTTTGCATATAAAGTTAATGAATAGTATTCATTGTTTGGGGTTCAATCTAGCATTTAAGTTGGTACTTCACATTCAATGAATAGTGATTTGCATGGAAATTGCAGAATATGCCTTTGCCGAGTAATCGAAGCCTTGCTTTTCTTTTCACTTCAGTGAATGCATATTAAGTTTGAATTATTTTGATTTCATTTCACTTTCCCTAGTCTTGTTAATTGATGCATATTTAATGTGTTTGGTATTCAATTGGGGTCATCCCACAATATAGGGTTACACTTTTTGGCCAAACTTGACAATGAAATTAACATTTTTAGAGAAAACTTCACTTTCTAACACTTATAGTAGGTAAACTTTTAGGAATTTGAAAATTATGTAAACTAGTGATTTGTGAGATTTTTTCTGTAGATTTTAAATGCATTTTTTTAAAACAAAAGTTGAAATTAAATTGTAATTTTTTTGTCTCCCCCTTGATAACTAGTTTTTAATAGTAGTAAACATTTTTAAAAAGTGGTGTATACTTTGGCTTGCATAACTTTTTTTCTACAAAGGATAAAACTCTAATTATTTTGAATTTAGGTTGGTAACACAAGTATCTAGGGTTTTCATTTTGTTTCATAGAATTTTGTTGAATATTTTTCTTTTAATTAAGTTTTGAAGTCAAAACATTTATAATTTAGACATAGGTGCACTTCAGCTCGTATAACTTTTTTGGTATGTATTAAAATTCAAATTTTCTTTTTTTGTTAGAACGAGGACATCAATACCTATTGGATATATATTTTTCAAATTTTTTTCCTCAAATTTACTATTTTTTCACAATGAGTTTTCATCGAACTTGACGTTCGGTGAAAAACCTATGTACAGTAAAAGTAAAAAATAAAATATAAAACAAAACAAAATATATTAAATTAATAGTTGTTGGAAAGAAAATTTCAATCACTACAGTCATCCAACTTAGTTTATCAATTTAACTCCATTTGCACCTCCTTCCCAAGCTTCGATAATCAAAAAAATGCATAAATTTTGAAATGGTGGAGGGGAAGGTGAAAAAAGGGGGTTTATTCGAACCCCCCTTATATGGTGTAAAAGGGGGTTCATTAGAAGGGAGAGGGGTTCATTAGAAGGGGGGAGGGTTCATTAGAAGGGGGGGTTCATTAGAAGGGGGTGGTTCATTCGAACCCCCTTCATTAGAAGGGGTAAACCATTTTAAATTTTTTGATGAGAATTTCTAATTATTCTTCATTTGAAAAATTGTAACCCACTATTGTGGGTTTACCCATTGATGTTCATTGTGAATCTTTCCTTGCATCCTCTTTGAATATGCCAAGCTTTGAGACCTCTCTAGAATACATAGTTAATTTATGAAGCACTAATGTCTCTGCGTTCCTACCCCATAGCTCTTTCATTGGTAGTATTAGTTCGTATAGTCATTGTAAAGCATTTTTTTCCAAAATATGACTAGATAGAGGATACAAAGTGATGGTAGGAAGGTAGGATGTTATGTTTCTTATAACTGTTAAGATGTCCCTTCATATAATTTCAATATAAATCTTCTTTAAAAAGAGTCAAATAAGCACAATTATGCACCTTATGGCACAACAGTCACATGTCAAGATTTTATATCCCTCCTTCAAACTAGGAACTCATTTGAACAAGAACATATACACTAGAGATTACATTGAGTTTACTTTCTTTGTGTAACATTCTCACTATGATTCTCCTTTTGTTTTCATAGAATTCAGATCACATTTAAGTAAAAAAAAATGCAAATAGCATGTTTCTAGTGTGTATCAAAGATGAAAAAGCATGTTGAGGATGTGGATTTATTGATGTGTTGAAGCTTGCTCACCTTATTTTTGTTATAGCCTAACTTTATAGTTGAAGCTACAATCTGTTTGGATTTTTTCTCAACAAGAGGTTAATGTATCCTAGTTTATTAAGATATGATTCTCTTATGAAGTTAGTCCTTTAGTGCATTATGACAGTCTAATGCTCATATTTCTCTATATATTAGTTTACTTAAATTAGGTTGGA
Source organism: Sequoia sempervirens (assembly GCA_007258455.2). Lineage (NCBI taxonomy): Eukaryota > Viridiplantae > Streptophyta > Pinopsida > Cupressales > Cupressaceae > Sequoia > Sequoia sempervirens. The sequence continues at coordinate 430,975,565 of VDFB02193867.1, forward strand.
GCATTTTTCTAGGTAATATGATGTTGGACCATGGTTGTTATGTCTCGAGTTCATTGAAAAGTTAGTTAATTTATCTTTGAGTTATGGATCTAATTAATAAGTTGACTCATACGATTATACTTGTATGTGTGAGTTCTATAAGTTTGAACATGGTTTGAAATGAGTGAAGTCTCTTTAAATAAATCTATCATCTAACTCGAAGGGTCTATTACCTAAATTTTTCAAGAAGTAGCGTTTACTGAATAGGAAGTTATTTTGGATTAAATTTAATGGATTTAAATTTGTAGTCAAGACTATAAAGTCATAATGTTGTGTTGAGATACATATTCTATGGGTTGTTTGTATCCAGTGTATTAGGTTTTTTTTTTTTACTATATTAAGATCTTGATAGTTATAATCCTAAGAGATATTTTAAAGCTAAAACCTTCAGTTTTTGTGCCTAGGTTGGAAACACATTCATTATGCTTAAGTATGCATTTCTTCAATAATTCAACACTGGGAAGGAAATTAGGAATCTTGTTTATTAAACATATTAAATAGTGTTACCTTGTATAAATTATTCTTTTATTAGTGAAAGATTCTTACCATCGTGTTTGTAAGAGTAACCCTTGCCAAATTTTCATGCATGTATCATGTGTGTATTTGAGCTAACATATCTGAAGAAGATTTCATGATTTGTGAAGCATTCAAGTTGAGATCTAACACAATCAAGCAAGAGCTTAAGGCTAGAGTTTTGGTTAAGGTTGTTGACACATGGACAAGCAAGCCTTTCTTGTGTTGCATCATTAAGTTGTTCAAACATGATGTACCTATAAGTTATTTAATTTGAATAGAGATGATTCATATTTATGCTAACAAATTGTTTATCTTGTTTGATATCCCTTGATTCATTATTGTATATGTTAGCCTATTCTTATAAGTGATGTAAATTATATAAGTATTCCTCTTAATTCTCACCATTATATAATTAGTTGGTTCTGTTAAATTAGTTTTTGGGAATTGAGGATTATAATTAGTGAGTTTTTTTTTCTTTTTCTGAACCCTTATATTTTTGGATGCATTGAGCAAAAGGTTAACTCTATCATTCATGTCAGAAAGTGATTGTGGTGGAATTCTGTATTGCATTGGGATTGTAGTCTCTTTGTGATATTCTTCTTTTTCTTCTTTGTATCTCTATGGAAATGAGCCCTCTGGGTTTGTAGATCCATTGGATAGCGAGTCCTTATTTTGGACAATGAATCCTTATTTTGGACATGAGTCCTTATTCTGGATAGTGAGTCCTTATTCAGGTAGTGAGCCTTTGTAATCAGTTTTGATATTCTCTATTGTGTGAGTTAATCCTCACCATGGCTTTTCCCTCATTGGGTTTTCCACGTAAATCTGGTGTTGCGTTTATGTGATGAATTTTAGTTTCTACACTTGCATTTAATGTTTTATCATTTAAACAGAGTTAAGGATAAGATTCGATAATAGAAAGAAAATGTTTAATTTGGTGAAAATTGATTCACCCCCCTCTCAATTGTCCAATTCAATAGATATTTGGGTGATGGGATGCCTTATGTATATTTGTATGGTGGGGTAGTGACTCAAACCCGTGTTGGAGATCTGGAGTATTGGTGACATGCCATCAACTTGCTTGCGAGTTTCATATGGAGGTCATACGGATATTGTCAAAAATGGTTGGATTAGGGTGAGAATTTACCATGGTCCCAACAAGCGAGGTTCTTGATTGGATGTGAATTCCATGGTAAAATCACAAAGCTGTGTTACACTTTTATCCAACTTATCAGCACAACTAAATTTAAGTATTTCTTATTAAAAATCAATTTTTGTCAAACATATGATCTAGTAGGATTCATTCTAGCTAAGTTAGATCCTTCCACAACTTTTTCAACTAAAATTGTTGGCTAAAAATATATGGAGCACCACTTTGAGTCCAATTTATCAAAAAAATAAAATTATTTGAAAAACTTGAAGTTTCAATAACTCCTGCTAATGTAAATAACATTTTTTTAAAATATAAAAATACTCTTTTGTAGATCTATAAGTGTAGTTTTAAAAAATATATTTATTTTAATAGTGTTTTTTTTAATAAAAGACGTAAAAACTTTATTGAAACTCACAAACAAGCATTACATCAAAGCCATAGACAACAACATGAAGGAATCGACAAGAAAAAATAGAGTAAAAGATAAAATCAACTAGCACCCACATCATCCTCAGCAAGAACCCTCTCCAAGTCCAGACATAGCTCTTGGGGGATCTGAACCCAATCATCAATCTTCCAATCATCTGACTACTCATAAGCCCATTTAGCTAGACAATTTTCCATCCTATTCCATTCCCTTGGAATATGGACAAAAGACACCATCTCTATCAAAGAGCCAATCTACAAAATCTATTGCACCATCACTGCCAATTGCTAGCTAACATCAAACACCTTATGTTCCTTTAGTAAGCTAACCAAAACCTAAGAATCTAATTCACAAATAACCTAATGCCATCCCAACTCATAGGCCCATTCCAAAGCAGATCACCAATCCCTCCATACAGTTAATAGTCTACAAACCTTTATGGATAGAAAAGAGGAAAACCACTGAACTAGAAGAGTCACTGCCAACCCCACCAACTCCTGTAGGTGTTAGATTTATCCTAGAAGAACCATTGGTATTAACCTTCAAAGTACCAACTGAAGGGGGCTACCGGTTCCCCAATCTTTGAACTCATTTCCTCACTTTTCTACCTCTCTTATAACAAGTAGAGGTCGAGGATAACCTGTGGATACCCAACCTAGCCACCATCTTTGCATCCCTTTTCTCCAGCAGCAACACCACATCTCCCTTAGCTTCAATCGTCTCCTAAATCATACCAAGGATTTTGAACCACAACTGCTATATTTGCAACTTCTCCCCTCTGAAAAATCCTCCTATTCCTTTCCAGCCAAACTTTCCACAATAAGAAAGTAGGCCCAACATGCCATGCATCCTGCAAAAAGGGAGCCAATGAGGGAGGTCTTCCCAAGATCATCTAGAAATCCACCAAGGACGAGGAATGAATGCAAGGAATATTCAAAACTCTCCACCAAGAATTCCAAAGCTACAAAATAAAATGACACTAAAAAAATTGATTTGAAGAATCCTCCTCACCTTTCCAACACACCTAGAGGGGGCTTGAGATCTATGCTTCTGAATATTATCCCACATCAGACACCTATTCTAAGCAAATTCCAGATGAAACAATTGCACTTTAGCCAAGAAAACTTATTCCACACCCTCTTCCACCAAGGAACTTCCACCCCTTCGATCCTTTGAGAGAGAAGCCTCTATTAACTAGAAGCAACAATGTAATGACCTTTCTAGTTGAGAGACCACACAAGAACATCATTATCCATGAGGGAACTACACTATTTGCCAACAAGAATATTATGAAGCACCACACACTCACCTTCCATTCCCACCACCAACCACTCATTGGGATTCTTCCACCTAGCACTCATTAGCTTCCCATGAAAATAAAGCAACTTAAAGTCACTCACCCTTGACCAACAAGCATCATTGAATCTCCTACTCAAATTCAAAAAATTGAGAGATAATGGCGGGTAACCATCCTAAGAGTCATACCAAAATTGAACCTCTGTCCCATGTTTACAAATCCAAAATAAGCCTTCCTTGACAAGCACAAATCCTTTCTTGAGAGTAGCCCAAATAGTTTATCCCTTTCCCACCAAAGGGTAGAGAGGGATATCTTCCCAGGGAATATCCTGGAAATACTTATGGGAAAGAATCCTGGCCCAAATCCGATCTTGCTCAGTGCACCACCACCAATAGAGTTTAGCTACCAACGACGTTCCTACCAGTGAGGACTACCTCAGCCCCAAACCGCCATATTGCTTAGGACAATAAATAGTATTCCATCTAACAAGACTCCATTTGGATGACATCAAACTGCCAACCCATAAGAATTGTCTTGCTAATGAGTCCAATTCCCTAACAAATCCCATACATTCATAGATGGGGAGAGCTTGAACCACAGACTTAAGCAACTGAACATGGCCTACAAAGGATAGCTAGTGGTTGGTCTAATGAGTAACTTTCATATGAAATTTATCCAGGATAGGCTACCACGACTCCCTATTTAGCCTGCCTATAGCAATAGGAATCCCTAGATAAGACAAAGGAAGAGCCCCAGTCTGAAATCAAAGAATCTGAGCAATTCTCCTCTAAATAGAATCTAGGATGTTTAAGGAAAATATGGAAGACTTGTCTTTGTTAATTAATTGACTCAAGGCCACAAGATAAATATCCAAAACCTTGCGAAGATTCATAGCTTTCTGAATAGTGGCCACACCCATCAAAGCAATGTCATCCACAAACTACAAATGGGATTGTCGGGGTAAGTCACCTCCCCACCTCCACCCCTGGATGAGGCCCAACTCCACATGTCCTCTCAGTAGGTGCCCCAAACCTTCAACCAATAGAATAAAAAAGGAGAGAGAGGGTCACCTTGCCTCAACCCACGAGAAGCACCAAAAAGCTCAAGGTGCTCCCCATTAATTAATATAGAGAACAAACTGACGTGATGAAACTCCTAACCCATTGAATCCACTCATCTCCAAAGCCAAAAGAAACTAGAACCTTCTAGAGAAAATACCATCAAACTCTATCATATGCCTTGGCCATATCAAGCTTGATAAACATAGCCTTTTCTCGGGAATTGGCCATAAAATGAATGGTCTCTACAGCTATAACAATACCATCCAAAATCTGCCTACCCTCCACAAAACCACTTTGCTCCTCAAAAATGAGCACATGTAGCCACTTTTTCAACCTATTAGCAATTAGCTTGGAAATAATCTTATACACCACATTGCAAAGAGATATGGAGCAAAAGCAGATTAACCTATCTGCCCTGTCATACTTGGGGATAAGTGCAAGGAAAGTGGAATTCAGAGCCTTTAACATCTACTTATTCCTTTGAGATTCTTGGACCACCGTCAATAAGTCCAACTTGATAATCTCCCAGAACTCTTGAAAGAATTCAATCAAGAAACCATTAGGGCCTGGGGATTTCCCCTTCTTCATCTAAAACACAGTCTCCTCCATCTCCTCTAGAGAGATCTCTCCCATGAGATGATCCATCATTTTCCTAGACACCAGGGAAGGGATACAAGAAAGGACCTGAGCTTCCTCCATAGAACTACCCTGCGAATCCTCTCTAAATAGGAAAGTAAAATACTTAACAACTTCATTTGAAATATCATGAAATGAAGAAAGAGTCTCTCCCCTACCATTGACAAAAAAAAGAATATAATTACCATAATGCCTAGCTTTTATAGAATTGAAGAAGAAATCAGAATTCCTATCTCCCTCCTAGATCCACTCAGCCCAAGCTTTTTGCTTCCAAAATATCTCCCATAGTTCCCATTCTTCCAAAGCTTTCAAGGCCCTTGATTCCTCCTACAGTAGATTCTCAGTCACCCCATTCTCCATAATTATCTTGGCAATACCATCTAGCTTAGCCTATGCAACATACTTAGCACTAAAAATATTTAACAAACTAAAGAAGCTTAGCAAATACATACATAGCCATACCATACGAAAGTCTACCATCTTGCCAACACTGAGAAAAATAGCCATGGAGCTCAGGATCATGCAACCACATAAGCTGGAACTTGAAGGAGGAAGTCTAAGGCAACCAAGCAGAGAGGATAAAAAGCTTTATAGGCCAATGGTTTGAACCCCTCAAGTCCAAAATCTTGGAGCTAGAAGACCACAAACCACCAACCCAAAAGCAGGAGACCATGAATTGATCTAGGCGTTCTGCAATGTAGTTGTCACTCTGATTGTTCCCGGTAAATTGTTCATTGTCAAGCTTCATATCAACAAGATTCAAAGCAAAGATGTCCTAGAACAACAACATCGAGGCTTCCATCCTCGCAATGCCACCCCGCTTCTCTACAAGTTCTGTAATAGCGTTGAAGTCACCCCCAATAATCCAAGGATGGTAAGGAGCCATGTTGCAGATAGATTGAATGTTGGACCACAAGATCTGATTGCCTTGTAGCTCCACAAGCACATACACATTGGAAAAAAGAAAAAATTCCCCCATCATGAAACAAGAAGCAATCATGGAGAGAGAGGACTTAAAGGAAACCCACGACTAGGAGAAAATATTCTAAGGGTTCCATAAGCAATCCACCCACTATACGACCCTTGAGCACCAATGCATTGGCATTCACCATTCCTCCATAGCTTAGGAACTAAGCCCATCATACACTCCACAAAAAGCTTGGTCTCCTGCATAAAAAGGACATGAAGAGAATAACATCTAATTAGATCCCAAACAACATTTTTTTCTAAGGCCACTATTTAGACCCCTTACATTCCATGAAAGAACAATCATTTCAAGGGGCTTGAGAAATGTGAATCCAAAGTCTTGACTGACCCTGACTCCACCAATGTCTCCCTTATCATTTTAATCTTTTCCACATCTTTCTTCCAACCAAGATTAGAAGCTTTCTCTAACCCCCATTTCTTAAGATCTTTTTGCAAAATACCCAAATGAGGAGATAGCTTACTATGCTTACCCATCTTCATACCCATTATCCATGAGGGATGAGACAAAGCCTCACTGCCCTTCACTGCTTTAGCAACATGACCTGACTCCTCCTAAGTCACCATCTATAAATCTGTTTCCAAATTCATAGTCCCATCATCCTATGGAGCAAGAGGGCCCCCTAAACTGAGCCCTTCATGTCCTAAACCTCCCTCGTCCTTCTCTACTCTTGGTAATCCCATACTCACTTCCTATTGGTTAGCCTGCACTACCTCAACAGGAGGCCCATGTTGATCAGTATCCATATTCCATTTATCCAAATCTAGCAATCCTGAATTCACTTCCTATTGGCTAAGATCATCCAACACCTCAAATCTATTAAAGGTCTCATCATCATGTCTTTCCTTCAAATTCCTTTTCTGCCCCTTATTTGTATTCTGAGCTCTGATAGGAATAAAACCATCATCCCCAATACCACCACCTGGAATAGGATCCTTTCCCTTATCCACCCTAGGCGGATTATGAGGAGGTTGAGAAGATTGAGCCTCTAGAGGCTTGGCCTTTGGATATCTATGATGTAAGTGGCCATACTCATGGCAAAGACGACATTGAAAAGGTAAGGTCTCATATTCTAGCTGCTGCACCCATGAATACTCTCCTGCACACACTTCTATGGAATCTGGAAATGGTTTACTTAAGTCAATTTCCACATAAAACTGAGCATGTCATTACCTTCTTGAATTGTGTCTATTGCAATGAACCAACATGTCTACCTAGTATCGAGGACAGTAAATGTAAAACATCATCGTGTTAGCATTTGATCAGGAGCCTCAAAAAATGAACCCAAATGAGAAACTGACTTGGAAGCTCCTTAGTTGGGTTGAAGCCCACATGCCAAGATTTAATAAACAAGCCCACCTAGTTTTAAAAATAAGGGCCCCCTCAAAAATCCAATTTTGATCAGCCATGTTGTTGGCCTCCTACAATGATTTTAATAACTAATCCTTTACAACCATGATTTAGAAATTGAACATCTAACCTGAATAGCTATTTCAATCATCATGAAGGTGCATTTAACTTGTCAACCCAGGGACATGAACTTGAAATGGGTCAACACAGTATGTGCACTAGGAACTCAAAGTAACCATTTCATTCTACAACTAATGAACACAAAATATTGAAAGTAAATTTCTTGAAAAGGAATGAGACAAATGTTGAACATCAATCAATGACTATGCTAGCTAAAATGCGTAACAAGAATAAAAATCTGAGCAACAAACAAGAAACTACTCTGTCTATTTTGGCTGTAGGAACAGTCACAGAATGAAATTCTAGTGGCTACAAGAATAGTCAGTGCTAGATTTCTAAGTACTAAACAACAAGTAATACTAAACTAATGCTAAACTAAGAAGACAGATTACTCACCAAGTGGGCCCCCTTGGATAAGTATCCTCTAAAACTAATGAGAACTCGGATGCTTGAAATAAAAACTTTATTTTATTCACTGTAAGTCATGAGTAACAAAGAGTATTGTATTTGTATTACTAAAAACTGGAGAGTGCAACTGCAATATCAAATCTTGCAACCTCCTGAAGAAGGAGCATCAAATCATTATTTATAATAACAGCTAAACAAGGCTATCAATTCAATGACTGGGAGGATGCCATTTAGGGAAAACAAAGAAAATGGATCGATGGTGGTTACATGTGCATGGAATCTGGTTAGACATGCAGGTCCAAATGCAAATTCAACACATCAGTAACGATGGTGAATGGTCAATCATTAAATTCCACTACAAGGCAGTTACATTCAGTTGCATGAAGAATCTTTTATTGTTCACCTCCTTTGACTTGAAGCGATTCCTTTGCTAGATGTTATGGTGCATGCCCAGCTGATGGTATCTTCCTCAACTTAGCATATTAAATCTGCAAGGCAATGTCAGTACGCATAATAACTACACATCTATAACCACCTTAAGGAACATTCATTAACCACATGAAAAATCAATATAGATAATCCACATAATATGCCAAATGTCATTAAAGCTTGCAAAGATAGGATTAAGTCCAATGTCAATGGTTTGAGGGAAACATTATGAAAAAGCCAACATTTAACATTAAAGTCCATGACATCTACCAGAAAATAAACTATAGATTCTACCCACAATTGGACCAAAAACTATGCTCATCACATGCAATCAAATGTAATGATAAAATAGTTATTTTCCAAGAGCTGAATCTCCATCTCCTCCTCTAGCATCCATGCTCTATGAGCCCAGGCTTCCAAAAATTGCAACGAGATTCTCAATCCCAAGAACTTGCAGTACAGTGAGTGCCTTAAGTAATAATCAATATCCTCTACCAACATCTCCATCAGAATCACTACTTTCGACCTCTCTTTGCACCTTTCTAGGAATCCATTAACCTTCAGAATATGAGACTCTCCTAATGATCCCATCTCAAACTTCTTTGGATCTAGAGAAAAAAGGGTATTCTAAAAAATCTTAGAACCTTGCAGTGAGGGTTTCGAGCCAACCACTGAACATGAATCCATCTTGGGGCCTACCCCAGATGATTCCCCTCGAGACATAAACCTAGAACGAGACCCTATGTGGGCATACAAGCCCCCAAGTTGAGAGAATAGAAGAAGATATCCACACGAGGGTTAACACAAAACCCCTCCGGCTCCACCCACAACCCACCAAAACTTAAGAGAATTAGCCTTAAATAGAAAATCCCACGCCCAAGTGGTACAACACGTAGCCCAAGGAGAGAAGTTGCGTTGTGCACCCAACACCCACACCTTCACCTAGCAGACTCAGCCACACAAACAAGAAAATAGAGACCTCACCCAAGCAACAAAACCTCGAGGAAGCACATTACTAGCCTCTTCAAAACGCACCTAGTTGGCACGCATCAGCTACTACCCACACAACCCAAGGAGAACCAATGCAAAGCAAACTCCAGACACCACATGGCTAACAAGAACCCACTCACAAAGGAAAGATTGTGCTTCAACCCAAATGCAACAAAGACTAAGCCACCTCTCAACATTGGCACCAACGATAGCACAAAGGAGAAACTAAACGAATTCAAAAACCAACAACCCCTCGCAAACACAAAAAAAGACTCCACCCCCTCATAGCTCTCGACACCAACAATCCAATAGCTCAAATAGAACAAACATGCACCCAAAGGACTCAACATGCAGCCCTAACCAGAAAGGTCGTGAGCACACACCCAGTATGCAGAGCCATCCGCATCATGTTGGGTGTTTAAAGTCAAGAAAAATTATGATATTAAGGGTATGAGCCTTTGGTTGTTGTCTCTACAGGAAAGAAGCCCCACCATTTCACCAAAGGGTCTCTCCTTAACACCATGGAAAATTAGTCTCAATTGTTGACGCGGTAGGGAAAGACTCCATGGGATTTGAACCTTGGTTGTTGGCCCTACAGGAAGAAAGCTCCACCACTTCGCCAAAGGGTCGCCCCCTTTTAATAGTTTAATTATTATTATATTATATTTTTTGTTTTTACTAAAAGTAAGTTATCAATAAAAAATATTAGTTTGATTACCATGCCAATAAAAAATACTAGAACTTCTTAAGAAAATTGAAAAAATATGATGTACTAGATTAAAAAATCTATTTCAAGATGGTATAATTTTTTTCCATTTTAGATAAATATTTAATATAAAAGTTGTCGTCCAATGGAAACAACTATTTTTTTGATTCACACACATTTTAATATCTATTTAAAAATATATATATATAGCTATCAAAATTAGAAAAAAAATTATCCATGCACTAAAGTTTCAAGTTATAAATACACACAAAAAATTTGAAACAAAAAAAAAAAATTACTATAAAATTTTTGACATCTAATGTAACTTTATTTTTCATCATTTTATCAGCAACTAAATTATAGTGTTAATTTATTAAAAACAAGTTTAAAATATTTTTTTATTTTTTATTTTAAATACAAACATAAAATATACTTAAAAATACATATTTTACTAGTTTATATCATTTCAAAATTCAAAACATATATGCCACTTTTTAGCGATTCAAGTTTAAAATTTGGATCAACATTGGTCATTTCCTTTATAAAGTGTGACATAGCTTTGTGTTTTTACCCTCCAGTCATAGCACATCATTTTGATGTACTTGCTAGAGCAGGTATGGAGGCAATTTGGAGAGTGTAGGGTGTGTCAATAGAGACTACCGAGTTTGCATGGTCTTCCCAGGAGGTGCAGCCATGGGGTCAGATGATACCAGTGGTAGTGGTGGAGTAGGGCATAAATGCATTGCAGCTTGTGCAGTGGGGATGGAGGAATGGAGATGTGGATGCAGGTAGTACAGTTGACTATGACGCATGGTGGGCTACTCATAGGCTCGATCCCTTCACTAATCAAGATCAGTCGGTGCCAGTAGAGCATCAAGGAAGAAGTCCACGAGGCCGATTCTAGGGTCAAGGACAAAGGGAAAGGAGAGGAGGGTGAGCCCGATAGAGGAGGGTGAGGACACAATGAGTGGTGGAGAACATTTCACCGATCAAGGAGGAGGAGTAACAAGAGAAGGAGCCACTTCTAGAGGTTGGTCATCATGATGTAGCCATAGAGGAGAGAAAATAGGAGGAGATGGGAGAGGCAGAGTGGGTTGGAGAGGGGCTAGAGGAGGTTTTTGTTGGCATAAGGTTTTAGTGGAGATAGTCTTTTGTTTCTAGTGTTGTCATTGATGGCAACTGAAGTCATATTTCTTGTCCACAGTTATCCATGTAGTCACATTGGTAGTGGAATTGAAAGTTATGTGTTATTAGTAGTATATTCAAGGTACAGAGTATCTGGTTTGATAGCTTCACTGGATCATCATTTTTTGTTGTGGATCGATGAATTTCATTTTTAGGCATGCAAATCATATCTTCATTGAATCTTGTGATGTTTTTTTGTGGGAATATGGTTTTGAAGGTCTGGTTTGTCATTTTTCTGTCTATTTGCTTATCAAAGATGACTCAATGGAAATAATGTGTAGTGGATGTATGAAGTTGAATTATTTTAATTATCTTCAAGCTCAGATGTTTAAATTATTGGTCCTAGCTATTGTATAGCTGACTTGTTCGGATCTACATCAAAATTAATCTGTTGTTTGTGCCAACCTATGGCAATTAATTCCTTGTGAGCAGATATATTTAGATGATCAATCATATCTTTTCAGTATGTGTGAAGAAGGTGTGTGTGTGTATGTTGTGAATGTCTAAGTGGTATTTGAGCGATATCTTGCACAGTTTCACTTGCGCATAAAGATTTTGTATGCAAACTTGAGTAGAATAGAGAAAAAATTCAACATCAATCATCAGATCTATGTTTGACATCAGAGCTAAACCAGAATTGTAATCAAGCATTGGTAGATGTTATTTTCTTAGTTCATTTTCTTGGATATATTCCAAATCATTGTAGGGCAGTGAGCCCATTCATTTTGAGCAGTGAGCTCTAGGCAGTGAGCTTGAATGCAAGTGCATTCTCATTTTGTAATATCTCTTTTGAGTATACTCAGAACTTATTGTGGATTGGCCATCTACCGTAGTTTTTCCCTTCACAAGGTTTCCATGTAAAACTCCTTGTGTTATGATTGTTTGGTTTCTTGCTTTCTATTTCAGCATATTGATTTTGATAAAATGTGTTAAGTTCATTAAAGATCAGGATAAAAGAATTAAAATTTGTAGAACATTGATTTACACCCCCCCTCTTAGTGTTGCTTGTTTCCAACAGTTTCAATCAGAGGGGGAGATGGCCCAGTGGATCAAAGGATAGCGGATCTACAAGCATGGCTAGATGCAACAATAGCAAGGATATAAGCACTGGAGGAAAAGGTGGGGACACTAAGGACAAAGAGAGATGCACTAAGGATAAAGAGAGATGTAATGGTGGTTGGGTAGTAGTGGGCTGATTAGTGGGTTGTTGACTTCATAGCTACCCTCAGTGGGTTGAGTATAGATATGGCTAGAGAGCTCCTGAGATCTAGCAAGAGGGAGTAGTATCATAGGGATCTATACCAAAGAAAATAAAAAAGATAAGAAAAATTAGACCAAGTTCAACAACCATTCAAATTGTTTTCCAATTGTTTTTCATTGTTTGATTCACTAATTGATTAATGGGTTGATTGTTTGGCAATGCCTAGTTTTAGGAGAAGAAACATGTTGTATAAGATGTCAAGTTTAGTTTCGAACATGTAACCAGTTGTATAAGGTGATCAATAGAGGTTGATATAATGACCATGTCTTATTTTAGGAAGGAGACATCATGTATAAGAAAAATGTTTGACTGTTTGGATGTCTGATGTTGATTTGATAGTTGGCTGATTAAGCAAGTGACTAATTTGGTTTGAACACTTGTTGAAAAGTTTTTCTATTGGATTTGTGACTTGTTGAGGTTCAAATGGTTGTTTGTGTTTAATGAAAATGTCTGACCTATATACACCTAAAAATGGTCACATCATAATAGTCTAGTAATTAATATTTAATTAATTCTTTGAATTCAATCTGTGTATAAATAAATATAAATAATTTATTTATATTGTTCATTCTTTCATTTTGATTAAATAAATAAGTTTATTTAATCACTTTTCTTATCTATTTCTTAATTAATGAAATAAACATTATGATTTATTTATATTAATTATCATATAATCTTGGCTTGAATATTTTATTCAAAGAAAGATTAAATTTTTTTTTTTTCTAAAAATCTTCTAAAGTCCATTCACAATTAAATATTCCAAATATTTAATTAATTCTTCTAAAGTCTATTCGCAATTAAATATTCCAAATATTTAATTAAATCTTCTAATGTCCATTCACATCAAATATTTCAAAAATGTTTTAAACCCACAATACACATAAAATTAAATAAATTTATTTATTTAATTTGGATTATCTACAACAACCTTGAAATAACTTCAAAATAGAAAATTAACAAATTTCTCTATTCCTGAGCAAAGTTGTTCTCATGGGTTGAAGACAAGCCTCCATTCTTCTCTCCAACATCCCAACATCTTCCATCTTCCTCTCAACCTCTTCATCTCTCACCATTCAAATTTACCAAACAATCTCATAGCCATTGATCTTTGCCAGCCAGGCTCTTGCTTGTAAAAATCTATAAAAAGGACTATCAGGTCTCTAAAAAGGAGAAGCTTTTTGTACGGGAAAACTATAGCCAATCTACAATAGCATAGCCTTCTAGCATCTATAGCATTCCAGATTTTAGCATAGCATAGCCTAGCATATTAGCATTCCATATCATGGCCTATCAACCTCATATCATACTTTTAATAGCATCCATAATCCATAGCCCCTGTGCATATCCGTATACCAATATTTCACTCCACCAGCATATAGGATAGAGAAGTATTCCCCCTTTGCATATTCATTCTGCAGGTTGCCATTCTAAGAAGCTTTGTTTATACAATTTGATAGCAGTAGCTTCAAGCAAATCACTGGAGATAGAGGACAATGGAATGATTCTGAAGAAGCTCTGTTTGATTTCTTTGATTTCATTTTATTTAGCTTTCTTTAGTATAATGTTGCATTGGTGTGTTTTTCCAGTAGTGTGCAAGATAACCATCCCCAAAACCTTTGTTCTCAAGGTTGGGAGGTCTCTCAAGGGAGTATATCATTTGCCGCACCGAACGGAAATGCATATTACGAACTTTAGAACTAGTGGCTAACTTGTCAGTTTTCGAACGCTATAATTCTTATAGTGCAAGGGGAGGGAAGAATCTTCCCCCAAGATACTCACCATATAACTACCATAGACCCTAACCATTGACTATATCTCTTTGGTTAAGACTTGGAAAAGGAAAAAACATGGGCACCCTTTAGGGGGTGATAAGGCTATGTGAGCTGACATAGTTTTAAGATGTGGGCTGTGCAATTATTGGTAATCTTTTGACCATAAGAGTGAGTCTGTTTACTTCATTTTATCATTGGTTCTTGAAACAACTATTCTACAACTTGCTTGATGTGTCTTCGAAACATTAATTTAGTAAATATCATCCAAAACTCACAATTACATTGATTACTCTCATGTTAAGATATTGGAAATCCACAACCTTTGTAAAAAAATCCATTCTCAAACGAATCAAAAAGCCAAAGAAACCACTTAGCTACAAGAAAATATTGAAGAAAAGATGATTCTTGTACCAAAGTCGAAAGGTTTTACTTAAACATAGAACCTTTATCCATTGATATCAGGACTTTGTTAGAGGTTTTATTGACGATTATGCTATAGAACCGTTATAATTGCAAGCTTTCTTTCAAAGAAGAGCACTTTCTCAAAGGTGCAACCATAGTCAGCGTATTTGTTCTTATTATATTCCCCAACCTGCAATTGAATATTCTACTCGCCTGAATCAATTTCTGCAATAGAGAACTCAATCACATTAGGCATTTATCCCAAATCCATTTTATTACGAAGCTACGATCAAACTTCATAAAGTGAAAAATCATTTTTTTTCTTGATCTTTTGCTTAATTTCTCGCCAACAGGATTTTCATCCTTTCAACTAGGGAAGACACGAGCTAAAGACTAGAAACCATTTAAGTCATAGAATCTTCATTTTATCCTAACTTTCATATCCATCAAAAATTGCACTATCCAATTTCTTTTGATCAAAAGTTAGTAAAATTTGGGGAAAATCTTTTGCCTGTTGTCACAAGATCTTGAAAGCACATAGAAAAAGATGAAATAGAAACTACCACAAACAAAATGGGTGATAATAGTGGGAAAGAAGAGAATCCATTTCATATTGAGGAAATAATAGAAGAAAATCTTCAAGAAGCAGAGCAAGATCCTCAATTCCATACTCTTATGGAAAGGATCTTAGAACGAAACAAAGAAAGATATTTTATTTCATTAGCTAATCAAGGAGCTAAGTTACCCTAAAATTTTGATATAGAAGGGATTAAAGAGAGTCCTGAAACTCCTCCTAATGATTTTAGTGCTCTTACTCAACAGATAAAAGAATTACAAGGGAAAATAAATGAAATGCAAGGGGGTGCCACAAAGAAGTATGTTTTGGATGACATATGTCCTTATCCATTTGATAGGACTCTTCAAATGATTCCTTTTCCAAAACATTGTGAAATCCCTAAATTTGATAGGTACAATGGGAAAATTGACCCCATTGAACATGTGAGAGATTTCTAAAATATGAGTCTAGAATTTTCTTATGAAGATACTTAATGCGATTGTTTCCACAAAGTTTGGGTGGACAATCCATGGAGTGGCTTTCAAAGATCACTTCCCCCATCAAAACCTTTGAGGAGTTAATAAATAACTTTATATCACAATACTCCTACAACATCCAACACTAGATAACCATGCTTGATCTTTGTGAAGTGAAACAAAAAATAGGGGAATCTTTCACTTCATTCTTGCAAAGGTGGAGAAGGGTGTTTGCACAATATTCTCGTCCTATTCCTAAAAAGGAAAAGATGGATATCTTCATCAATAGCCTAGATCAAGAATTAAGCTACAGACTTAATCTTCATTGTCCTTCTAATTTTGAAAAATTGATTGAAAACGCAATCACCATTGAAGGGGCCTTGGTCAAAAGAGGAGTAATAAAACTTGATAATCCAAGTTCATCCAACCATAACAGCAATGATAAAACAAGGTTTTGGAACAAAAAAAAAACATTTTCAATGATGGTATAGTGGATGCAAACAATCTATGAACAAGACCATCTATCTTCAACTTATCAAGTGTTCCATGAAACAACCAACAAGGAAACAACAATCAACAAGGACAAAACTCCAATCAAGAAAGCATGATCAATCAAAACACCAAGGATAATCATGGTAATTTCAATAACAATCTTGGCAATACCCAAACATCAAATCCATCCTGACCTTCATTCTTTTCAAATCGATGGAATTTTACCGCTTTGGGTCAATCTCTTGAATCTACTCTCAAGGAGCTTCTCGATAATAAGGTTTTCACATTACCACCACAAAGAGATTATGAGCCACGAGTCAAACCACCATCATGGAATGACTCATATTATTGTAATTATCATCGATGTAAAGGTCATAGAACAAATAACTGTCAAGCCTTGCGAAATCTAGTACAAGATTTAATTGACAATGGTACCATTACAATTGAAGGACTTCATACCAACGACAATCATCAAGCATTCAAGGATCCTTTACCAAACTATCAAAAGGGGGAAACATCAGATACCAAAGCGAAAATCATAAATAATGTTGAAGACAACATAATCTGCCACATCTATGCAGATGATCAGCAAGGTTAATGTTATCAAAATCAAGGAAAAACAAGAATATCAATAGGTTAATGTGACTACGAGAGGACAAGAAAAAGTTGTCTTAAAAGGAAGTTCATCTAAGGCAGCTATTCCTCCTCCAAGTCATTATAATCTAGTTGATCAACTGAGAAAAACATCAGCTCAAATCTCCATCCTTGAACTTCTAAAAATATCCCATACACAAGAATACTTTGGAAGAAGCTCTTGTAAACACAACCATTGACACTAATCTGGATGTAAACAAATTTCAAGCCATGGTGGGACATTTGTCTTCCCTCCACTTTTCTTTCATTCTCTGAAAAAGATGATGCCTCCATGACACATCCGCATAATTCATCACTTTATCTTGAAGTCATGATCCATAAACACTAAATCAAACGTGTCTTGATAGATGGAGGAGCCAGTTTAAACATTTGTACCTTTAAAGCTAATACATGCCTTAGGGAATATTAGAAAATTCCATTGATCCACGAAGGAAAATAACTATCAAGGCATATGATGATGAAGAAAGAGCTTCTAAAGGACTAAGAATGCTACCTATCGAATGGGACTGCAGTGAAAAATACCTCGTCAAGTTCTGATCGATCTTTCCTATAACATACTTTTGGGTCATCCATGGATTCATGATATGCGTGAAGTACCATCAACATACCATCAATGCCTCAAGTTTTCATATGATGGACAGGAAATAACTATACAAGCTGACTATAATAGCACCCAAACTTGTTCAAATCTCTGAGCAACTCAAGACGCCTTTGTGCCGCACAATAGGGAGGCTCTTACTGCTTCTTCTTCCAATCTACAAGGCCAATTGCAAGAATTGACAAAGAATCTTGACACCAAGCTACATTTAAAAGAAAAAGGAGTAGGCAAATATTCGCTATGCCTTTCTACCTTACCTCTTTCTACGAGGTCACATGGTCAGCCAACCCTATCAAATCAAAAGATTGCAACAGCTCCTACATCCCAAGCTTCTGTGCCAATCACAAAGTTTGATGGAAAATTCATTAAATCTAACACCACCGAGGAAGAATTCGAAGATAGGGACATCCTAAGCTGGCTATACAAAGATGAAGATGAATCTCTTTTGCACATCAAGTTACCTACCAACCAATATGGCAAAGGGTATGCCATCATGCAAAGAATGGGCTATGAAGGAAATGGTCCTATAGGAAAAAGAAAAGAAGGAATCATTGAGCCAATTCAACCTATTTCAATACATCCAAAAGATAAAATAGGACTTGGATATGGTAAAGATACAGAAGATTCAACTTCATAGCGAGCACAACAAACTCATGAAGGAGAATCAATTTCAGATAAACCCCATGAAGATGTCACTTTACAAAAAATTTATGAATCAGTTCTTCAATTGCAGAATGGTTTAGGAAATGATTCTAATGAATATGAATGGGATACCATCTATAATGATGGATTTTAGAGAGACAAACAAGTTGATACCATACACAAGTATGCACCCGTTCTCATACAAGGAGAAAGCTCGGGAGCACAATCACTTGAATTTGAACCATGATATGACAATAACTCAAGTGAGGACGATTAGGATTTTAATGAGATTGATAATCGATAGGAGAATACCATCATAGACCTTGTCCATCATGAAAATAACAACCATATTGTGTGTGGGAAATGTTAGTATCAAAATGAAACAATAAAAACACACCAATGCAACATTAAACTAAAGAAAGCTAAATAGAAAGAAATAAAAGAAATCAAATAGAGAGCTTCTTCAGAATCGTTCCATTGTCCTCTATCTCCAGTGATTCTCTTGAAGTTGTTGCTCTCAGATTGTATAAGCAAAGCTTCTTAGAATGACAACCTACAAAATGAGTATGCAAAGGGAGAATACTTCTTTATCCTATATGCTGGTGGAGTGAAATGTTGATATACAAATATGCACAGGGGCTGTAAATTATACACAAGGGCTGTGGATTATGGATGTTATTGCTACTATGATATGAGGATGATAGGCCATGATATGGATTGCTAATATGTTAAACTATGCTATGCTATGATTCTAAAGGCTATGGATGATGGAAGGCTAATTGACTATAGTTTTCCTGTATGAAAGATTCTATATTTTTCAAAGACCCAACAGTCCCTTTTATAGATTTTTACAGGCAAGAGACTGGCTGGAAAAGATCAATGGCTGTGAGATTGTCTGGTAATTTCAAATGGTGAGAGATGGAGAGGTTGAAAGGAAGATGGAAGATGTTTGGGAGGTTGGAGAGAATAATGGAAGCTTGTCTTCAACCCATGGGAACAACTTTTCTTAGGAACTGAGAAATTAATTTTCTATTTTGAAGTTTGTTTCACAATTGTTGAAGATAATCCAAATTAAATAAATAAATTTATTTAATTTATGTGAGTTTGATTTTTGATTTTAGGACTATAGGAAGATTTAATTAAATATTTGAAATATTTAATTGCGAATAGACTTTAGAAGAATTAATTAAATATTTGGAATATTTAATTATGAATGGAATTTAGAAGAATTTTACAAGAGAAGAATATTTAATCTTTATTTGAATAAAATATTCAAGCCAAGATTATATGATAATTAATATAAATAAATCGTAATGTTTATTTAATTAATTAAGAAATGGATAAGAAAAGTGATTAAATAAACTTATTTATTTAATCGAAATGAAAGAATGAACAATATAAATTTAAATTTAAATTTATTTATACGCAAATTGAATTCAGAGATTTAATTAAATATTAAAAATATTTAATTAATTACCAGACTATTTGTGATGTAACCATTTTTAGGTGTATACATTTTTCCCCTCTTTGAAGTGACGTGTTTTATGCATTGCTTCAAAGAATTTTGAAATTTGCCCTAGAAATTTGCCCCAAATGTTGATTGTTGAATGTTGATAGGTATATGCCCCCTCACATGATGAATCAATAAGATTTTGATTTTTGTGAATGTTTTTTTTTACTTTTCATATTTTTTGCAATTTTTCAGTTTTTATGATTTTTAAGATGTCAATTCATGGGTCAAAAATTATGATGTGGAAAGATGTGAGATGAAAAAATGATGATCTAAATTGCCCCTGCTTTGATAAAATGTGATAAAATGCCCCAATTTTTCCTTTAAATAGGTTAAAAAAGTCATTTTCCCATTTTAACCTAGTAAAAATTGTAATTTTTGAGCTCTGGAGCGAGAAAGATGGCACTTCCTATCCACCAGCACTGTTTTGAGTGCATATGACGACATCAGCGGCCGGTGCACTATGGACCTATGGTAGGTACCTTATTAAACCTTTAGTGTTTGAAATTTTTCCATTTTATTGCACATTTTCCAACCTTTTTGGTACCTTTATGCATTCTTTTAGCACCCATTTGACTTTTTGTAGTGCCCATTTAGTTTTTCATAGTGCCCATGAGAAGTTTTGTAGCGCCCATGATCATTTCTGTAGCACCCATCATTTCTTAGCACCCATTATGAGTTATGGAGTGCCCATTATGATTTCTACAGTGCCCATGACTTGATGTTGTTTTGTGTGATCATTTTGTTCCCAAGGTTGTTGGAAAACAAAGAGTAGCTGATAAATTTTCTTTCAAGTTAATGAAAAACAAATAGTTGTTTGATAAGTTTGCTTCTAAGGTTGTTAAAAACAAATAGGATTTGATAAATTTGCTTTGCATGATGATTAAAAACAAATAGGTTGTTGATTGATAAGTTTGCTTCTAAGGTTGTTAAAAACAAACATGATTTTGATAAATTTGTTTCCATGAAAATGAAAAACAAATAGTTTGATTGATAAGTTTGCTTCTAAAGTTGTTAAAAAAAATAGGATTTTGATAAATTTGTTTTCATGAAAATGAAAAACAAATAGGTTGTTTTGTAGATTTGATTGATTTTCCGTGATGATTTGATATTGATGTTGCCTTGACATGATGATTCTTCCTATTCAATAGGAGAGATTGGGCGTCTTGCAGTTACGGGAGACATTCCCGAAGACATGGAGATTGATTCTGTAGCTTGTACAAGTGGATAGAGATGTGATCGAGGCATGTGGACTGACCTCGTTACTTGAGATGCATGAGGTGTGTCTCAACAAAGGTTTGTTGACAGCACTTGCAGAGAGGTAGCACAGTGATACAAACACCTTTCATTTTCCGACAAGAGAGATTACCCTTACTCCAGAGGATGTATATCACATCTTGAGGATTCTAGTGATGGGTGAGATAGTGAGATTTGACGGCTGGGAGGCGGGAGGTACTGATTCTTTGAGATGGATATTTAGAGATGATCACATTGCAAGATATTATATCTCATAGGCAGAGATGATGGATTTGTATGTGCCACTACTGTCTGTACTTGTAGGTTTCATTGGAAGTGTTATGTGCGTTTGGGTGGGGTCTTGTACTTGAGAGTATGGTGATGTAGGGTACAGGATATGCTTGGGGATCATGCATGCTTGCACATTTATATGATGAGCTACACCATATTATGTATGGTGGAGGCCAGAGTTTTGCTGTTGGTTGTTCGCTGTTACAAATATGAGCATGGGAGGACTTTGTTGTTATGCATCCATTGACTCATGGAAGACGACATGTCGGTCAACTGTATAGATTCAGATATACTGATATCATTGCTCAGCCGAGGTTGGGAAAACGGGATCATTGGCAGCGTCTTTTGGATGATCTTGAGATAGTATGCTGGCGGCCTTATGTAGATTGTGAGGCATGGCCAGAGGATGGTAGGGAGATGCCCTTTGTGTTTACTTCTAGATATCTGATTGGTCATATTCCTAGAATTATTGAGAGGTTTCTTCTTGGTTGAGTGTGGTGACAGTATGGTCGGCCTCAGGGTATGCCACAGGGTTCATCTATTTATGCACGTCGGCAATAGGAGATTACAATGTGGGGTCCACGGATTTCTTATGATGCAGTAGTGGCAGAGTTCACCAGTTTGGGAGTACATATGTCAGAGTACAGAGTGGATATTCTTGAGGGGGGGATGACTCCAGAGTATGGTCAGTATGTGTTGGAGCATCTTGCGCTGCGATTATTTGATCCTGATGAGCCGACCGCTCCAGTTGCAGAGCAAAGGCCATAGGTAGGGGGACATAGGCAATGGCAAGAGAAGGCTTTAGAGGGTGATGAATCCGAGGAGGATGATGATGATGATTTAGATGACAGTGATGAGGAGAGTGGGGATGATAGTGGTGGAGGAGGTGGCAGAGGTGGTAGAGGTAGCGGCAGAGGTGTCAGTAGAGGTGGTGGTAGAGGTGGAACACAGATGAGACATTCAGATCCATTGCTTTAGTAGATCCGGTGGGATCGAGTTAGATATCTACCTTGTAGAGTAGAGTGTAGAGCTTACAGGGTCAGCTAGCATAGGCACAGGCCTTGATTACACAGCTACAGGGATAGTTGACTACAGTGACGGTTGAGAGAGATACAGCCAGATGACAAGGTGAGGAGGCCATGGCCTTAGCTGACAGTCTGTAGAGAGCAGCAACAGGTGATAGCATGACAAGAGAGATGACCAGAGCCATCTAAGAGAGAGTTCTATAGGATTAGATACCATGATGCAGTGCCATCTGAGTAGAGAGTGAGTTATACACAGTCTCAGTCTACGCATAGTTGCTCTCGGGCTACTAGCAGGGGTGTATCGCAGCCATTACCTCTAGGAGGATCATTAGGGGCAGGTGGAGCAGGTCCATCAGGTGTAGGTGGGAAAAGTCCCAGACCAGCACCATCAGAGGATAGCACTGCGTAGTGCTTTTTGCATGGTCTTATTGATACTTTGTTGAGACATTTGTATACACACTGATATGATCCCATTTTTGATGATGTTATGCCATACATAGTTGACATCTTTTGTACATTTTGACATTCATTTTTTAGATATATGATATGCAGCGATGATTTATTATGTGATGAATGTGTCTATTTTCTATATGCATGATGTTTTCTGCGATGGTTTCACAATGTTAATGCTCATGATGTATATATATGCATGATTTATGATGTGAGTGCAATGTTATGATATGATTGAAATCTATTGATGAATGATTTTATGAATATGAATGTGAAATGATAGATGGTACAACTTATGAATACCCATGAATGTTTTGATTATGATGCATGCTTTTGTTTTTATGATTTTCTAATGCAAATATGTATGAAAAATGTATGAAATGATGTTTTTGTGAATGTAAAAATGTACTCATTCATTTTATTCAAAACATATGAAACATTTGATACTTTGCCAACTTTTGGAAAAATCTATAAATGCAAATTCTAGAATGAATGTAATCTATACTAACCATGCAGGGTATTTGTACAATATTACCATTCTGAGAGCTTATTTGTGCTTTTTGTGTCATCATAGAGCATTGAAATGTTGAAATTTAATACAAGCATCAAAGGGTATGTTAGCACCAGTGATGACCTGAGTATCGCTTTCTGATATAGCAAGTTAATACAACCATCTAGATATAATTGAACTGAGATGACCTGAGTATCGCTTGCATAAACAGACAAGAGTTAACTCGTTTCCTATGCAAATTCTGAAATGTCATCAATGATACGTAGTAGAGCATGTCTCGTGACCAATTTGAATAGTACTAATGATTCACTCACAAACAACAAACAAAGAAAAATCATACTCCTTCCTTGCTTTTCTAGTTCAATACATCATCGAATTGCTCCAGAGATATGATAGAAAATCAACCAACAATTCAAATTTTTCTTAAAGTATTCCAAACATTATTTAGATTAAGATCATCCAAGTTGGTTATCAACATTGATGTTTTTTGTTTTGATTAACGTTGTTTGGACCATGTTTTTGATGTCATTGGCATTTAGTGATCATTTTGGTGTTGTGGTTGATTTGATGTGTCAATGTATGTTGCGTTTTGTCAAACCATCATTTGTCCATTTTTGATATTTTAAAAACATGTTGCCCTTCTCTTGTCTTAGTCTGTGTTTCTGCCCCCAGTGTAAACACAACCTAAATATTATGAATATGTACAAAATTCATCAAGCCATGATGAAACACAAGGATTCTTGTTGCATGATATGGATATGATAAATATGTACAAATGATAGATATAGATAGATGATGTTGTAAAGCGAATGGAAGAAATAAGCTAATAGATAGAGAAGCCCATTTTGATCACAAGTAGCACCTGTTTGCCAGGTTTTCACCACTTGTTTTTATTGCACTTTTTTTTAGGACTTTTCTGATTTTTATGTATTTTTTCAGGACTTTTTCTAATTTTTTTGAATTTTTTCAGGACTTTTTCTGATTTTTTTGGTTTTTTTAGGACTTTTTTTGATTTTTATGTTTTTTCAGGATTTTTTCTGTTTTTTATGTTTTTTTAGGACATTTTTTTATTTAAACATAGAACTTCTTTAAATGAATGTTGTTGATTGGTTCTTCAAACAGGTCCCCTTATGACGTGGATAACTAATATGATCCAAAACCGTACGCTACAATGATGACAAATGGACCAAGCCAATTTGGTTCAAATTTTCCTTTCTTTTCTTTGTCTTGTTGATTGTGTGGATTTTTTTTCAAGACTAAGTCACCTACTTGAAATGTCTGTGGTTTAACTTTTTGATTGTAGCTATGAGACATAACTTGTTGATAACCCTTCAGATGATCAACTGCATGTTGACGTCTTTCATCTAACAGTTCAAGCTCTTGCAAACGAGATACTCGATAGTCTTCATCATTTATCAATCCTTTGAGTGAGACCCTAAGCGAAGGTATTTCAACCTCTAGTGGTAATATTTCTTCTGCTCCATATACCAAAGCATATGGGGTAGCTCCTGTTGGTGTGCGAATGCTAGTTCTGTATGCCCACAAAGCTGGATTTAACTGGACATGCCAATCACGACCGGCATCATTTACCATCTTCTTCAAGATCTTCAAGATTATTTTATTTGAAGCTTCTACTTGACCATTGCCTTGTGGATAGTAAGGTGTAGAAAACCTGTGTTGGATGTGAAATCCTTCACAAAGTTCGTCAACATCCTGATTCTTGAAAGGCCTCCCATTATCAGTGATTATAGAATTAGGAATTCCATATCGGCAGATGATGTAATTCAAGATGAATGAAGAGATTTGTTTACCAGTCACTGTCATCAAAGGAACAGTTTAGATCCATTTTGTAAAATATTTTGTAACTGTGATGATCAATTTATGCCCATTTGATGATGAAGGATGAATTTTTCCAACAAGATCTAGTCCCCATTGAGAAAAATGCCATGTCGGAGTGAAAGGCTGCAATTCCTGTGCAGGTGCATGAATAAGATTCCCATGGATCTGGCATTTGGAACACTTCTTGACAAAAGTAAAAGATTCTCTCTTCATGGTAGGCCAATAATATCCCATTCTAACAAGTTTCTTGGCTAAGGTTAAGCCACTTGAATGAGTTCCACAAATACCACCATGAACCTCTCGTAAGGATTTTTCAGATTCGTCAAATTCAAGACATCGAAGGAGCGTACCATCAAGACCATGTTGGTAAAGGATATCGGCAATCAAGGTATAAAAGGATGATTGGTGTATAAAATTCCTTTTTTGGTTTTGGGATAAATACTGCCATATAAAGGTGAATCAGAACCGGTTAAATGGCATGTGACTTGGGTCTCAGGATTATCATAGGTGGGAGAAAACAATTGTTCCACCAAGAATTTGTACCATTTTTTATTTTCTGATAATTGTAACAAGGAAGCAATTGTAGCCATTGCATCTGCGGCTTTATTATCAATCCTTGGGATTTGTGAAAACTTGATTGCCACAAAATACTTTTTATAATCGTCCACCATGTTCTTGTAAGGTAGAAGCTTATCATCTTTAGTTTGATAATCATCATTGATTTGATTAATGACAAGTTGTGAATCACCGTAGACTTACAATTCTGTAATCTGCCAATCTAATACTATCTTCATTCCTGTGAGCAATGCTTCATATTCAACCATGTTATTGGTGCAAGGAAACATCAACCGATATGATTTTGGAATGGTATGTCCTTCAGGTGTGACAAAAAGAATCCCTACCCCTGAGCCATGTTGCGTGTAAGATCCATCAAAGTACAATGTCCATGATTTCTTAATCGTTGTTGTGAAGACATCTACATCAAGAAATTCAATGTGCATTGGGTTTTCTTCTTGTAAAGGTGCTTCGGCCAACTGATCTGCGATGACCTATCCTTTTATAGCTCTTCAATCTACATAGTGAATGTCAAACTCACTTAAGATCATTACCCATTTTGCAAGTCCTCCTGTTAAGGTAGCTTTGCTTAAGAGGTATTTTAGTGGATCTATTTTGGTTATCAGCTTAACTGTATGAGCCAACATATAGTGTCGCAAATTTTGGGAAGCAAACACTACTGCTAGGCAAGCTTTTTCAATGAAAGTGTAGTTTAGTTCATGACTTGTTAAAGTTTTTTTGATATAGTATATGGCCCTTTCTTTTCCTGTAGAATCCTCCTATGCTTGTAATGCTCCCAAAGATACTTCTATTGCTGAAATATAAAGTATGAGTGGATTTCCTGGAACTGGTGGATTTATGAGATATTGCTTGATCTGATTAAATGTTGCTTCACACTTTTCCTCCCATTTGAATGGCACATTTTTATGCAGTAGATGTGTAAATGGTAAGCTTTTGTCTTTTAGTTGAGCTATAAACCTCATGATGGATTGTAAGCATCCTTGCAGTGATCGAAGTTGATTGATATTTCGTGGTGGCGACATGTCCATTATAGCTTATACTTTTTCTAGCACAACCTCTATGCCCTTTTCTGAAACAATGTATCCCAGAATTTTTCCAGATTTAATGCCGAAGACACATTTCTTTAGATTGATTCAAACATTGAACTTCTCCATTTTGATAAAAATCTTTGACAAGATTTCTAGATGTCCTTCTCTTGTGTTGGATTTGACAAGGAGATCATCAACATAATTTTCCATGAATGTATGCATCATATCATGAAAAATTGTTGTCATTGCTCGTTGGTATGTGGCTCCTACATTCTTTAGCCCAAATGGCATGACATTCCAGCAATAGGTACCCCAAGGGCATGTGAACGTTGTTTTATCTTGATCCTCTAGTGTAATCTTTATCTGGTTGTATCCTAAAAATCCATCCATTAGTGAATACATTGCATGGCCAGTACAATCATATCTATGTTTGGCAAAGGGAAGTCATCTTTGGGACATTCTTTCTTCAAATCTCTAAAATCTATACAAATTCTAATCCTTCCGTCCAGCTTTGAAATAGGTACGATTTTGGAGATCCATTCTACATAGTCAATAGATAAATTTTTCTGAGTTTTTCCTTCACAATTTTTTCCCCTGTGTTTATAGATAAATGATGCATTATCAGATTAGGATATAACCCTGGAATATCGGCATATGACCAAGTGAAGTTCATTTGATTCTCCTTTAGGAACTCTGTAAATTTCAGTACTTCTTCCACTGTTAATGATGCTGCAAGTTGCAAGATTTTTGGTTGTTCTATTGTACTTATGTTGATGGATTATGTTGGTTCAATCAAAATAGAAGATATTTCTTGATAATGTTTGGGAAGAGTGTCAAGATCCTCATCCTTCAGTGCCTCAAAAATGTTTTCACCATCGGATTCACTCTTTATTTTTCTCTTGTTGTGATCTACCACTATCATTTTTTGGTTTTCACTGATAGATCTATCTTTTATTTCATTTATTTTGTAGCTAAGAGACTTGACACCTTCCCTATCAAAATATTGAGTATGAGATTCTTGGATGAAACAATTGTTTTCTTCATTAGATGAACAAAGGAAATTTACAATATCCTCATCATCATGGAATGTAGGAATATGGATAGGTGCATCATCATCCCAATCAATAAGTTCTGGATAGACTAAAGGCATGGGATCATTAGGTTGGGTAAGGTCTTGAGCTGTCAAATTCATGACATGGTTGTCATTTTCATGATGGACAAGGTCTATGATGGTATTCTCTTGTCGATGATCAATCTCATTAAAATCTGAATCGTCCTCACTTGAGTCATGATCTCTTTGTAAAACATAATCAAGTGGAGGCCTTGAGCCCTCTCCTTGTAAGAACACGGGTGCAAATTTGTGTATGACATCCACCCTTTTCTTTGTTAAGAATGTATCATCAGAGACATCATCCCATTTTTATTCATTAGAATCAGTGTCTAAACTGTTCTGTAATTGAAAAACTGATCCATAAAATTTTTGTAGAGTGACATCTTCATGGGGTTTATATTGATTCTCCTTCATGAGTTTGTTGTGTTTGCTGTGAATTTGACCCTTCTGTATCCTTACCATATCCAAGTCTTGTTTTATCTTTTGAATGTATTGAAATAGGTTGCATTGGCTCAACAATTCCTTCTTTTCTTTTCCTATATTACCATTTCCTTCATAGCCCATTCTTTGCATGATAGTATACCCTTTGCCATATTGTTTAGTAGGTAACTTGAAGTGCAAAAGAGATTCATATTCATCTTTTTATAGCCAGCTTAGGATGTCCCTATCTTTGGCTTCTTCCTCGGTGGTGTTAGCTTTAATGAATTTTCCATCAAACTTTGTGATTGGTACAGAAGCTTGGGATGTAGAGGTTGTTGTGATCTTTTGATTTGATAGGGTTGGCTAACCATGTGACCTTGGAGAAGGAGGTAAGCTAGAAAGGGATAGCGAATATTCATCTATTCCTTTGTCTTTAAAATGTATCTTGGTGCCAAGATTCTTTGTCAATTCTTTCAATTGGCCTTTTAGATTGGAAGTAGTAAAAGCCTCCCTATTGTGTGGCACAAAGGCATCTTGAGTTGCTCGAAGATTTGAACAAGTTTGGGTGCTATTGTAGTCAGCTTGTATAGTTATTTCCTGTCCATCATATGGAAACTTAAGGCATTGATGGTATGTTGATGGTACTGCTTGCATATCATGAATCCATGGGCGACCCAAAAGTATGTTATAGGAAAGATAATGATCTAGAACCTGACAAAAAATATTTTTCACAACAGGTCCCACTCTGATAGGTAGCATTATTAGTCCTTTAGAAGCTCTTTCTTCATCATCATATGCCTTGATAGTTATTTTCCTTCATGGATCAATGGAATTTTCTAATATTCCTAAGGCATGTATAAGCTTTAAGGTACAAATGTTTAAACCGGCTCCTCCATCTATCAAGACATGTCTGATTCGGTGTTTTTGGATCATGACTTCAAGATAAAGTGATGAATTATGTGGATGTGTCATGGAGGCATCATCTTTTTCAGAGAATGAAAGAAAAGTGGGGGAAGACAAATGTCCCACCATGGCTTGAAATTTGTCTACATCTAGATTTGTGTCAATGGTTGTGTTCACAAGAGCCTCTTCCAAAATATTCTTGTGTATGGGGGATATTTTGAGAAGTTCAAG
Source organism: Sequoia sempervirens (assembly GCA_007258455.2). Classification (NCBI taxonomy): domain Eukaryota; kingdom Viridiplantae; phylum Streptophyta; class Pinopsida; order Cupressales; family Cupressaceae; genus Sequoia; species Sequoia sempervirens. Next base: position 431,004,851 of record VDFB02193867.1, read on the forward strand.
GATGGAGATTTGAGTTGATGTTTTTCTCAGTTGATCAGCTAGATTATAATGATTTGGAGAAGGAATAGCTGCCTTAGATGAACTACCTTTTAGGACAACTTTTGCTTGTCCTCTTGTAGTCACATTAACCTGTTGATACTCTTGTTTTTCCTTGATTGTGATAACATTAACTCATTGATCATCTGCATAGATGTGGTGGATTATGTTGTCTTCAACATTATTTATGCTTTTTAATTTGGTATCTGATGTTTCTCCCTTTTGATAGTTTGGTAAAGGATCCTTGAATGCTTGATGATCGTCATTGGTGTGATGTCCTTCAATTTTGATGGTGTCATTGTCAATTAAATCTTGTACTAGATTTCGCAAGGCTTGACAGTTATTTGTTATATGACCTTTACATTGATGATAATTGCAATAATATAAGTCATTCCATGATGGTGGTTTGACTCGTGGCTCATAATCTCTTTGTGGTGGTAAGGTGATAACCTTATTGTTGAGAAGCTCCTTGAGAGAAAATTCAAGAGATTGACCCAAAGTGGTAAAATTTTGTCGATTTGAAAAGAATGGAGGTATGGACTAATTTGATGTTTGGGTATTGCCAAGATTGTTGAAATTACCATGATTTTGATTGGTCATGCTTTCGTGATTGGATTTTTGTCCTTGTTGTTTTTTGTTTCCTTGTTGGTTGGCATTTCCTTGTTGGTTGTTTCATGGAGCACTTGACAGGTTGAAGAGAGATGGTCTTGTGCGTAGATTGTTTGCATCCACTATACCATCATTAACAACATTTTTATTTATCTTCCAAAACCTTGGTTTATCATTGTTGTTATGGTTGGATGAACTTGGATTATCAAGTTTTATCACTCCTCTTTTAACCAAGGCCCCTTCAATGGTGATTGCGTTTTCAATCAAATTTTCAAAGTTAGGAGGACAATGAAGATTAAGCCTGTAGCTTAATTCTTGATCTAGGCTATTGATTAAGATATCCATTTTTTCCTTTTCAGGAATAGGATGGGAATATTGTGCAAACAATCTTCTCCATCTTTGCAAAAATGTGGTGAAGGATTCCCCTACTTTTTGTTTCACTTTACAAAGATCAAGCATGATTATCTAGTGTTGGATGTTATAGGCGTATTGTGATATGAACTAGTTTATTAACTCCTCAAAGGTTTTGATGGGGGGAATGATCTTGGAAAGCCACTCCATGGATTTTCCACCCAAACTTCGTGGAAAAAATCGCATTAAGTAGGTATCTTCATAAGCAAATTCTAGACTCATATTTTGGAAATCCCTCACATGTTCAATGGGGTCAGTTTTTCCATTGTACCTATCAAATTTAGGGATTTCACAATGTTTTGGAAAAGGGATTATTTGAAGACTCCTATCGAATGGATAAGGAGATATGTCATCTAAAACATACTTCTTTGTTGTGCCCCCTTGCATTTCCTTTATTTTCCCTTGTAATTCTTTTATCTGTTGAGTAAGGGCACTAAAATCATTAGGAGGAGTTTCAGGATTCTCTTTAATCCCTTCTATATCAAAATTGGAAGGTAACTTAGCTCCTTGATTAGATAATGAAAGAAAATATCTTTCTTTGTTTCATTCTAAAATCCTTTCCATAAGAGTATGGAATTGGGGATCCTGCTCTGCTTCTTAAAGCTTTTCTTCTGTTAACTCTTCAATATGAAATGTATTCTCTTCTTTCTCACTATTATCACCCATTTTGCTTGTGGTAGTTTCTCCTTCATCCTTTTCTATGTGTTTTCGAGATCTGGTGACAATAGGCATAAGCTTTGTTCCAAATTCTACTAACTTTTGATCAAAAGAATGAAATAGTGCAAATTTTTTATGGATATGAAAGTTAGGATAGAATGAAGATTCTATGACTTGAAAGATTTCTAGTCTTTAGCTTGTGTTGTTCCCTAATTGAAAGGATGAAAATCCTGTTGGTGGGAATTTAAGCAAAAGATCAAGAAAAGGATGATTTTGCACTTTATGAAGTTTGATCGTAGCTTTGTAAAAGGATGGATTTGTGATAAATGCCTCATGTGATTGAGTTCTCTATTCCAGAAATTGATTTGGACGAGTAGAATATTCAATTGCAGGTTGGGGAATATAACAAAAATGAATACACTGACTATAGTTGTGCCTTCTATAAAGGGCTCTTCTTTGAAAGAAAGCTCATGAGTATAATGGTTCTACAGCATAATCATCAGTAAAACCTCTAACATAGTCATGATATCGATGGATAAAGGTTCTATGTTTAAGTAAAACCTTTCGACTTTGGTACAAGAATCATCTTTTCTTCAATAGTTTCTTGTAGCTAAGTCGTTTCTTTGGATTTTTTATTCTTTTGAGAATGGATTTCTTAACAAAGGTTGTGGATTTCCAATCTCTTAACATGAGAGTAGAGTGTTGTCACAATAGTGGTTTACAATTCCTGAGAGGAACGAATTTTAGCTGAAATCACATATTTTTAGAAAATATAATGATGTATGCCTTAAAAAGTTCCATTTTAAGGATTCCAATTGAAGAGGTTTTGATCAAATCACCTTAGATAAAACCCCTTGTATAGAACCTCGCTAGTTTTAAACCATACCTATAAATGTGTCTCCTTTACACCTATCAAAATGCTGATAAAAAATCACTTTTGATTTGGATTTTGGGGGATCAAATGAATTCATTTAAAATTTATTTCAAATGATTATGGTATTCCTCAGAACAAGCTATCCAATGAATATAATTTTAATATGTTTTGGTTTTGTTCTGATTTGTTTTTAAATTTTATTAAACATAGGTTTTCATCAAAATGAATTTCTTTGTTCTTCACATGTGGAAAAATAGAAGATTATCAAAAAAAAAATTAAAATATGAGTGCACCAGATATTGAAGTCCTTGATCTAACAAAAAATTAAATTAAATTTTGACATATACAAAAGTTACGCTATACGGGTTGTACGGTCAATTGTAATTCGTTTGACTTTGAAACTTGATTAAGGAAAAATATTCAATAAAAACTATCTAACCAAGTGGAAGCACTACATATCAGAGTTACAAATCTAAATTTGAAAGAATTAGAATTTTATCCTTCATGGAAAAAAGTTATGCATTATACGGTGCGCACTTTTTAAAAATGTTGTTTTCTGAAAAAAATCAATTTTCGTGGGAGATGGAAAAATAAGTGCAATTTGATTCCAAAAATTTTGAAAAAAATATTTTTAGAATCTAAAAACAAAATTTGATGAGACTCTAGTTTGCACCATCTTCAAATTCCTCATGGTTTAGCCGCTATAGGTGCCCGAATGTGAAGATTTAGTTAAAAATAATAATTTCAGTGTCCAGTTTGGCCAAGAATTGTAAACCACTATTATGGATCACCCAATCATCAATGTAATCGTGAGTTTTGGATGATATTTTCTGAATTAATGTTTTGAAAAAACATCAAGAAAGTTGAAGAATAGTTGTTTTTAAGTCCTATTCTAAACATTAAGTGTATGATCAAAATGTTTTTCAAAAATTGTTGTCACAGGTTTTACACATGATAGATAGATCAAACAAACTCACTCTTAGTACTCAAGTAGGTTATCATAATAATCAACAACCCACATCTTAGAACTACGTTGACTCACACAGCCGTGTCACCCCGGAAAGGGCACTCGTGTTTTTGTCTTTTCCAGGCACGTACTCAGAGTGACGGAAGTGGATACTGGATCCCCTGAGCAAATGATCCTTGGTAGTTATATGGTGAGTATCTTGGGGGTAGATTCTTCCCTCCCCTGCATTATGATGTTCAAAAATTGATTTTGGTTGGATACTACACTAAGTTCGTAGTAAAGGTTTCCGTTCGGTGCAGAAAATGATAGACTCCCTCGAGAGACCTCCCAACTTTTAGAACAAAGGCTTTGGGGATGGTTATTAATGCACACTACCATCAAATGGGATTTTCATCAACCACCTGCATTTGATTAAAGTGGGTTGGAAAACTTGGCTTTAGTTGTTCCCACTTAGGTCGTTCCCGTAGGGTGAGTACTTTTTCCCACTACAGCAGGCCTTCTAAAAGGTTTTATCAAAGCTTAAAAGTGCATGAAATAGAATAGATGAGTCTGGCATTTTGATCACCCAGTTAAGGGGAGAGCATAGGCCTATCACCGTTTAATCAAAGCAAGGAAGAGTTCAATTTTAAGCCCAAATAAATAGTTTTCTATGCTAGGTGAAGAGATTGCTTCACAAAAACATGGAGTTCTTTTTAGCCCAAAATAGAAAATGAAGTGACTATCTTAGGATTGCTTCATTCATTCCAATTCAGCGACTATCCTAGGATTGATTCATTCTTTCCAATTAAGTGACTATTCTAGGATTGATTAATTCTTTCAAAGCTCTGACTAGTCATGGTCGTGTCGAATCCAATCAACCTTACTTGAGTTACAGATTACAATTGCATACTTTTAAAAAAAATGCACTAAAACAGACATCAAGGGCGATAAACAGAGTTAATGAGTGCTACAGGATCATTAAAAGGCGCTGAGGAATCACTGAAGGGTGCTAAGGAATCCCTGAAGGGCGCTAAGGAATCTCGGAAGGGCACTAAGGAATCCCTGAAGGGTGCTATGGAATCACTAAAGGGCGCTATGGAATCTCTGAAGGGCACTATGGAATCCCTAAAGGGCACTGAGGAATCACTAAAGTGCGCAATGGAATCTCTGAAGGGCGCTATGGAATCACTAAAGGGAGCTATGGAATCTCTTAAGGGCGCTATGAAATCTCTAAAGGGCACTATGGAATCTCTGAAGGGCACTATAGTAGAGTTAAAGAGTGCTAAACTGGGTGTGAACCACGCTGAAGTGTGTTTAATTCGCTAATATGCTCTTTTAGCCATAACCTGTTAGAAAAACCTACGAAAAGATGTTAAAATTGGGGCAAGAGCCCCACGGTGGGTGCCAAAAATGTGTGTGGAAAATGTTAGTATCAAAATGAAACAATAAAAACACACTAATGCAACATTAAACTAAAGAAAGCTAAATAGAAAGAAATAAAAGAAATCAAACAAAGAGCTTCTTCAGAATCGTTCCATTGTCCTCTATCTCCAATGACTCTCTTGAAGCTGTTGCTCTTAGATTGTATAAGCAAAGTTTCTTAGAATGGCGACCTACAAAATGAGTATGCAAAGGGAGAATACTTATTTATCCTATATGCTGGTGGAGTGAAATGTTGATATACAGATATGCACAGGGACTGTAAATTATGCAAAGGGGCTGTGGATTATGGATGCTATTGAAACTATGATATGAGGATGATAGTCCATGATATGGATTGCTAATATTCTAAACTATGCTATGCTATGATTCTAAAGGCTATGGATGATGGAAGGCTAATTGACTATAGTTTTCCTATATGAAAATTTCTATATTTTTCAGAGACCTGGCAGTCCCTTTTATAGATTTTTACAGGCAAGAGCCTAGCTGGCAAAGATCAATGGCTATGAGATTGTCTGCTAATTTTGAATGGTGAGAGATTGAGAGGTTGAGAGGAAGATGGAAGATGTTTGGGAGGTTTGAGAGAAGAATGGAAGCTTGTCTTCAACCCACGGGAACAACTTTGCTCAGGAACAGAGAAATTAATTTTATGTTTTGAAGTTTGTTTCATGGTTGTTGAAGATAATCCAAATTAAATAAATAAATTTATTTAATTTATGTGAGTTTGATTTTTGATTTTAGGACTATAGGAAGATTTAATTAAATATTTGAAATATTTAATTGCGAATAGACTTTAGAAGAATTAATTAAATATTTGGAATATTTAATTATGAATGGAATTTAGAAGAATTTTAGAAGAGAAGAATATTTAATCTTTATTTGAATAAAATATTCAAGCCAAGATTATATGATAATTAATATAAATAAATCATAATGTTTATTTAATTAATTAAGAAATGGATAAGAAAAGTGATTAAATAAAATTATTTATTTAATAGAAATAAAAGAGTGAACAATATAAATAAATTATTTAAATTTATTTATATGCAGATTGAATTCAGAGATTTAATTAAATATTAAAAAATATTTAATTAATTACTAGACTATTTGTGATGTGACCATTTTTAGGTGTATACACATATCATGACATTGACAGTTCAAGACCTTACCCAACCTAATGATCCCATACCTTTAGTCTATCTAGAACTTATTGATTGGGACAACGATGCACCTACCCATATCCCTACATTCCATGATGATGAGGATATTGTAAATGTCCTTTGTTCATCTTATCAAGAAAAAAATTGTTTCATCAAAGAATCTCATACTCAAGATTTTGATAGGGAGGGTGTCAAGTCTCTTAGCTGCAAAATAAATGAAATAAAAGATAGATCTATCGGTGAAAACTAAAAAATGGCAGTGGTAGATCACAACAAGAGAAAAATAAAGAGTGAATCCAACAGTGAAAATATTTTTGAGGCACTGAAGGATGAGAAACTTGACACTCTTCCCAAACATTATCAAGAAAGATCTTCTATTTTGATTGAGCCAACAGAATAAATCAACATAGGTACAACAGAGCAGCCAAAAATCTTGCAACTTGCAGCATCATTAACAGTGGAAGAAATATTGAAATTCACAGAGTTTTTGAAGGAGAATCAAATCAACTTTGCTTGGTCATATGCCGATATGCCAGGGTTAGGTCCTAATCTAATAATGCATCACCTATCTATAAACACAGGGGCAAAACCTATGAAGCAATAACTTAGAAAAATGTATCCACATGTTGCATTATTGGTTAAAGAAGAGTTAAAGAAGATTTTAGATGTTGGATTCATTTGTTCTATTAACTATGCAGAATGGATCTCCAATATCATACCTATTTCAAAGCCAGATGGAAGGATTAGAATTTGTACATATTTCAGAGATTTGAACAAAGCATGTCACAAAGATGACTTCCCTTTACCAAACATAGATATGATTGTTGATTTAACTACTGACCATGCAATGTATTCATTAATGGATGGATTTTTAGGATACAACCAGATAAAGATTGCACCAGAGGATAGAGATAAAACAATGTTCACGTGCCCTTCGGGTACCTATTGTTGGAATGTCATGCCATTTGGGCTTAAAAATGCAGGAGCAACTTATCAAAGAGCAATGACCACCATTTTCCATGACATGATGCACACCTTCATGGAAGACTATGTTGATGACTTATTAGCCAAATCCAACACAAGAGGACATCTAGAAATCTTGTCAAATATTTTTATAAGAATGGAGAAGTTCAATGTTTGACTCAATCCAAAGAAATGTGTCTTCGGCGTTAAATCTGGAAAACTCCTGGGATACATTGTTTCAGAAAAAGGCATAGAGGTTGATCCAGAAAAAGTACAGGATATAATGGACATGCTGCCACCACAAAATATCAGTCACCTTCAATCACTGATGATTACAATCCATCAAGAGGTTTATAGCTCAACTGGAAGACAAAAGCTTACCATTTACACATCTATTGCATAAAAATTTCCCATTCAAATGGGAGGAAAAGTGTGAAGCAACATTTAATCAAATCAAGCAATATCTCATGAATCCACTAGTCTTAATTCCACCAGTTCCAGGAAAACCACTCATACTTTATATTTCAGCAATAGAAGTATCTTTGGGAGCATTACTAGCATAGGAGGATTCTAAAGGTAAAGAAAGGACCATATACTATATCAGAAAAACTTTAACAAGTCATGAATTAAACTACACTTTCATTGAAAAAGCTTGCCTAGCAGTAGTGTTTGCTTCCCAAAAGTTTCCACACTATATGTTGGCTCATACAGTTAACCTGATAACCAAAATTGATCCATTAAAATACCTCTTAAGCAAATCTACTTTAACAGGAAGACTTGCAAAATGGGTAATTATCTTAAGTGAGTTTGACATTCACTATGTAGATCGAAAAGCTATAAAAGGATAGGTCATAGCAGATTAGTTAGCTGAAGCACCTTTACAAGAAGAAAACCCAATGCACATTGAATTTCCTTATGTAGATGTCTTCACAGCAACAATTAAGAAATCATGGACGTTATACTTTGATGGATCTTACACACAACATGGCTCGAGGGTAGGGATTCTTTTTGTCACACCTGAAGGACATACCATTCCAAAATCATATTGACCAATGTTTCACTATACAAATAACATAGCTGAATATGAAGCATTGCTCACAGGAATGAAGATAGCATTGGAATGGCGAATTATAGAGTTGCAAGTCTACAGTGATTCACATCTTGTCATTAATCAAATCAATGATGATTATCAAACTAAGATGATAAGTTGCTAACTTGAAAAAACATGGTGGATGATTATAAAAAGTATTTTGTGGTAATCAAGTTTTCACAAATCTCAAGGATTGATAATAAAGTTGCAGATGCAATGGATACAATTGCTTCCTTGTTACAATTACCAGAAAATCAAAAATAGTCTGAATTCTTGGTGGAACAATTGTTTTCTCCCACCTATGATAATCTTGAGACCCAATTCATATGCCATTTAACTAGTTCTGATTCACCTTTATATGGAAATATTTATACTTACTTGAAAAATAACATCTTACCTCTAGACTTATCCTGAAACTAAAAAAGGAATTTTATACGCCAATCATCTCGCTATACCTTGATCGTTGATATCCTTTACTAACATGGTCTTGATGGTACGCTCCTTCGATGCCTTGAATGTGACGAATCTGAAAAAAGACTTACAAGAGGTTCATGGTGGTATTTGTGGAACTCATTTAAGCACTTTAACCTTAGCCAAGAAACTTGTTAGAATGGGATATTATTGGCCTACCTTGGAGAGAGAATCATTTACTTTTGTCAAGAAGTGTTCTAAATGTCAGATCCATGGGAATCTTATTCATGCGCCAGCACAGGAACTGTAGCCTTTCACTTTGACATGGCCTTTTTCTCAGTGGGGACTAGATCTTGTTGGAAAAATTCATCCTTCATCATCAAATGGGCATAAATTTATCATCACGGCTACAGAATATTTTACAAAATGGATCAAAGTTGTTTCTTTATCGACTATGACTGGTAAATAAATCTCCTCATTTATCCTGAATTATATCATCTGCCGATATGGAATTCCTAATTTTATTATCACTGATAATGGGAGGCATTTTAAGAATCGGGATGTTGATGAACTTTGTGAAAGATTTCACATCCAACATAGGTTCTCTACACCTTACTATCCACAAGGAAATGGTCAAGCAGAAGCTTCAAACAAAACAATCTTGAAGGTCTTGAAGAAGACAGTAAATGATGTCGGTCGTGATTGGCATGTCCAGTTAAATCTACCTTTGCTTAGGGTCTCGCTCAAAGGCTTGATAAATGATGAAGACTACCGTGTATCTCATCTGCAAGAGCTAAAATTGTTAGATGAAAGATGTCAACATGCAGCTGATCATTTGAAGGGTTATCAACAAGTTATGTCCCATAGCTACAATCACAGAGTTAAACCATAGACATTCCAAGTAGGTGACTTAGTCTTGAAAGAAAATCCATGCAATCAGCAAGACAGAGAAAAGAAAGGAAAATTTGAACCAAATTGGCTTGGTCCATTTTTCATCATTGCAGCATACGGTTCTAGAGCATATCAGTTATCTATGTCATAAGGGGACCTGTTTGAAGAGCCGATTAATAGCATTCATTTCAAAAAGTTCTATGTCTGAATCATCAAAACAGAAAAAGTCCTAAAAAAATACATAAAAATCAGAAAAAGTCTTGAAAAAATACATAAAAATTAGAAAAAGTCCCAAAAAAACACATAAAAATAAGAAAAAGTCCTAAAAATATACATAAAAATAAGAAAAAGTCTTGAAGAAAATTATAAAAACAAAAAAAGAGAAAAAAAGAAAAGTGCAATAAAAACAAGTGGTGAAAACTTGGTAAATAGGTGCTACTTGTGATCAAAATGGGCTCCTCTATCTATTAGCTTATGTATTGCATTTGCTTTATGGTATCATCTATCCATATCTATCATTTGTACATATCTATTATATTCATATCATGCAACAGGAATTCTGGTGTTTCATCATGGCTTGATGAAATTTGTACATATCCATAATATTTAGGTTGTGTTTACATTGGGGGCAGCAAAATAGACTACACAAGAGAGGGGCAACAAGCTTTTAGAACATCACAAACAGACAAATGATGGTTTGACAAAATGCAACATACATTGACACATCAAATCAACCACAACACCAAAATGATCACTCAATGCCAATGAAATCAAACCACATGGCCAAAACAACGTTAATCAAAAACACAAACATCAATGTTGATAACCAAGTTGGATGATCTTAATCTGAATAATGTTTGGAATACTTTAGGAAAATTTTGAATTGTTGGTTAATTTTCTATCATATTTTTGGAGCAATTTGATGTACTAAACTAGAAAATCAAGGAGGAGTATGATTTTTCTTTGTCTGTTGTTTGTGAGTGAATCATTAGTACTATGCAAATTGGTCGCGAGACATGCTCTACTAAGTATCATTGATGACATTTCAGAATTTTCATGGGAAACGGATTAACTTTTGTCTGTTTATGCAAGCAATACTCAGGTCATCTCGGTTCAATTATACCTAGATGCTTGTATTATCTTGCTATATCAAAAATCATGAAAGAAATACTCAGGTCATCACTGGTGCTAACATACCCTTTGATGCTTGTATTAAATTTCAATATTTCAATGCTCTATGATGACACAAAAAGCATAAATAAGTTCTCAGAATGGTAATATTGTACAGATACCCTGCATGGTTAGTATAGATTACATTCATTTTAGAATTTGCATTTTGCATTTATAGATTTTCCCAAAAGCTGGCAAACTATCAAATGTTTCATATCTTTTTGAATAAAATGATTGAGTACATTTTGACATTCACAAAAAAACAAAGCATATATCATAATCAAAACATTCATGGACATTCATAAATTGTACCATCCATCATTTCACATTCATATTCGTAAAATCATTCATCAATAAATTGCAATCATATCATAACATTGCACTTTCATTTTCATATCTAAAAATCATGCATATATATACATCATGAGCATAACATCGTGAAACCATCACATAACACATCATGCATATGGAAAATAGATACTCATCACATCGTAAAGGTACACAAATTCATCGCATGAATAAATCATCGCTGCATATCATATATCTCAAAAATGAATGTCAAAATATACAAAGATGTTAGCTATGCATGACATAACATCATCCAAAATGGGACCATATCAGTGTGTATACAAATGTCTCAACAAAAAAATTGATAACACATCATATAAAAAGCACTACGAAGTGTTATCCTCTGATGGTGCTGGTCTGGGCCCTGTCCCACCTGTATCTGATGGACCTGCTCCACCTGCCCCTGATGACCCTCCTGGAGGTAATGGCTGCGTTACACCCCTATTGGTAGCCCGAGAATGACTATGTGTAGAATGAGACTCTATATAACTCACTCTCTGCTCGGGTGACATTGCATCATGGTATCTGATCCTATAGAACTCTACCTCCTATATGGCTCTGGTAAGCTCTCTCACCATACCACCTAATGTTGCTCTCTACAGACTATCAGCTAGGGCCATGGCCTCCTCACCCTTTCGTCTGGCTGTATCTCTCTCAGTCGTCACTATAGTCAACTGTCCCTCTAGCTGTGTAACCAAGGCTTGTGCCTATGCTAACTAATCCTATAAGCTCTGCACTCTACTCTACAAGGTAGCTATCTGACTTAGCATCACTGGATCTAATGAAGATGATGGAGTTGAATGTCTCATCCTCAATCAACCTCTGCCACCACCTTTGTCGCTACCTCTATTGCCTCTTCCACCTCCACCACTATCACACCCACTCTCCTCATCACTGCCATCTCCATCCCCATCTGACTCATCATCATCATCCTCAGAGTCATCACTCTTTGAAGCCACCTCTCGTTGTTGCCTATGTCCACCTATATGTGGTCTTTGCTCCACAACTAGAGCGGTAGACTCATCAGGATCAAGTAATTGTGGCGCAGGATGTTTCAACATATATTGAGCATACTCTGGCATCATCCCCCCGTCAAGAATATCAGCTCTGTAGTCCCACATCTGTGCTCCCAAACTGGTAAACTCTACCACTACTGCATCATATGAAATCCAAGGACCCCACACTATAAGTTCCTATTGCCAACGCGCATAAATAGATGATCCAAGTGGCATACCCTGAGGTCCAACATATTGTCGCCACACCCGACCAAGAAGAAACCTCTCAATAACCCTAGGACTATGACCAATTAGATATCTGGTGGTAAATACATAGGGCATCTCCCTACCATCCTCTGGCCATGCCTCACAATCTACATAGGGCCGCCAGCATACTATATCAAGATCATCTAGAAGACGTTGCCAATGATCCAGTTTTCTCAGCCTTGGCTGAGCGATGATATCGGTATATCTGAATCTATACGATCGACCGATAGGCCGTTGTCCATGAGTCAATGGTCGCATAACAACAAAGTGCTCCCATGCCCATATCTATAAAAGCGAACAACCAACAGCTAAACTCCAGCCTTGACTATACACAATATGGTGTAGCTCATCATATAAATGTGCAAGCATGCATGATCCCCAAGCATATCGTGTACCCTACATCACCATCCTCTCAAGTACATGACCCCACCTAACTGCAAAACCTTTTGACCTATGGTCGGTGCACAAAACACCTCCAATGAAGCCTGCAAGTACAGAGGGTAAAGGTGCATATGAATTCGTCATCTCTTCCCATGGGATATAATATCCTGCAATATGATCATCCCTAAATATCCACCTCAAGGCATCAGTGCCTTCTGTCTCCCGACCATCAAATCTCACTATCTCACCCATCACTGGAATCTTCAGGATGTGATACACATCCTCAGGAGTCATGGTAATCTCTCCTGTCGGAAAATGAAAGGTGTTCGTGTCACTATGCCACCTCTCTACAAGTGTTGTCAATAAACCTCTGTTGAGACGCACCTCACACATGTAAAGTAATGAAGTCAGTCTACATGCCTCAATCACATCTCTATCCACCTGTCCAAGCTGTAGAATCAATCTCCATGTCTTTGGAAATTTCTCTTGTAACTGCAAGACGCTCAATCTCTCCTGTTGAATAGGAAGAATCATCAAGTCAAAGCAATATCAATATCAATTCATCATGACAAATCAATCAAATATGAAAGAAAATTTATCAAATCATGTTTGTTTCAAACAACTTTAGAAGCAAACTTATCAACAAACTATTTGATTTTCATCATCTTGAAAGAAAATTTATCAAAATCCTATTTGTTTTTAACAACTTTAGAAGCAAACTTATCAACAAACTATTTGATTTTCATCATCATGAAAGAAAATTTATCAAAATCTTGTTTGTTTTTAACAACTTTAGAAGCAAACTTATCAACAAACTATTTGATTTTCATCATCATGAAAACAAATTTATCAAAATCCTGTTTGTTTTTAACAAACTTAGAAGCAAACTTATTAAACAACTATTTGTTTTTCATTAACTTGAGAGGAAATTTATCAGCTATTATTTGTTTTCCAACAACCTTGGGAACCAATTAATCACACAAAACATCATCAAATCAGGGCAACGTAATATGCAAACAATTAATACAAGGTCATGTATTGTTAAATTGGTAATGGGCGTTGCAAAAATCATCATGGGCGCTGTGAAATGGAGGGCGCTACAAAAATCTTAATGGGCACTACAAAAACATTAATGGGCGCTACAAAATGAAGGGCGCTATGGAAATTATCAAGGGTGCTACATAAAAGTTTAAAAGTGCTAAAACACCAACTTTCACATCAAAACATGGATAAACATGCCCTAAACTGAAAATTTTCAAACACTAAAATTTTAACGGGGTACATACTGCGGGTCCATAGTGCGTCAGTCGCTAATGTCGTCGGATGCACTCAAAATGGTGTTGGTGAATAGGAAGTGCCATTTTTCTCACTCTAGAGCTCAAAAATTACAATTTTTACTAGGTTAAAATGGGAAAATGACATGGAAAATGACATTTTTAACCTATTTAAAGGTAAAATTGGGGTATTTTATCACATTTTATCATTCTAGGGGCAATTTTGGTCATCAAATTTTCCTCTCACATCTTTCTACATTAATTTTTTCACATCATAAATTTTGAACGATGAATCGACATCTTCAAAATCATAAAAATTGAAAAAATTCCAACAAATCTAAAAATTCAAAAAAATTCACAAAAATCAAAATCTTATCGATTCATCGTCTGATGGGGCATATACCTATCAACATTCGACAGTTAGCATCTAGGAAAAATTTCAAAATTCTTTGAAGCAATGCATAAAACACATCACTTCAAAGAGGGGCAAAATGTATACACCTAAAAATGGTCACATCACAATAGTCTGGTAATTAATTAAATATTTTTAATATTTAATTAAATCTCTGAATTCAATCTATGTATAAATAAATCTAAATAATTTATTTATATTGTTCATTCTTTTATTTCGATTAAATAAATAAGTTTATTTAATCACTTTTCTTATCCATTTCTTAATTAATTAAATAAACATTATGATTTATTTATATTAATTATCATATAATCTTGGCTTGAATATTTTATTCAAAGAAAGATTAAATATTTTTCTTTTCTAAAAATCTTCTAAAGTCCATTCACAATTAAATATTCCAAATATTTAATTAATTCTTCTAAAATCTATTCACAATTAAATATTCCAAATATTTAATTAAATCTTCTAATGTCCATTCACATCAAATATTTCAAAAATGTTTTAAACCCATAATACACATAAAATTAAATAAATTTATTTATTTAATTTGGATTATCTACAACAACCGTGAAATAACTTCAAAACAGAAAATTAAAGAATTTCTCTGTTCCTGAGCAAAGTTGTTCCCGTGGGTTGAAGACAAACCTCCATTCTTCTCTCCAACGTCCCAACATCTTTCATCTTCCTCTCAACCTCTCCATCTCTCACCATTCAAATTTACCAAACAATCTCATAGCCATTGATCTTTTCCAGCCAGGCTCTTGCCTGTAAAAAGCTATAAAAAGGACTGTCGGGTCTCTGAAAAGAAGAAGTTTTTTGTACGGGAAAACTATAGCCAATCTACAATAGCATAGACTTCTAGCATCCATAGCATTCTAGATTTTAGCATAGCATAGCCTAGCATATTAGCATTCCATATAATGGCCTATCAACCTCATATCATACTTTTAATAGCATCCATAATCCACAGCCCCTGTGCATAATCTACAACCCGTGTGCATATATGTATACCAATATTTCACTCCACCAACATATAGGATAGAGAAGTATTCCCCTTTTGCATACTCATTTTGCAGGTTTCCATTCTGAGAAGCTTTATTTATACAATCTGAGAGTATTAGCTTCAAGCAAATCACTAGAGATAGAGGACAATGGAACGATTCTGAAGAAGCTTTGTTTGATTTCTTTGATTTCATTTTATTTAGCTTTCTTTAGTATAATGTTGCATTGGTGTGTTTTTGTTATCTTATTTTGATACTAACATTTCCCACACACATGACCTATTATGATTGACACGAAAAACCCTAAAGGATTGACCTAGATCCTTAGGGGCTCATTGATTGATGGCCTTTCCTATGTAACATGTAGAGTCCTCATAGTTTGATAGACTTGACTCTATTTTATTTGTTGTTGACTAATGATCGAATTGATTCGACAAACCCCAAAGGACTAACCTAGTGCCTCAAGGGCTCATCATCTGATGGCCTTGCCTACGCTATACACATAGAGGTGTTCTAGTTTGATTGGAATTGTGACTGTCAGAACTAACTCTAACTCTATTTTTGGGATTTTTGAAAATTATTTGGATGTTTTTGGCTTTTGACATGTTTTGATTTTTCTCGCTTTTTGAAGTTTTCTAATTTTTGTGCCTTTTTTGAAGTTTTATGATTATTTTGGATTTTTGACATAAGGACTTCCAATATTGAGTGTAATATCCATTAAAGACGTAGGTTAAGTACTTGCCCCCAATTGGGTGTAAGACCAATTTATTAGGGGTGGAATCGAAAAATTCTTATTGTGGGTGGAAGTGACAAGCAAAATATGTGAGGTCTCAATCATTCCAAGTTACGGGAAGAAAAACAAAGCATTATTATAGATGGACATGAAAGTGTGAAGGTAAATTATTATTATGAGTGATGGAGTGGAAAACTAGATAGAATGATGGTAGATGATGAAGCAAATATCAACTACACATGGTGCCTATTTGCCAATTTTTCACCATGGTATTTATCCAAAGCGCCACCGAAGTGGTTTTCACTATTGGACGGATTATTTATCTTTACTATTTTCTTAATTTTTCTATTTTTTTGGTGTCACCAAGATGCCTGTTTATCGGGTTTTCATCAAGGCAATTTTTTTTTTTTCAAGTTATTGAAATGGCTCTCTATAGCTAAGTGTAAAATGTGTGCAAGTGCAAACTATTCATTAGTTTTGACAAAGGATCCCTTTCAAGAGTTGAAAGGTGATATGCTCCTGATCCATAAACCATTGTGACGATATAGGGACTCAGCCAATTAGGTTCAAACTTGCATGGTTTCTCTTGCTCGAATTGATTCTTGGGATTCTCCATTAAAACTAGGTCATTGATGTCAAAATTTCAAAACAAGACCTTATTATAGTTGTAACAAAGATGATTTTGATATGCTTGTAAATGGACCAATGCATTTTGTCTTCATTCATCTAGTATTTCCTACTTGTTGATGGGACATATTAACATAGCAACATGCAGGTAAGATGCAATCACCTCACCTCTCTTGAGAAGATAACAATTGTTAAACTGATCACCTTTCAAGGTCCTTGATGTTGGGTCACAACATTGTTGCTTTACTAAGTGGTTAATGTAGCTATAATGTTCAAGGGCCTACTGGTAAGAGGAATGAAAACTGAATCTTGTGAAGAAATCTAACATTTAGGGTGTAAATAAACTAAAAAATATAGAAGAAAGCCTCAGAACATTAAATTATGAACATAAATCCCTTTAAATCTAGACATGTATCTTAACAATGAGTGTATCTTTAACTAACCACAACCATAAAATGATGCAATCCATAGCATGGACTATACTACTGCATACATTCGTAGTGCAAATTCAACAACCATTACCATTCACCAAAACTTTCTTTCAAAAATCCAAATACATCACCAACTCATTGCTTAGATTAATAGATCAACAAATGTAAACAAATCACATTCACAAATAGCTCAATGAAATAGTCACAAATCCAGATTCTTCTATTGATTTGCATCAAATAAGAAAAAATTATGCACATGAAAACTCACTAGCATACGAATGACTATGATTCACTAACATCATCACTTAACTACTAACCTCTAAAATTAATTGAATTACATAAATTGTAAAAAGAGTATCTGAATGTATCTTGCTTGAAAACTTGAAAAACCTTAAAACTATAACAATTATCACTACTATCTCTCTCTTAGGTGGCTAATCTTTCTTCAACTAGTCAACCTTTACAATATCATTCAAAGTTCAATTTATAGACTTCAAGACCAAGACAACTAGATGCCACCAAATCTACAAAGAAAATGAGATCTACAATTCAGGGGAATGACCAAGTAAGGATAAACAATCTTTCATGATTTGCCACAATTGACAAGGGCCATATCTCTATCCAAAATCTTTTTGAATAAGAGGAACAAGTTGCAAAGGATCTAAGGTTGAAATTGTCATTTTGACTACTGAAAAAAAAAGGAAAGATGGTTATCTAAATGAATGTCATTTGAATGCCTAGATGGGAAGAACATTCTGCTGCCACATCATCCCTTCGTACCTTGCTCAAGAAGATACTCATCATAGCTAGCAAACACTTGTTGAATTATATCAACATCAAGCCCATCTACCCAACCATCTTCAAATTTAATTCTTTTCACTTTTGTAGAGGCAATCTCTTGCATATCTCTCAATTTAATCAACTCTCTTCTAGCAAAATTCACTCCATCTTTGATTTCCATGAGCCTATCTAACAACAGGTCTTCACCATCATCCTCTTTCTGCATCACCTCCTCAAACCTATTGTTCCATATTTCCTTTAACTTATCAAGAGGAAGACCTTCCTTCACAGGGATATCCACATTAACCAAAATAGCAATCACGACTTCTAATTCATCAATCTACTCATCCGGATCGCTACTGACTTGTTGAACTCCATCCCTATGTTGATAAATGAATGTAGATATAAATCTGATCATGCTCATTTTCTTCTCAATGAAGTCTACATTATCTTCATCGAGGATAGACTACTCCAAGAGAGTTTTCCTTGGCAACTTATTGATATCCTTTGATTTCTTGATATTCTCTCTATATAACTCCTCTTCTTTTCCCAAGACTTCAGCATGTGAATTTATGTCTTCCACCAACTCCAATGCACTCTCATGAACTTTAAAACTATAAACAAGTAGTTCATCTACCTCTTGGTTTAATCTTTCAACCCACCTATCAAGCACTCCAACTTTGCTCCTCATTTGTACCAAATCATCAGCTTCTTTCTTGCTTAATAAGACTAGGGTCTCTAGAGAAACAACTTGTTGGGAAACAGGAGTGGATACATCCTTCAAGAATTTGTGCTACTGATCCAATTGGGATTTGAGCTCATATTTTCTTTGTTTGTCTTTGATCATCCTAGATTTGGTGGAGGATTCCACAATGTCAATAGGGTTTATTTGTTGATTCCTTGTGGGTATACCCAAATTAACAGTACCCAATCGGTTGTCAGCCAATTGCATATCTTGTATGTCCTTGTCTACCATAGGGATTGCACAATCAGCTATGATTTCACCTCTATCTGTTAGCCTTGTGGAGTGAAGAACCCTTTCCTTTTTCTTGGGTCTCTCCTTCTCTATCTCTTTCATCATTTCTTCCCAATTCAAGGGTTGAGGTTGAACTATTTGTTTTCTCTCTAGATCAAGCTTCAACCATGTTGGAGCAGCAGGAGGAGTTATTACCTATGTAGAAGAGGAAGTAGCAGGAGAAAGAGGCTACCAAACTATGACTCTAGGTTTAGAATCAACCTCTTGTTGTTTCTATTTCTCTACTTTTTCCTTTGCCAATCTCTCAGCCTTAGCTTTCTCTTTTTGTTCCTACACCCTTTTAGCTTCCTACTCCTTTTTCAAAAGTTCTTCTTCTAGCCTCTTCTCTTCTAACATTTGGTCCCTTTTCCTTTCAAGTTCTTTAACTTTATCCAAGAAATCCTTAGCCTCTTGTTCATGCTTGGCTAGGGATTCAACCTCCTTTTCCCTCAACAAGCATTCTTCCTCATCTTTCTTCTTTTGGGCTTCTTCAATCATTCTGAATTTGGCCTCAAGGGACTCTCTTTCCCTCCTTTGTTGAGGTTTCTCTTCCTCAAGCTCATGGATTTTCTGCATCAAAGCTATTTTATCATTTTCTTCCTTAATCTTCAACTCTTGTTCTTTTTGTTATCGCAACAAGTCTTCTCCTTTTGTTTTTTGGCTAGCTCCTCTACCTTATTCTTGGCTTCCAACTCTTGTTGTTTAGCAAGTGCCTCAGTGATCCGGTGGACATTTTTCAGTGAAAATTGAAGTGTCTCATTTTTCTCTAGAATCTACACCATTAGAAAGACCTCAACGTCTTGATTCCAATGCAACTCGAACAGAGCGAAAAGGAGTCCGTTTGTGCAAGTTATGGCCAGTCAAACCTCGGGTCAAACTGGGATCAGGGGCGTCTAGAAGGCGAAAAAAATGGTGTCGTCAAAAATATTTGAAGTCAGCCTCATCGTGAAGAGCTCATTGTAAGCTTTCCAACGCAACTCGTTTCGTCGAAATCCGACATCGTATGCTCAACTTATCAGCGGTCAAAGTTTGCAGTTGACTTTTTGAGGTGGACCGTACGGATGCTGACATCAGCATTTCGTACTGTACGGACAGTGAAGTGGTCGAACCAGAATTTGACATATGGCAGTCCTCATCAGCACTGTACGGACGAATCAAAATCTGACACGTGGCAGTTCGTACATCCGTACACACAGTTAGCGTTGAGGTGGCAGCACGGTCAGCATCTAGTCAGCAGTACGGGGCCCCGTCATCATCCGAGTTGGCAGCCTAGTCAGCATCTGAGTCAGTGGACACGTCAGCACCCAGTTGGCACATAGTCAGAATCCACGTCATTTGAGTCAGTGCTGAATTGTCGTCCACATCAGTGCTATTGGGCAATTAGATTCTGCCACGTGGCACCCTCCTGGTGCGACATGTGGCACTCTCTTCCATCTCTATCCGTGTTGGTTGAAAAGTTGTTTGGTTTGTTAAAAAGGCATTGGGGAGTTTTGAACCTCCGACCACATGCCTCCGAGAATTCCGCTTCACCGTTGCGCCAGCGCGTGCATCTCTAACTGTGTATATCGACAGTTTTGTTTTGTTATAGAAGTTGTGGATATTGGCTATTAAAAGCCAGCGGCTGGGTTGGAACCCGCGACCGCCGGCTTACCAAAATTGTTAGCCACCACTAAGCCATCGTTCAGGTTTAGAATATATGTTGGCGTCGGTTGGTTTTAGTGTGTTTTGGAAAACCGAATACCCTTAATTTAAATAATCCCTCCAAAATTGTTTAACAATAATCCTTTTTAAGGATTAAATGTAACTAATGGAGATAAGTTAAGCCCGGGAATGAATGATTTAAAGGGATATAATAATCCTAATATGTTAATATGGAGGATATTATGTAAAATAAGGGAGATTAAGTTGTTTTAGGGAGATTGTTGAAGATTTCTATGTATTTTGGAGAGATAAGGTGGATTTGTAAAATCAATTGGTTAAAGGCCAAATTGAGTTAATTTTATGTATAAAAAGGGGGTGTAAGGTGAGAGTTGATATCAAAGTTTTTTTCAGGTGACGAAGTCTTGAAGCTGTGGTGACACGAAAGAGAGGTCTTGTGGAGATTCTTTGAGTCATTCTTGCATGTCAGAGCGCGGTTATGCTGCCGAAGTGCTTGGAGAATGATTGTGGTGCTTTGTAATTGATTTTTGGAGTTAATCGGATCGGTCTCTCTATTGGAGGACCGAAGAGTTTAGGGACTAACTCCATTATCAATCCTGCTTTCCTTCTCTTCTCTTTCTTTCTCTCTATTTCCTTCCTTTCTCATATAATCACCTTGTTATTACTTTCATTTTATTATTTCCTTAAGTTAATTTTATTTAATTAACTTGGAATAACTCATTGTAAAAAGCATTGTAAAGTTGTTAATTTAAATACCGAATTTAGTCTAGATCCATACGCATCAAGTTGGTAATGTGTGCTGACTTTATTGCAGCTTTTATTTGTTTTTTGAATGCTAACAAGATCCATGATTCAGAAGGGTGAAGGCAAGCTCAAAGACTTTAATCCTGAGATCGGGAAGCGTAGAACATTTCCAAAGATGTCAGTTTCTGGAATGGAGGTTCTTGAAGAAATCAGTGAGCAGGAATTTCGAAGAGCATTCCTCGAGATGAAGGCTAAGGTGGACATTCTTTTTCAGGAGAGACAAGAAGGAAGGAACGTGAAGAAGGTTCGTTGAAGCAAGATGCTCATGAAGACAAGAAAGGGAAACAACATGGAGATGGTGGCAAGCAAGATCACCCCTTTTCTTCTTCTCCTCCCTCTTCTCCTTCTCCTTCTTCTCCATCTTCTCCTCATTCTATTTCTTCTAATCCTTTCAAGAGTGGGTATAAACCTAAAATCAAACTGGATGTAAAATTTGACTTGCCTAAATATTGTGGTGAACTTAATGCTGAAAAATTGGATGATTGGATTCAACAAATAGAGGTCTATTGTAGAGTCCAGAACGTATTAGATGATGTTGATAGGATCCAATTAGCTACTCTTCGTTTAGGCGTACAACTTTTAACTTGGTGGGAGAGTAAGTCTAAGGCAGAAGTTTCACAACATGGTAGAGTCAGTTTAACTTGGGCAGAATTTATTAATGCTCTTAAGAAGCAATTTTATCCCTTAGGACATATGCAGTAGTTAATGATGGACTGGCAAATGTTTAGGCAAGGTAAAGGTCAAATTGTCCAAGAGTACACCCATGAATTCAGGAAAAGGGCTATTGCTTTGAATGTTCCTTTGTACACTCAGGACACGTTGTTGAAGTACATAGGAGGTCTGCATTCCTATCTTAGGAATTCTATTTTGGTTTTGAACCCTTGTAATTTGGATGAAGTGTCTGTTCAAGCTACACACTTAGAGTCAAGGGGTAAAGGATCTTTTATTGATAAGGTTGATAATGATGTAAAGAAATCTTCTAAGAATGCAGAGACAAGGAAAGGAAAGAAGGCAGCCACAGTTAAGAAGGATGAGAAACTTTCTTGCACTCATTGTGACAAGGAAGGTCATGATGAAGATCACTGTTGGAAGTTACATCCCGAATTGAAACCTAAGTGGGCTCAAAGACGTAATCAGAAACAAAAAGGTAAGGAGAAAGCCACGAATGTTGTTTTGGATCTTGGTTCAGATTCAGATGATGAGACTAAGATAACAGCTATGGGGTTAAAAGGTAAAGCTCCTATTTCTGGTGTTTCTGTTGCTAGTTGTGCTTCTTCTTCTACAGTTAATGATTTATCTGAAGATGTTAAGAGGAATGAGCTATTTCACTTAAGGGTTATTGCTAAGAACAGTAAAATTGATGCACTCATAGATAGTGGATCTCAGGTGAATTTAATTTTAGAAAGTGTTGTAAAGAACTTGGGATTAAAAACTACACAACATAAGAAACCTTATCCACTAGGCTGGATTTGTGAAAATGATAAGTTGCAAGTAACTAAACAATGCACCTTAAGGTTCACAATCACTAGTAATTTTGTGGATGAAGTACAATTTGATGTAGTTCCAATGGATATCTGTGGGATAGTGCTTGGTAGCCCTTATCTTTATGACAGAAAAGCAATCTTCTACAGGGAAAAGAATCATTATCACTTGTTTAAAGATGGCATTCAGTACATTGTACATTCTCACAGGGTTAAGACTGATCGTTCTTTTGCAAACACAGGGCAGATAAAGAGTACAATTAATGCAAGTAAAGAGTTAACTCTTATGTCTGTCAGTACAGGTGATTATAAACTTGAACTTGGAGTAGCTAACTAGGGTTAGATGTTGCAGGATGCACTTGCAGTACAGCATGGGAAAAAGATGATTGAAAGCATTGATGGATCCTTGGGTAAAAATGTTCTTGTTGTAAAGGATCGAATTGTTGTTGACTTATTCTCTTTCATTTCTGCATTGGTTTTCAGCTTGATGCTAGTCAATTTTTGTTGGGTAGTGGCTACGACATTGGATGTAGATGCTTATGGAAGTGATAAAGTTATGTTTATGTTCAACAATATTGTTGCAGTCTTCATTGTGCTTGTGAGTCAGGTTTTTAGATGTACAGAAGATACAAGACAAGTGGGGAGGCCAAGTCCTCACTTAATGTTAGAGTAAATGCCACTTTTGGAGGTCCAAAAGGTCTTCAGTGGGGAGGCCTGATCCGGTGGACATTTTTCAGTGAAAATTGAATTATCTCATTTTTCTCCAAAATCTGCACCATTAGAAAGAGCTCAGCGTCTTGATTCCAACGCAACTCGAACGAAGCGAAAAGGAGTCCGTTTGTGCAAGTTATGGCCAGTCAAACCTCGGGTCAAACTGGGATCAGGGGCGTCCAGAAGGTGAAAAAAATGATGTCGTCAAAAATCTTTGAAGTCGATGTCATCGCGAAGAGCTCATCGTAAGCTTTCCAACGCAACTCGTTTCGTCGAAATCCGACATCGTATGCTCAACTTATCAGCGGTCAAAGTTTGTAGTTGACTTTTTGAGGTGGACCGTACGGATAGTGAAGTGGTTGAACCAGAATTTGACACATGGCAGTCCTCATCAGCACTGTATGGACGAATCAAAATCTGACACGTGGCAGTTCGTACATCCGTACACACAGTCAACGTTGAGGTGGCAGCACGGTCATCATCCAATCAGCAGTACGGGGCCACGTCATCATCCGAGTTGGCGGCCTAGTCAGCATCCGAGTCAGCGGACACGTCAGCACCCAGTTGGCACACAGTCAACATCCACGTCATTTGAGTCAGTGCTGAATTGTCGTCAACGTCAGTGCTATTGGGTAATCAGATTCCACCACGTGGCACCCTCCTGGTGCGACACGTGGCGCTCTCTTCCATCTCTATCCGCGTTGGTTGAAAAGTTGTTTGGTTTGTTAAAAAGGCATTGGGGAGTTTTGAACCTCCGACCACATGCCTCTGAGAATTCCGCTTCACCGTTGCACCAGCGCGTGCGTCTCTAACTATGTATATCGATAGTTTTGTTTTGTTATAGAAGTTGTGGATATTGGCTATTAAAAGCCAGCGGCCGGGTTGGAACCCGTGACTGCCGGCTTACCAAAATTGTTAGCCACCACTGAGCCATCATGCAGGTTTATAATATATGTTGGCGTCGGTTGGTTTTAGTGTGTTTTGGAAAACCGAATACCCTTAATTTAAATAATCCCTCCAAAATTGTTTAACAATAATCCTTTTTAAGGATTAAATGTAACTAATGGAGATAAGTTAAGCCCGGGAATGAATGATTTAAAGGGATATAATAATCCTAATATGTTAATATGGAGGATATTATGTAAAATAAGGGAGATTAAGTTGTTTTAGGGAGATTGTTGAAGATTTCTATGTATTTTGGAGAGATAAGGTGGATTTGTAAAATCAATTGGTTAAAGGCCAAATTGAGTTAATTTTATGTATAAAAAGGGGGTGTAAGGTGAGAGTTGATATCAAAGTTTTTTTCAGGTGACGAAGTCTTGAAGCTGTGGTGACACAAAAGAGAGGTCTTGTGGAGATTCTTTGAGTCATTCTTGCATGTCAGAGCGTTGTTATGTTGCCGAAGTGCTTGGAGAATGATTGTGGTGCTTTGTAATTGATTTTTGGAGTTAATTGGATCGGTCTCTCTATTGGAGTGGACTCAAAGATGTAGTCCTTAGGGACGAACTCCGTTATCAACTGTTTGCACTTCTCTTCTTCTCTCTCTTTCTTTCTCTCATTTCCTTCCTTTCTGTTATAATCACCTTGTTATTACTTTCATTTTGTTATTTCCTTAAGTTAATTTTTTATTTAATTAACTTGGAATAATCATTGTAAAAGCATTGTAAAAGTTAAGCATTTAAATACTGCAATTTAGTCTAGATCCTATACAGATCACTCAGCTTGTGCCTTGGCATCATCTTCTCTTTTGGAATCCTCAAACAGTTTGTATTGATCTTCAAGAGTGAGGACATGTTCAGTCCCCACTTCCGCAGTCTCTTTATCAGTCACAAGAGTTTCCTTGTTAGAATGGGTGGCCTCAAAATCTGTATCTATATCATGGATCTCCACCTCTAGCTCCATCCCATTAAATAATTCAATCTCCTTATGAAGGCTTCCTATAGGCATCTCCTCAATTGGTTTCTCTATGATGGGAGGTTGAGTTGAGGCTTCTCCTCCAACAGTTGTTGCAACACTAGGTTGAGATGAGGCTTCCCCTCCAACCTATGTTGTGGCCTCCTCTCCTTGTGTTTCAGGAAGGTCCTAGGCAGGCATTGCTGTATCAAGCTCTTCTTTGGAATTGGGAGGGAAAAACTCCAATGGATCCTTAGGAGCCATCCTTATTTTTGTTCTTCTCTATCCTTGGGTGGTACCTGGAGCTTATCTCTTTTTAGAAACTTGAGCCTCTAGCTCCTTAATCCTCATTACCACCCACTGGATACTCCTATCCAAGACTGTCCTTGCAATTTGCTTGATATCAATGGACTCCTCTTCATCCTAGTTCACTAGATCCAAGTCTTTAGTACCTATTTCCTTAGCATCATATTGGGGATCCAAGGTTACACCATTATCTGACAATGTGTGAGGAATAACATCCTTCACCCTATACTCAATCATTAATGGGATGGGTAACCTTTCATAGTTCCTCCTTCTTAAATCATATTCATCTTGCAGATCCATCAAAAAATCTTCTAACAAATTGAAATGTTTATCAAAGACAGTAGCAAGAAAACCATTCATCTTATGCTTGGGATCAAAATGCTTCCTGGATGTATCTAAGCCCAATTTTAAATGGATCAATTCATCATAAATTACATTTTCTGCCACATTGTGTGCACAACTATACTCTCCTAACTTCATAGCAAATTTATGATAGCCAGGCTTATGTTTGTTAGAAAATTTGATGTTGACCCCTATGGCTTGATAAATGAACTCCATTAGAACAATTATGTTATTTTAGCACCTAGGAAGCAAATGAGGATGGCCATCAAAACCAACCAACCTAAAGTAAGTAAACTTTGGGTATTGGATGTACCAATGTCCCCATTTTGCAATGAATTCCATGGCATCCCTACTCAGCCTATACCCTGCATCTCGTGTTAATTGATTAATGATGGCATACAGGAATGCATCATTAACTCTTCTATAATGTAGCTCAAAAGTTTGCAAAGTTAACTGATCATAGTGATCTTACACTTTCTTCTGTCTAGGGGCTTCTCCCAATACTCTAACTGCATTCAAACCACAGAAAATGCCCCTTCTTACAGCTGCATATATCACATAAGAAGTCATATAGAAGCTTTTTGTCTGCCTCACTTTAAGCATCTGATTATGTAGGCAATCTGACATAATCATTAGCCAATCAAATTGTTGGCATACATAATCATTAGCCAATCAAATTGTTGTCTGCCATCCAAAATAGTTTGAATGAATGGAAACATCCATTCCTTGAAGCATGAAGAATCTCTTTTCCTGAACACTCTGGAGAGCGTCATGATTATGTCACTAATTTCCTTGCTGAAATATGATATCTTAGGCTGATTAGGAAGCTTGATCAAGGATTTTTTTCTCCACCCTCATCCATTTTTTATTCATATGAGTCATGTTAGCTTCATTCTTGTTGCTATACACTTGCAGTGTTTCTGCTTCATTGAGTTTCTTGGGGTTTTGTGGTGTAGGTACATTAAAAATGAACCTTATCATCTGTGGAGTAAGATCAATGATGATGTTCCCTTGCAAGTCCACACATTGTCTTATTGTCAGGTTATATGCTCCTGTTGTAGTAAGTATGAGCTCTGGACATTGGATTGATAGAGGAAAGAGGGCAACATGTGCCAATCCATATTGCATAATTCTTTTTTTTCTCCCTATGGCATCCTCTGTGAGGGTTTCTTCAAGTAGCTTCTCATAATTGAATGGGCCTAAGTTTGTGTCTGTGATGTCAACCCAATCTGAATCTACCCTGTTGGCTATGAGAGTTGAACTCTTATGCTTGTACCTTAAGGTGCATGGGAGTTGCTCCACTTTTATCTTCTTGGGTTTTGTTCCTTGTCTCGAACTCTCTACAGGTTGGCTCCTTTGAGAAGCTTCTTCTGATGCTCCTGACATCTATCCCTATAATACAACCCTATATTAGATCAATAAAAGCATGAAAATCATCACATCAAACTTTACCTTTCATATCATCTTCCATTTTTCCCTTAGTAGCTCTCCATACTTAGTTAAATTTTGTACTTACCAGAAGAAAAATGAAGAGAGAATCAGGAATAGAAAGGCTTAACATAGGTGGGACAAGGATTAGAATGGGAACTGAACCTGGAACCAATTGATGGTTCCAAGTTTGTTACCCACTATGGTTCCCTTTCTACCAAAAGCATAAGGTTGTAGACCAGAGTTAGAATCTACCAGAAGTGAGATCAGAATAGGACTAGAATCAGGATAAGACCAGAACTAGGATTAGAATGGAATCTAAACCCTGAACCAACTGATGATTCCAAGTTCATTTCCTACTATGGTTCCACTTCCACCAATTTACCATTAACACAAAGCAATTTTAAACACCCGATCACATCAACTTAAGACTTAGGTCACATGAAACCATAAAGAAACTTAAAATGAGGGGCTTAACCTCACCCATAACAAGATAAAACCAGATTTGAACTTTTTAAAAGTGCGATATTGTAAAGATCAAACACACAAACCCTAGTTTGCATGACATGTTGACTTACAAAAATTAGGACATCAAAACCTTAATGTTAAAACCACTAACTTGACATGATAATAGGATCAGAAAGGTCATTAAATAGATTTAAACACTTTTAAAGCGTAGGAGATCCCTTAAAGTGAAACCCTAGTTAAAAACTAGGGCACGAAAATAAAACACGACCACCAAACCGTGAGAACGACAACAAAATGAGCAAAACAAATGAGAACAGACAAAAAAAACGAACAAGAAACGAGTGAAGATTCACGAGAGAAGGTCTCAAAAACGTGTAAAGAACACACAAATGACAGAGAAGGAAAAAACACAAATGGAATGGGAAAAGAATAAACACCTACCTCAAAACACACCAGGAAAGGTTGAAACTCAACAAGAATTCGCTCACAAATGCACGCCGGAAATCAAATTGTGCTCCTCTTGAGTTTTCTTCAATTCTAGGTCATAATATTGCTTCAAATAATAATTATGAGCATTAATAACCTTAATTAAGGTTTAAAAACCCATTTCGTGCATGCAAGAGAGTTGCAATTAATGTCATTAATGCAATTGGTTGGTGCAGAGTCAAAGATGTAGATGAGTATTCTACCAATATGTGAATCAAAGGCAGGAAGGACATGAAAGTGGAGCCAAAATAGAACAAGAAACTTTATCCAAGTCACTCATCACATTCTAAATCCAGTTCTAGTCCCACGGCAAAGGAAGGAGACAAGAAAAGAACATGGGTGGGATCAGAACCAAAATCAGACCTAAAACTTTTACAAAGTTCCAAGTTTGGTTCCAATTTTGGTTCCGCTCCCACCAAAAGGAATCAAACAACAAAGGGAAGCGAGGGCAGGGTTGGAACCAAAACCAGACCCAGAACTTTTACAAAGTTCTGAGTTCAATTCCAATTCTGGTTCCGCTCCTGGAAAAAGAGAACAAGTACCAACACAAAAATGACAAAGAAACTGATGCAAATGAGGTCAAAACAAAAATTGAACCCGGACGAGACACAAAACAAAGACAAAATGCAAGAAAAAACAACAGAAGTGAGGTCAGAACCAAAACTGGACCCGTAACTTTTACAAGGTTGTGAGTTCAGTCTCCATCCTAATTTCACTTCCGACGAAAGGAAAGGAAATGAAGGAAAAAGGAAAATAAAAGAAAATCTAAGAGAGGAAACCAACCCAAAGGTTGAACAAAAGCAAAACAATGAAGAAACAAAGACAACAAGGAGTGGAGCCAGAACCAGAACGGAAAATGAACAAGGAAATTTTTACAAAGTTTTAATTCTAGTCTCATCCCATGCTCTGAAACTACAAAAACAAAAGAAACAAGGTCTTAGGAGAAAAAAGAATAACTCCTAAGACCCAAAAAAAAACCAAGAACAAACAAACACAAGGGGGACCCATTTCGACCAAAAATGAAATGGGGTGGTTATGCAAGGCATAACACTACTCATGTAGCCTTGATACATGACATTCTTTGTCATCAACATGCCCTTGTAGGGATACCTTCTGGATAGGTAACTCGACCTTGATAGGTAGGATGGCCTTAGAACCAAAGACTAAGGAATATGGAGTGGCTCATGTGGGAGTGCAGATATTGGTATGGTAGGCCCATAAGGAGGGATTAAGTTGAAGGTGCAAGTCACGACCAACGTCATTGATAGTATAGGGTGGAGAAGTGATGTTGGATATGGAATTTCTCGCATAGCTAGCAGAAATCTTGGTTCTTAAAAGGGAAACCATTGTCGGTGATGATGGACTAAGGGACACCATACCAAAAAATGATAAAATTGAGGATGAATTTTGATATTTGTTTATCGGTGATGTATGTCACAGGAATAGCTTCAATCCATTTGGTGAAGTATTTAGTCGCTGTGATAATGAATTTATGGTCATTGGATGATGTCTTGGTTCTTAAAAGGGAAACCATTGTCGGTGATGATGGACTAAGGGACACCATACCAAAAAATGATATAATTGAGGATGAATTTTGATATTTGTTTATTAGTGATGTATCTCACAAGAATAGCTTCAATCCATTTGGTGAAGTACTCAGTTGTTGTGATAATGAATTTATGGTCATTGGATGAGGTGGGGTGGATTTTTCCAATGATGGTGAATCCCCATTAGGCAAAGGACCATGGTGATGTGATCATCTAATGCTCTTGAGTTGATGCATGTATCAAGTCTCCATGAATTTGAAATTGTCAACATTTCTTGACAAATTGGTATGAATCACATTCCATCATGGGCCAATAATAGCCTGAACATATGATCTTCTTAGCTAGAGTCAAACCACTAGAGTGAAATCCATATATACCTTCATCAACATCTCATAAGGTCATTTGTGCTTCATTGATATCGAGACATTGTAAGAGGGTGTTGTCTAGGCTCCGTTAGTATAAGGTGTCATCAATGATGGCATATCTAGAGGCTTTACGAATGAAGGTCTTGTGTTGATTGGGGGATAAGTCAGGGGAGATAATGTGGTCATGCAAGTAGTCATAAATGTCTTTGTACCAAGGGGAATTAGGACTAGTAAATTCACATACCATATCAAACTTCAGAATGTCGAAGGTAGGGACCAATAGTTGTTCTACCAAGAACTTGTATTATGGCACATTGTCTAGAATATCCAAGAGAGAACTGATTGTTTTCATAGAATTTGTTGCCTTATTTTGAATGTGAGGGACTTTCCAAAAGATGGTGTTGTCAAAGTACTGAAAATATCAACCATTCACTTATACGGAGTGAGCTTTTCATCCTTAGTGTCATAATCGTACTTAATCTATCAGATTACAAATTGGGAATCACCATATACTTGAAGGCTCTTGATTTTCCATTTGATTTCCATGCAAAGACCTATGAAAAGAGCCTCATACTCTATTATTTTGTTAGTACATGCAAAAGCAATTTAGAATGAGTTAGGTATAGTATATCCTTGAGGGATGACAAATTGTAAGAGAGGGGGACCTACCACGTCAAGGCTCCAAGTCATGGAGAGCCAAGAATAGAGGGCTACCCTAACTTACCTTAGTCTAAAGGATCTATTGAGATGAAGATCAAGAATGAAGAGCACTATGGCATGTTTTTTTCACTCTACAAACCCTAGTCTTAGATTTAGGCTAGGCGAGTAGTTTTTTAGAGTCAATGATATACCCCAGATAGCTCTCTGTCTGAGGATGGCAGCGTAGTTCTAAGACAACAGCGCAACACATTGGCATCTCTTTGGTGTGTTAGTGTCTGTACAACCAAAAAATAGAAAGTACAATAAAGAATGCCTAAAAATGTACTAACAGCCTAGTTAGTTGATCTAGATGGGAAAAACAAAATGAGGAAATACAGAAAGTAAAAACAAATATGATAAAGCAAGTAAACAAGAGCAAGGGTGACAAGAATGATCTCACACAAGCGTCAGTTCACTAGATAGCTCTGAACGCACGTCCATCTACACACAAGCAAGAGGGAAAATTGTTGGGGCTGTATAGGGGTCTGCCTCAATCAGACCCCCATTTTGGTGTTTCCACCTACACAGACAGTCAAATAGCAACAAAGTAAAATACATGATGAAGAAAGTAGAAAGTAAAGATTGCAATAAACACTACAAAACAATACTATGCTGCTAAATCAAATAAAAAAGGAGAGGATTGAAGCATTACCACCTCCACCCAAAAGCCGACTAGCCCATGGAGGAGAATGCAATGGATGGACTTGGAAAAGTCACCATTGTTGCAGTAGTGATGAAGAGAGATCTTGCAAGACTCCAAGCCCACACTTTTATGGCTTGCTTCACACTTGCAATGTGGAGTTGATGGAAGCTTCAAAGTTGTTGTAATGGAGTGCTAGATTGCAACTTGAGAGTGAAATGAAGTGATTGAATGTGTAGATTCCCAAAAACCCCAAATGAGTCAAATGAGGATGTTTTTCAATTTGGAAGGAGAAGAATCTTCTATTTTTGGGGATGGTTGGTCGAAGAGGGATGTTAAAATTCAACCCAAATTAGGTGTGTAACATCTCTTCCAACTTTAGAGGTTGGAGTTTGTTATGGACAACAGTGTGTAGAACGAACATCTATGTGTTGTGTGTGCATCCCCGACAAATATTCTCACCGACACGCAAGATAGATGCCAAGTGGATGGAAAGCAGATGGGTGATATGGAATTTTTCCTTCGGATTTGATTTTCTAAGGTGAGGTTATGTTAAAGGGGAATTTGTCTAAGGGGTGCAAATTTTCCCCTATACATTTTGCGCCCACTTTAGCGAACACGAATACTGATGAGCACTTGGTAAAGTAGATTGAAGAGATAGAAATGATAGAAATGTATACCCGAGCCATCAAGAAAGTAGACCACGATCTAGCAAAATTGAAAGTGTAGGGCAGGAAAAGGACTCCACAGGTACTCTCCCTGGGAAGTCGAAACAAAAGGATTCCATAGCTCCGTAGAACCATGAAGTTGCACAAAGTACACAAAATGCCCTTGGACCAATGATGGACTAATCCTAAAGGATAAACAATAGCTTACAGGCCCACAAACCTACAAGAAGGTGTCCTTCAAGTTCTCTCTCATGAATGAAACCTAGTGTAGTAAGTGCCTTGTAGGCCCACAAACCTGCGAGGAGGTGTCCTCCAAGTCCTCTCTCATGAAAGAAACCCATTGTAGTAAGTGCTTGTAGGCCCGTAGACCTGTAAGGAGGAATCCTCCAAGTTCTCTTTCATGGAGACCCATTGAAAGGGGACTCTGCAGAGTCAGATTGGAAAGCGACTTCACAGGAACACCTGCAAAGCAACATGTTAATCCACATATACAACATGTCAATGAACACAAAGCAGCCATGTGGGAAAACAAGCAGAGATTCATGCACACCATCAATAAATTGCAAGGCTTTCAAAGGGGTCCCTTGGGAACCATTAAGAAAAAAATGGGTCCACTCAAGGGACACATTGTTTGAAAGTGTAAAAAGGACATTTTTCTCAAATCAATTCATCATCAAGGAATCCTTTTAAAAGATGTCCACTTCATCAAGGAATTCGAAAGGAAGAAGATGCCCCCTCCCAAGGGGAAGGTCAAGGCTTCTCCCACTGGAAAAGAGTTGCTCCATCCTCAAAGGAGACTTCTAAAGTTATTTCTTTATGAACCCATGATGAAAGAAACACATTTTGTTACGAGTCCAAGTCAATAATGTAATCTTTGAAAAAGCGTGCAAGGATCTTCAAGAAAAGATTTATTTGACCACGAATGTGTTTTCTGAAAATCGAAGTATTAGAGAAATGGAATTGTCACACATGAGAGGGACAACTCAAGAAAAGAAGAGAGAAAGATAAGAAAAGGAACAACAAGATCACAAACAAAAGGCACATGGGGATCTATTTTCACGGGGTCAAATCTGCTCATGCTTTTGTAAACAATAGGTAACCATGGAGCAAGGTGAAAGATCATCAATCCCCACTAGATTAGGAAGAATGCATGGGAAGAAAAAGTAAAAATAAAAAAATAGGTCAACATGGAAAGGAAGCCTAAATGCCCCCAACACTTTACATCATCCTCAATCTATCAAAAACCAAAACACAAACATGGAAGAATGATGATACAAATGGAAGAATGTTTATGACAAAAAAATCACTCCTGTTATCAAACACCAACAAGGGTGACAAGGGTCATCTAGGAAGACATAATGAAACCACGGGGGAGCACATCACAACATACACACATCTAATATAAAGGTAAAGATAAGGCCTCCCCCTAACACTCATCGACCAAGACGTCATCCACTTCCCAATCTAAGTAATTATAAGGAGAAGGCGGATGAGCTTGCAGTGGTGGAATATTAAGGGGAGGAGATTTTGACCCTCCCACAACAAGGGCTAAGGAAGAAGGGCACGAGAGGTCTCCCCCGCTTGGCTCTTGTGGAGCTATGGTCAGCGATTTTGTGAATATCACCGAAAAGGCCGAGACCTCATCTAGAGAGTTAAACATCCACTTTGCAAGAGTGTCATGTGGTACCTCAACAAGTGAGGGAGGCGGTGCCTAATATTCACCACTAGGCTCACCAAGTGACTCAAGAGTGGTGACAAACTTAGGGGAAGCCGGAACTTGTTCCGTCACTACAACGAAACAAGCTAGCACAGGACCACCTTTCAAAGAAGGCGGGATCCTCTTACACCCTCCATTACTAGAAGGGACATTTGCCACCTTCTACTTTTTTTAGGGATGTGAACTCCCCACAAATGAGGCAAGAGGTCTAGAGGAAGAGGAGAAAACCATGGTGGACACCATTGAGGTATTAGGCATGTCCACAAGTTTTAGAAATGGAGGAATGTTTGGAAGGGACATCAACAAGGGCGGATCAACTAAAGGAGCAATAAACACCTACACCTTTTTAGGGTCAGCCGCACTCACACTCACAATGAGAGCTGGAAGTGAGGTTGAACTCAATTGAATAGAAGTGGAGGGAAGGAGAGAGGAGAACATGGCAGGAAGCCTTGAAATAGGGGTGGTCGACTCCTCTTCCATTTTATGTGAAGTGGCTTGTTCAACTTCAAGAGCCTTTCACTGGCACTTACGCTCACTTGCAAGGCAGTTTCTATGACTCTTCAAGCTAGAGGTTGGGACAAGAGGCTCCTACTCAGCTATAGGGGTTTCCACTATAGCCAATTCTGGTAGAGGGACAAACTCCTAAACAAGAGCAGGAGGAGGTTGAGAGACAATAGGGGGACTTGGCTCTAGCGCCTCGATGGCAGGCCTCTTCCCATTCATTGCTTTAGGAGTAGAAGCAATGGGAGGCCACAAAGGCCACTACATAGAGGATTCCCCATAGGGACCCTTTCTTCTACCATATCAAATGGGCCTAAGCTTTGTGTGTAGAATAGGAAGCTTGAATGTCAGACACTTTGGATTTCACCAAATGAGCATCATAGGATTCTCCTATAGACTTGAAACAAAATCTGATGGCACTGTAGCAGGGCGAGAGGAAGCGTAAGGATGGATAGTGGAAGAGGAGGAAGAGGGGCCTTGCAAGTGCATCTCTTCTCTCCTACGTGCCTGGTGGCATCACTATCAGCTTTTAAGCAAGCCCTATGTGAAAAAACATAAAGTGATAGAGGGCACCTCACTCTAGGAATTGAGCACCCTTTATTGTACTTTTGATATGTATGGTACAAGAGGTCCTTCCTAGGTGGAATAGGGCCAATGGGTGTAGGCCAAAAGTGATCTAAGGAATAACTACCACACACAACTGTTGGTTTATAACCAGTGTCATGGATCATATGCACCAAATCCTCATGAATAAACTTCAAACACTTATGCACAACCAAGGGAACTGCATTCATAGCTACTAGCCAGGGAATACCCAACTTCACTCTGAAGAGTTCAGACCCTAGGATTATGTCAAACAAGAAGTTTACAAATTTAGGTCCAACAAGGACAGAAAAAATGATATTGCTAAGGGGAGGTACATAAATTTTTGTTATGTGTAAGGATGGTGCTCACATGTGCA
This sequence comes from Sequoia sempervirens, assembly GCA_007258455.2. NCBI lineage: Eukaryota > Viridiplantae > Streptophyta > Pinopsida > Cupressales > Cupressaceae > Sequoia > Sequoia sempervirens. The sequence goes on from VDFB02193867.1 coordinate 431,040,449, forward strand.
TTGTACCCATTTTTGTGCAAGAAGTTACTTAACATAATCTCCTTGGTTATTGTTGTGCCCTCAGCACACACACCCCATTTGGAATGGGGACCCTCTTCCATCTTCACCTCATTTTGCATGCCCCCTATTGTGTGTCCTGGATGGTCAATGAGCTTTAGAGAAGTCATCTTGAGTTGACCATGTTTCACCCCCTCAAATTTTCAAGGCACTAGACCTATGCAGAGCTTCCTTGACTGATTGCCTTCACTTTTCAAAACTAATGTCTTTGAGGCCTCTCAGGTCCACCCCTTCGGGTTGCCCTGCATAGGTTTCCTTCACCCCACAGTCGTTTGAAATGGCCTTCATCCAACACCTTTGTGCTAGTCAGGACCTACCTTCTGAGTTTTCATTTCCCTCACCAAACCCCCGAACAATTGAGCTCTCACTGATGTCTACCCGTCAAACTCCGGAATTCCTGCCACCATTTTCAAATGATTGTTCACCAACCGCCAAGGCTATCATACAATCATTAATGAGGGGAATTAAATGATGAAAAATCTATAAATAGACCCTCCTGAGCTATCATTTTCACTTGTCAGTTCATCAAAGAAAGAGTCAGAGCTCTGCAAACACCATCATAGCTCCCGCAAAGTTCATTCGTCATTTCGAGGTCTTTATTACTAGCTTGGTCGTCCGCATTCATCAAGTTTTAGAGGTAGGTTTTCTGTCGCATTCCTTACTTTGACTTTTCTTTTATTTATATGCAAAATTGATGAATTTGAAGGAGGAAAACCTATGAACTAAATAGAGTAAACTAAGGCATACGAAATCCATAAAGTAGAATCTTAACGAACTTCAAGAATTTCCTCGATAGCCTTGGATGGAACTTAGACTCTTTGTTGCCATTCATTAACCAGAGCATTCATGCTCTGTGGGTCCGCACCCCATTTATTACCGTCGCCCTCCATCAAAGCATGTGTTTAAACTTAGTAATGACGGGTGCCCCCATCGTGTTAGGTCTCAAAAATGTAGGTTTGAACCATGAGAGGTTGCCAAGATCTCACAACATTTTTGGCTAATGTACAAGGCCAAATGATGAATTTGAACCTTCTTCTCTTCAAGCTCCGCCAGACCTAGGAGGGTATACCTATGCAAGTGGAGCAGACTTAAATTGAGTGTTTCCTGCTTAAGCAATCTTTCCACAATGGCAATTGGATGTGGAGAGATGCATACCTATTTGGTATAAATTGTATAAGCAATATGAAGGTGGATTTTATGAATATGTTCAGCTAACAAATGTAAAAATTTGAAAATGAATTGGTTAAAACTAAATGATAAAAGGATAAGACCAGTGCCTTGTTGGGTGAATGGAGTCCAATGAAGACCTAGAAAATGTGACCTGTAATGGCAATAACTCAAACTGTTTGGCACACTAATGTGGGTTTATAACTTGTATAAACATGCAGGTAAATAGTTGACAAACTCTACTTGAGACAGATTGACAACCTAATTATATGGTTCTTCTTATTGATCCAATTAACACTTCCAAATTACTATGGTTGACTAGAAGGATTTAATCTTTACTTGAAAGAACCAATTAATCATATCACACAAGTACAACAAATGTGCATTGATAAACTCAATATATACATGATATATCAATTTAAATAACAGAGAAGCAATAAAGTGGAGACAACCAAATAATTGAATAATTCCAACAAATAGTTGATACCAAGATTAGGCCGCAAAATTAGATATCTTCATTGACTTCAAAATTTATACATGCATCATGGTCTTCACTATATTAAAAATTTTAAAAGTATTTTTTGTATATTCCCTACATAGCCCCTAAATCTAAAATAAAATCTTGATGATTTAACTTCATCTTACATATATATACTTCTTAGTGTTATGACCCTTCATATATCCATACAATGCAACTCTTTAGTTATCTTCGGTGAATAAAATATTTAATTAATTACCTTCTTGAAAATTAAATATTTTAATTTTAATCTCCATTTTGCATTCTTGCAAAAGAATCAATTTCCATAATCATCCTTTGCTGGCAATCTTTATTAAAAAAATCCTCTTCAGGTAAAATAATTACTCATTTTGCTCACCATTGTAAGTACTCTTCATTTTCACTTTACACTTTAGGAAAAAATCATATTCCCTTTTAAATGATATTCCAACTTTTAAATTCACTTCTTCGCACCTTCATGAATATGTGAAATGATTATTACTTTAAGCTCTTCCCATGGAAATATTTTACTTCTTGAAAATATGCCATTATTTATTCATGAAAACTTCCAAATTCACCTAACACCTCTTAATATGGTGAATTCACCATACTCATCTTCTCCTCATATGTTTCATTCATCAAAATAACCTGAATAATCGATGAGACATTATTTTTCTACCGACTTCATATCTCTCACTGATGAAGTTCCATTGTTTGGATATCGGTGAGACTTCCCGAAAACTCCTCATTGGCATAACCCTCATAGTCAGAGAGATTTGAAGAATTTACTCCGACAGTATATGTCACTCCGCCTATTTTAGATAGGAAATTTTATGAAGTGGAAACAAGCTTATTACTCATTTACTTTCTGTAGACACATAAAATTGTCCTAGGCTTGCAACTCTTGATTATTCAACATTGCCCCTTTCATTCTTAATAATTAAATAACTTTTAATTATTTAATTATTTTCTAAAGTCATAATTCTTCTATTATTTAAATGATTTTAATTATTTAATTAATTCATTTTTATCTTTATTCTCTCTTGATTAATTAAATAAATTTTATTTATTTAATTATGTCACTAATTAAGTTCCCTTCTTTTAAAATTAAATAGATTCTAATTTATTTAATTTTTGTCCACTTTCCACTATAATTAAATAATTATTTTAATTATTTAATTATTCATTAGTCTTTTCTCTCATTAATTAAATAAATTTTGTTTATTTAATTTAGTCAATCCTCTTGAGTTTTGAATTAAATCATTATTTAATTCAAAATGATTCCTTTTGTCACATTCCCCCATAATTAAATAATATCTTTATTATTTAATTAGTTACTGGTCACCTGGAGTAAATAAATTTTATTATTTAATTTCTCCAGCAACCTCTTTGTCTATGCCAGTCTTATCTTCCAAATTTATTCTTATCTTTTGACATCTCATTTAATTTCAGCCCTAGATTGAATTATTTTATAATTCAATCTCAACCCTTCATCCTTATCTTTTGCCCTAATTTTGACCTAACCCTAATGCACACAACAACATTCAATCTTGATCATTGATTCTAGGGTTTTTGTCATCTTCTCATCCTGGACACACATTCAAAATTGCAGTTTTTATAAAATGGCAATTTTGTTCTTATTTTGCTCTCTTGGAGGCTCTTTCTCTCTCAGACTTCTCTATCTCTCTATCTCATCTCATGCTTATTCTGTCAACTTAGATTATTATCATTGTCATTTGTAGTGATTGTCTTTTTATTCTATTGAGGTCATTTCTTTTATTCAAATCCTTCAACACTTGCATAGGGCTTAGTCATTTGTCATAGGTGCTCACACAAATCTGAGGGCATTTTATTTACTGCAAGCTAGGAGGTGTAACAAAGGTCAACCATGGAAGATGAAGACCTAGGGTAACTTTGTTCCTTTTGTTTTCATATTTATTTCCTTTGTGCTTTGTTATTTCATAGGAATTTTGATGTTATGGTGCTAACCCCTTTAACATTCTCAAAATTTTCCCTTGATCACATTGGTGAACCTGACATATTTTAACACATTTTGAGAAATCTTGGAGTTGGGTTTCTTTTTGTTGCAGGTTTTGTTTGATTTTTGTTTTAGGTTTGACATCATTGTGGACAAAACCCTAGTTTCCAAAGATTCAACCATAACTTTCAAATGGTTGCGTATTTCTTCACAATTTTATTTTTTCAGATTGGAGACAATGTTTAGAGCTTTCTTTCCAAAAATTAGATTTTTTAGGGCCGATTTGAATTTTTTATAATTTATTTTCTGTTTTTCATAAAAAATTAATTTCGGGAGCAAATAATTGAATTTTTCAGATATGTTTAGATTTCTGGAAATCTCTTTGAATTTTGATAGGAGTTTACTCTTTAGTTTTTAAATTTGGATGTGAAATTATTAGTCAAAAAATAGAGTTTTTGAAATTAGGGTTTAAAAAAACATTTGCTTAGATCTCACTCATGGTTGCCGATCTGATCACAAATTTTTTTCTTGCAGATTTGGAATGATAGAATACGACTTCAGTAAAAAACTCAAAATTTTTGGAGCTAATTTGTATTTTTTATAATTTTTTTTATGATCTTTAATAAAAAAATTAATATTGGGCTCAAAATAGGGAATTTTTCTGACTTCTTTACATTTCTGGAAAGCTCTCCAAAAAATAATATCAGTCTCTTCTTTGATTTTGTATTTTTCAGATCAATAATGTCTTCAAATAATCAAATCTAATTCGGCTATGTGAAAAATATGTATCTAAAATTGCAATTTTCTAATGAGTTTATTTTTTTTCATGGCTGCATTATGATATTATTTCTTTTGACTTTGTAGGTGATCATAAGGAGTTTTAGTGGCAGAAATATCATTCATACACAACAAATTGGAAAGCGAATAATCAGGTGCACATATCCCATCTTCCATTTCTTAATCTTGTTTGTCACACATTTCAATTTGGGGCATAAAATTAATCCTTGTTTGCAAACACATTTGGACTTGGGCTCTTAAAAATGAATTTTGTCTTCAATCACATATCAAAATTGGGTCTAAAATTAACCATTGTCTTCCTACACATTTGAATTGGGGTTAAAAAGAACATGTGCTTCTATTGTTTGCATACAAACATTTCATTTCTAAGGGAAATTAATCGTTGTGAGTGTGAATCAAGTGTGTGTGTGATCACAAACACCTCACTTGATTTTCTTTTGTCAAACCCTTCATAGGAGGCCTGCTAGGGGATTTCATCACCCCTAGGGACGACCTCAATCGAAGTGTGAATCGAAAGACACGCTTGTTTGGAAGTTAAAATCTTGTCACTCTTGGCTAAGCACCAAAGAACTTTATACCTTTGGGAAGTGAAAGTGAAGGGTGGGTTACCCCTTTCTCTCGGCTGTGTGGCAGGATTTTTCTTTCAAATTCTTCCTTAGTCAACCTTGTGCAATCTAGCTAGAGACCTAATTGGCCATACCCCACTTGACTAGTCATAGGGCTTGTTGTTGTGTATTCAAGTGCTTGATTAATCATAACATTTAATCTTGGAAGACAAACTTATCATTGTGCTTGGTGTGTGTGTTTATGCATTTACATGTAAAATATTGTGTTTGATATTGCCCAAGTCAAACTTCCAATAAAAATTTTCCACATCATCCAAGTCATCCAATCTTGTCATTCCACATCATATCCTAATCATCATCATCTCTTTAATCTAATCAACATCATTTTACACCATGACAACATTTGAAGACATAGCACTAGAGCTTATTCACATGCTTCATAAAGCTCAAACAAGTCAAACACCTTTAGACCAACAAATCATCCAAAGCACCCATAACATTATCCAAAAACTTCAAACCAACCAATCACCACAAATTCAACAACTCATAGCACAAATCCAATACCTCATGGCCAATTTTCAAGTCCAACAAACACATTATCAAGTCCAATCACCACATCAACACATTTCACATCAATCCTATGTGTCACCTATATCATCATATCAACCTCATCCATCCACATATCAAGTTTCCCCTTCATCAACCTATCACACCTCTTCTAATTTCAACTCTTATCCACATCAATCAACCTTTCAACAGTCATTATCCTATTCAACCCCTCAATCATCATTACAACAACAAATCATATCACAAGTCCAAACACCATTTCAACCTCAACACATTCAACCCCAATCCTATGTGTCACCTTCATCATCATGCCAACCTACCACATCTATCTATTATGACAATGCCACATCAACATGTCCACCCATATCACAACAAGAATATAGGATCCCAAGTCCACCTTGGCAACAACATCAAGAGCCTTTAAGTCTTAATGCCACCTTTGACAAGGGGAACACCAATCTAGTCCATACACCCTTACCACCATCCAATCAAATGCCTATCCCTAATCCACCATGTCCTAGTCCTAATCCATTGGCCTCTCCACCTTCCAACCCATCAAACTATTCATTACCCCCACCATCATCTAATCCTCCATCAAATCAATGCTTTACATTTAGATATTTAAAACATAAATTGATGGCATTACATAAATCCACCAATCCGGCTACAAAGGATGTGACCCAAGGGCTACAAGAAAGGAATCAATTCTTGCCATGTCATTCGAATCATATACTTGAACATACAAAAGAGTCCTCAAACATCATGCCAAGTCCTTCAAGTCAACCATGTCATCCACAACCCCTTGAGCCAAGTCAAGAGTCCACCCTCATAAGTCCAAGTAACCCTCTATCATGCTCCTATGTTGTTGACCATCAAGAAAATGTCAAGTCTCTCCAAGAATCATCCCCTTGCACTTCCATTCAAGCAACCCAAGATGTATGTCAAGAGCCTAATCCTAAGCATGTGGAAACATCAAGCCCTAGTCCTAATCAAGATTAAATCATTGTCATCCAACCTGTCCATTATCTATATCTTTTTTATGATCAAGATGATATCCATAATGATGAAGAGCCTATCCATGAGCAACTTGATCCTATACCCATCCATGAGCAAGATATTCAAAATTCACCTCCATCTAGCACTATCCATGATCCATCAACATTCACTTCCCTTGATGAGACAAGTGCCTCCCAAGCACACGTAGAAGATCAAACAAATACCTTGTACCTAAGTGAACACAATGCTAATCAAGATCCTTTAAATCCTCCATCATCCACTATCGACCCCATTGCAAGTCCTTCATCATATCCACTTGGTCTTTCCAATAAGGAACTCGTGTCTAGTGTTCCACCTACACCTAGTCCCATTGTCCATTGCATACCCCAAGGACACCAATCTCAAGATGTTGGTATTTCCTCCATGCATCCTAAGTCCACCACCTTCCATCATAAAACCTATCATATGCCTAAAACATATTTTGCCATTCCACCACCGTCATCCTACAAATGTCAAAAGCATGTGACCATACACCTTCCTCCATCCAATTTACCACCATTATTTCCAACTCCTAATATCCCTCCATCCACTTTGCCACCATTACTTCCAACACCTAATATCCCTTCCATCCAATCCTCTTATCCAATCATTCAGAAATACCCTAAATATCCTAGTCATGACCAACAAATGCACACATTGTGTAAACATAAAGCTTCCATTCATTCCATCTACCCCATGGGATTCAAAAATAAAAATTTGGATGCCTCTACACATAAAGTCAAAAATTCTAAAGGTCTTAATGCCTTAGAATACAATTTCAAAAAGTCAAAGCCAAGTACATCTAAAAAGCTATATAAGCCCATTCCTTCAAAAGAAAAGTCTAAAAACAAAATGGTTTGGGTACCTAAGCAAAAACAAATCAAGTCGAATGAAGCATCCATGTCACAAAAATTCCAACCATCCCCTCCCATCCAAAATTTACATTCCATTCAAAAATACCAAAGTCCTAAAACCCACAAGCCAAATAAATGTCATAAAAATACTAAGTCTATGTGGGTACCTAAAGCACTAAATCACCCATCTCCTAAGCAAACATCTCCATTGCTTCCTACACCTTGTCCACATCAAAAGCTTCAACGTTTATCACAATGTGTGCAACCATTAGTCATGATTCCATTCCAACATACCTCTATCTTTCCATCACCCTTCACTCATTATCCTACATATCTCCCCCACCACCTTCCTATGGTCCATGCTTTTGGCTAAGCCTCCCCAATCATCTTTTGCATAAGTCCTACATAATCCACTATCTTCCCTACATAATCCACATCATAATCCATCATCTACCTACTACATATCCCTTTCATGTCATCCCTTACCAACATCTATGAGCATAATGACATTTGACATGGTCCATGCAATGACATCCATTTCTAGTGGGACTATCACCTTTCATGGAACTAGACACTTGAGTCCCTCTTATCCATATTCCCCTATCTGAAAAGTCAAAAAAAAAAAAGGTCAAAAAGAAAAAAGAAAAAAAGAAAAGTAAAGAGAAATCCCTTCGTCCAACGGTGAAAACCTGGTAAATAGGCACCCTGGATAAGTACCATGATGAAAACCTGGCAAACAAGCATCATGTGTAGGTTGATCTTCTATGCCACTTACACTTGGGGGCACAATGTCTTATCTATTCAACCTATTGTTTTTATGTCATATCATTTTCATCCTACCTACCATCTTAGCCATCATACCTACCTATCATATTGGGTCCACTTATCCACTCTTCTCCTTTTGATCTTGATGAAGATATAGGGGAGAAATGTTGAAACATGTTTTTTTGGGTATCTCTTGACATACCTCATCCTTTCTAAACCAAGCCTATCATTATCTTATTGTCATAAGCTTTGTCATGAAAAATCTTAACTATTGTGCCTAGAATGGGGCATGTTATTCCTATGCGACATAGTCTTTGGAGATCACATCCTTGCTCTCTTATGATGCATACATCCTATCCATCCATCCATTTATCATGAGCCTTTTATCCCTTATCATATCACCCACCCTCTCACCTAGACTTGGTTTTCCCCTTGCCATTGGTATCTAGCACAAAGGCTATCCAAATTTTCATCCATTGACACCTCAAAATATTTCAAAAATATCCAAAAAAAATCATAAAATGTCAAAAATCCAAAAAAAAAAAAAATCATAACATGTCAAAAATCCAAAAATATAAATGTCAAAAAGCTCATAACATGTCAAATCCAAAACTCATAACATGTCAAAAATCCAAAACCCAAAAATGTCAAAAGACAAAAAAAATTCATAAAATATCCTGAAAAAAGACAAAAACATCATAAAAAGTCCTAAAAAAAGACAAAAACATCATAAAAAGTCCTGAAAAAAAAGACAAAAACATCATAAAATGTCTTGAAAAAAGACAAAAACATCATAAAATGTCCTGAAGAAATACCTAAAAATCATAAAAGGTCCAGAGAAAAACACAAAAAACATCCAAATCAATGTCAAAATCCTAAAAATGGAGTCAAAGTCAGTCATGTCAGTCAGTCCATGTCATTATCGAACTACGTTGTCTCTGCGCATTTGCTACGTAGGCAAGGCCATCAGTCGATGAGTCCCCAAGACATTAGGTTAGTCCTTTTAGGTTGGTCAAAATAAAATCATGGCATTTGTCACAATCGTCACATCGGTCAAATAAGTCAGACATAGTCAAACTCGAACACAAGATAGTCATTTGAAACGTCAATGTCAAAATTGGTCAAAATTAGACAACATAATCCAATCAATCATATAGTCAACATCAGTCAACTTACCAAAACACATTATTCAAAACAATGTCAATCTCGTCACTCTTTGGTCCTCTTCAAGTTGTGTCCTTGGAGTTAGACCTCGTCAAAATCTCCTTTTCCTTTTTCAGGATGTGTCCTTCCTGACAATAGGCCTTGTCAAACCGGCAACACCGTCAAATTGGAAAAACTCTTAAACTGTCAAAACTGTCAAATCAACAAGAAATCAATCTTTGGCAAATAAACATTGGCAAACAAAATAACATGGCTATTAATCTTTCTGGTCTTTCTTGTCTTATATTTTGACTATTTTGGCTATTTTGTCTTATATTTTTTACTATCTTGTCTTTTTGGTCATGTTACTAGCTACCTCGAGGATGTCCCATGAAGGATTTAGAGGTGCGATGATGTCTCTTGGCCTATTTTATTTTCTTTGACTGCTGTCTGTGGATTGTCTTGACAAAAAGACTGGGGCAGCTTCACCTTTAGTATGAGTTAGGACATTCCTTGTCTGTGACTATCTGTTTTTCAAGTGGATGACCTTGCACACTTTGGTCTATGTCATACCATTGTGTTTGTTGTCTATTTGTGTCATTTTTACCGCCCAATGATGATTAAGAGCAATAAATATTAAAGTCCTATGTTAATGTTTTGAAGGATTTGGTCTAGGAACTAACATGCATCTTCTTTAGTCTTGTCATCTTCTCTCTCCCATCTCATATAGGCATTGCATCCATATCATCATCCATATCTTTTACACTAACGTTTCTTTGTCTCTTCATATTCTAGTCTTCTCATCCATTTCGAGAGCACACCCATGTTCTTGGAACCTATCTGTCCTCTCGAGGGGGCATACCACAACCCTCCTCGTCATTCTTCCTCATCTTATTTTGCACTGGGGCATATTTTTGACTTCTTTTCTTTGTCACAATGCGACATGCTACATTATGACAAAGAGGGGCAAAATGTAGACACATAAAATTGTCTTAGGCTTGCAACTCTTGATTATTCAACATTGCCCCTTTCATTCTTAATAATTAAATAACTTTTAATTATTTAATTATTTTCTAAAGTCATAATTCTTCTATTAATTAAATAATTTTAATTATTTAATTAATTCATTTTTATCTTTATTCTCTCTTGATTAATTAAATAAATTTTATTTATTTAATTATGTCACTAATTGTTCCCTCTTTAAAATTAAATAGATTCTAATTTATTTAATTTTTGTCCACTTTCCACTATAATTAAATAATTATTTTAATTATTTAATTATTCATTAGTCTTTTCTCTCATTAATTAAATAAATTTTGTTTATTTAATTTAGTCAATCCTCTTGAGTTTTGAATTAAATCATTATTTAATTCAAAATGATTCCTTTTGTCACATTCCCCCATAATTAAATAATATCTTTATTATTTAATTAGTTACTGTCACCTGGAGTAAATAAATTTTATTATTTAATTTCTCCAGCAACCTTTTGTCTATGCCAGTCTTATCTTCCAAATTTATTCTTATCTTTGACATCTCATTTAATTTCAGCCCTAGATTGAATTATTTTATAATTCAATCTCAACCCTTCATCCTTATCTTTTGCCCTAATTTTGACCTAACCCTAATGCACACAACAACATTCAATCTTGATCATTGATTCTAGGGTTTTTGTCATCTTCTCATCCTGGCCACACATTCAAAATTGCAGTTTTTATAAAATGGCAATTTTGTTCTTATTTTGCTCTCTTGGAGGCTCTTTCTCTCTCAGACTTCTCTATCTCTCTATCTCATCTCATGCTTATTCTGTCAACTTAGATTATTGTCATTGTCATTTGTAGTGATTGTCTTTTTATTCTATTGAGGTCATTTCTTTTATTCAAATCCTTCAACACTTGCATAGGGCTTAGTCATTTGTCATAGGTGCTCACACAAATCTGAGGGCATTTTATTTACTGCAAGCTAGGAGGTGTAACAAAGGTCAACCATGGAAGATGAAGACCTAGGGTAACTTTGTTCCTTTTGTTTTCATATTTATTTCCTTTGTGCTTTGTTATTTCATAGGAATTTTGATGTTATGGTGCTAACCCCTTTAACATTCTCAAAATTTTTCCCTTGATCACACTTTCTATCTTAATCCCAATCATAAAAACTTTAGCTTCTATTTTTTTTAAATTAGTGACATGTTAAGAACAAATTCCCACATGCAATGTGGTATAAGATGTAATGTCTATGATTTTAGGATTCAATGAATTATTATATCCTCATGAAAATCTCTAAAAAAGTATCCTTTCTAGTCCATCAAAATCTGAAATGTCTCCCACACTAAAGTAGTTAATTATCAAATTTTGATTTCTAACACTTTGCAGTATGACCAAAGTGGGTCAAGTAGCCCTCAAAATGAGTCTGGAAAATTGCTCAAAACTTCTCCTAGAGCCACAAAATTTTACCAGCATGTTGACTTATGCTATGGGAGTATGGATGCAAAACATTTTGGTATGAATTCACTAGAATTAAGAACTGTCAATTCTCAAAGTTGGTTAGTTGTTTCTAAAAAATTGCATCTGTCAAATTGTGTAAAATTCATTTGATTTTGATTTTGAAAAAATACCAAATGACGTCCAAACACCCTAAAAATCAGCATGGAGGTAGATTTTGGTGTAGAGAACTGAAGGCACCAATCATTTTGTTATGATCATCATCCATTTGCTTAATATTTACCCTCAAAGTTGACCATTTTAACAGAATTTTCACTATATTGATAGTAGATTTTCTCAAGAACCCTTCAACTTGTCGCTTTAAAAATTTGTCAAATTAGATCGTATGAAGCTGAAAACTTCCATGTAAACTCACATATGTTAGATGAACACACCTAAAATATGGCATTGCATGAAAATGACCAAATTCAAAGTTATGATTTTTCAAAATGTGCTCTTTTGGGTTGCTTTTTCAACTGAGTTTCTGAGTGTTGTATTAAATTTTTGACATGGCACCTTCAAATTTTATCAAAGTTTGAAGGTTCCAACACATTAGGTCTGCCCTGGGGGAATACCCTTAACAATTTTCCACCTTGAGGTTAGTTAAAATTTACAAACCAAAATGAAGGTTCATCAACCCTTTCGGGTCCACCTCCACGGGATTCCGTCTCTGAGGTTCCTTTCGTGGTCCACTGTTCTGAATGGATTTCCAATCAAAACTTTCCAGAGTGCAGACCCCGCTCTATCAATCAACCATAAGCTTAAACTTTTCCAAACCTTCAGTCTTGGTCCACCACAAGTCCCTCCTTGTAGACTTCCACTCAGGGAATTTCGTCTGCACTTCGCCGCTTCAAATAGCTTTTACAGCCTATCCTTCCATCTGACAGATTACATCCTCTCGCCCGATGTCCAAGTTAAAAGCTTCTATCAAAGAACGCAGGTCATCCACCATGGAATTCCACTCCCCTTTCACCAATGCATGAACAACTATCCTAAATGGTGAAACCCTACCGACTGCCCGACTGTCGGGTCCCAAGCCTACCTCTACTGATCAATTTTATTTGCACCCCAAAACAACCAAGCATAAGCCTCTTCATGGGTCCCTCCTAGTGGACTTCCATTTGTGGACAGTCGTGGTGAATCTGTCATTCTGAATGGCTCCTAGTGATTGACTTTCTACCATTTGGGTCCTGAGCCCTTGGTGTTCAATTGTATGCCAAAATGAAAATCGTTAAGTGATGAACCCTAAGCGAGCCGTCTCTCGTGAGCTATCGTCACTAGAACTCTATCCTGGTCCCGCCATTCTCAAATAGAAAGTAGTCCCCATCTGCTCGCTACCTAGAACCTGACGTCCCCATCGCCTTTGGGTTGTTCAATGATAAGTGAATGAAACTGAAGCCTTCTGTAGACCCAATGTTGTAGGTTGCTTCTGTCAAACTGTCGTCTAGCTTTTGTTGTCTCAAACAAACATCACCAAATGGCTTCCTACATCATCCGCCTTGAAAGTCCAAACTCCAAACGAACTACAATGACTACCTTTTGAAGCTGCAGGACCTGCCCAGTGAAACTCTGCCCGTGGGCCACTGTCTTCCCAGTGTCGTTTCTACGACAGACCTTCAAACAGCCAAACTGCTCCCTAACTCTGCATGACCCAAAAGTGACTTTAATTCCCTCAAATCTTCAAAGTGACTTTGACCCACATGCCTAAATGAAGTGACTTCCTCAGTGGACCTCATGCATCGATCGAATCTTGGCGCAGGTTGGGATGGTTGAGCCGCTATGCGCTATTTGCCATCCCTCTTGCAACAATTCCAGAACAACCATCAATCCAGAGGAATTCTACACCCCAGAGCCCGAATTGTTGAAACTCCCTCCTGTGAGAGGTCAAAATCAATCTGGAAGAAATGTTAGGATTCTTAAATGATGGATTATCTAATCTAACACCATTTTGTAGGATTTTGGCTAACTTTCCCATGTTTTAATACTTGCATGTGCTTACTTCTTTCTCACCCACAGGATATATGGAACCAAGTGCAAGACCTTTAGGGGTGGCCATGGAGAAGGAAAAAGGAAATAATTCATCCAAGGAACCTCGGGGAAAAGAGAACAAAGATCAAATAAAGTACAATTTCCAAGGGGAACCCCTCAACACCAAGGTCACCACAACTTGGGAGGAGATTTCATATACCAACATTGGACACATAGATATCGACGAATTCAAGCAAAGGGTTTGGATTATCCCCACAACAGAAAATACAAGAAAGATCAGAAGTAGTGGGTTGGCAAAGGCTACCAGTTTTCCACCTACCCTCATTGCTCCTAAACTTGTAATGGATTGTAGGGAAGCATATCAGCTAGAGTCTAGAACAATTATGGACAAAGATAGAAATGTATTGGCTAACTTATCCGCCAAGTCAATAGGAAGAGCTTTTCTTATCCCTACCTTCAAAGAAATGGAAGAAGCATCCATGGAATATGGGAAGCAAATGTGGGATGAGGACCCTCTCAAATTCAAAAAGGTCATAAATAAATATTGGTTAAAAGAAAAGATGGGCAGTGAAGCTAAAGACCCTAGGAGCTCTTCTGTGGTGATTTTAATGAGGATTACCATGACTTGGTAACCTTATCGAGCAGGGTTATGGGCCTTCCGACCATGGCTTACTTTGAGGAGTGGATGTTGTATTTCGTTGAAGAGATCCTTCGAGGAAAAGCTAAATTCTATTGGGCAAGGATGATTAGTAATTGCTTATATGAGCATTTTGTGGCTGTGAAGAAGACCTCGCACTTCCATATGACATCTTACCTTATCTATTTGCTTGCTGACCAAACCCAATATAGGGGCTTAATTGTGGCACCAAAAACTGAACCAAGCAGAGAATTGAAGGTTTACGATAGATACCCTCAGCTTCAATATAACAACTTCAAGAGGGATTATTGCAGAGTCAATGATGCTTTCATAGGTCATATTATCATATTTCTCGGGGGTGACTTCGAAAGAAGAGTCTCCCACAGTGCTAATGCCTTCCTTTGCTAATTCACCATTTTGTTTGTGCAATTCTTTATGTTTATATACATTAGAGCCAAAGGTTTCTCGAAGAAACCATACAAGCTACCCCAGTACCCAAATGACCAAATAATATTGTTAGAACTCTCTTGGAAACTATGGCATGCACACACCCTCCTAAGCAACAAACATAAGACAGGGATTCCTTATCCCCTCTCCTTCGGCTAGGGGATGCATGAACTCCACACATCTCAATGTGCAGAAAATTCAGATAAAGAACTTGTGGAGTATAATTTGAAGTTCCACACTACTCGACTGTGAATAGTGTTGGTGTAATTAATTATTTAATTACACTTTAACATAAGTTTACTTAGGCATATTTTATTTCCTAGGGTAATTCTTATCCTTATCTTGTTGAGTTATCTTTTTGCTCAAGATAAGATTAGGGTTGTTTTTTCTTGCTTTATTGCATCATTTCCTTTTTGAATACTTTTGTATTATTTTTAAAACAATTACTTTCAATAATCATGATGTTGGTTTATGCTTGCACATATTGGCTCTTAGGGTTTATAGATTTTGTTTTGAATATATATTGCATGTGATAGGTGATTGCTTGCAAGTGATTCTTAGGCACTATGAAGTTAGTTTTTCAACTTCTACACGGTATCAAAGCTCCAAACCTGTTGCTGCCTGTTCGTGATTTGAATATATTCTCTCACAGCATTTTTTATGTGCAAGGGTTTGAAGCTAGACTATTTTTTTGTGGATTTGGGGGTACGCAATTTTTTGTGTATTTTTGGGCCAAATGGACATCGCCATCGCAATCAGAGCATCCAAAAACCCCAAAAACACCTTTCGTTTTGTCAATTTTGGCAAAAGTTGAAAAAAGGCAAAGAAATTTAGCCCCAAGGTCGTACGGCCCTAGGGCACACAAATCGAGGTGAGAAAATTTTAAAAAACTAAAAAAATGAAATAAAATCAAAGGTTTTTTTTTTTTTTTGTGCGGCCAGTTAGAAAGGCCCGCACTGCCCACTCGCCATCGAGTGGCCACTAGCCACTCGGCGGCCTCCACCTTCTCCGTTGCTCCACTGCCCGTGATAAGCCCTTGCTAGAAGCTAGCACCCAGCCCGGTTCTGTGGGTGACCGGGAGCCCCTATGCTCAGCACCGCAGGCTCTCTAAAGCCTCTACTGCAGTCCTATTAAGGACCAAGGGCTCCACCATTTTTTTAAAACAAACTCCCAGCACAATCAGTCATATTGCGAACTGAGGGCTGAAGGTGAAGGAGCTACATTTTTGCACCTTGTTAGTGTGGAAGACCATTTTACAGGGGTTTTTTTCATTTTCTCGTAACTTGGGAAAAAAAGTCATTCTTTTGAAAATGAGATATCACTGGAAAGTTGATTTGATGACGGATCCAGTGGTGTAGGTCTTTTTTTTCTGTTTTTTCCATTTTGATGCCTTTTTTTCCTATTAAAGCCAAAAGTTGTTTTCCTTCCAAGAGGCATAACTTTTGCATCCTGGCTTCATTTTTTGAAAACAAATAGGCGTTGGAAAGCTGGTTCAATGCTCTACATAGATCTCAGACCTATTTTTTGCAGAATTCTCTCCAAGTATCTATTTTTTTATCAGAACTCAGCCTTTGTTTTCTAGGTTATTTTCTTGGAAAGTGTGCAATCAAGCTATTTTTTTGAGATCAACGAGCATTTTTTTTATTTGAGAGTATATATTGTTGTTTTATATCATGGATTTACATAATATTGCACCCCTTACTCCATTCAACTATTTTGGTTGGAAAAAACAAATGGAGATTCATTTGAAACACAAAGGGTTGTAAAGGGTAACCATGGGTACAAAAATTGAACTTACAGGTGCTACTGAAAAGAGAAAATGGTTTAATAGGTGTGATGAAGCTTATGGTACATTATGTCTTTCTCTTTCATCTGACCTTATTTTTATATTGAGTCTTGCACTACACCCAATGAGATATAGACTACTTTATAGTCTTTGTTTGGGAAGCAGGATACTATCTCTCACTCGAGAGCAAGCTAAGTTAGCTAGTATGGGCATGGTGAAAACTTCTTCCTCATCACAAGCACTTATTGCATCACAGGAGCCCACAAATTAGAAGGATTCTATAGGAAAAGGAAAGAAACAAAAACAAAAGGATTCCAAACCTCATGAGCAGCAAAAGGAGTCATCAGGTTCATCCTCCTCTTCTAAGGGGAAATCGTCTAGGAAGGAGAAGACTAGATGTGCATATTGTAAGAGGGAAGGACATGCAGAAAATAATTGTTACAAAGACATTGATGAGCTGAAACATCTTCTTTAGAAACGTCAGATTCATTTTCCTTCTAGGATGTTTGCATCATCTTCTTCTCCCCATTCTTCTTCTTTAGAACAACATAACACAGGCATAGCTGGTTTACATACTTCATTAGTTATGAAGGGACATGCTGTTTGTACTTCTTCAGGTATTGGATTAGGGAGATGCCTTCTAGATTCAGGAGCATATCATCATATGGCATCTTCGCAGTCTATGTTCACTTCCTTTGAGCCTTGCATGATGTCTCCCATTTTGATGGGAAACAACACTTACATGAGTGTTACAGGGAATGGGTCTATTAGTTATGGGGACCACTACTTTTAGGATGTCTTGTGTCTCCCTCACTTGAAAAACAACCTTCTTTCCATTTATCAGATCACACATGAAGGCACTGGGAGATCTGTGGAGTTCACAGCTGATTTAATTATCATCAAAGACTTGGAGAGTAGAGCAGTTATTGCTAGTAGGATAGTGGATCACTCATCTCGGTTGTATTCCTTTTATGATTTTTCTACTAATGGTGCTTTTGTTTCTATAGCTGTTCCTCACACTTCTAGTGTGCATCATCATTCAGAGGGGAGATTTGGCTTCTTGAACATTGGTGTTCTCACTTTGGATCTTGTTCTCGATCCTTCCATTCCATCTCCTCCACCTCTTGTTGCTATTGATGTGGCTTCTTCTATTTCAGTGTAGCAGAATCCAGTTGATCATACATCTTTGGAGGTTTCTATTGATTCTTCACCTACTTTGAATTCTTCATTGGTTGAGGTCACACCTACTTCTATGGAGACATCTTGGGCTACACCTACTTCACCTTCAAAGATTGCATTCATTCAGCTTCTTCCCTCTCACTTCTTTCAAGAGATGTGGTTTCTTTAGTCTTCTTGGAGCTACTTCATTCTGGGGGGGCTATGTGGCCTCTATCTTCCTCTCTTATGGGGGTTTTCTTTCATGTATCTTTGTGATGGATGGTGTCCTTTGGGGGTCTTATGGAGTCCCCCATCTTTCATCACTTAGTTGGTTTACTGCATTTTATTTTGGGGAGGATTTTTTTTCCCATGTGGTTTTCTCCTTTACCCCATTTGATTTAGTTTGCATTGCATTTGTAAATGAGTACCTGATCAGGCCTTGTTGTCGGGACTCATCTTTGCATAATAATTTGCTTCTCCCTAAGTTGCACTTATGGGGGGTGTTGGTGTAATTAATTATTTAATTACACTTTAGCATAAGTTTACTTAGGTATATTTTATTTCCTAGGTTAATTCTTATCCTTATCTTGTTGAGCTATCTTTTTGCTCAAGATAAGATTAGGGTTGTTTTTTCTTGCTTTATTGCATCATTTCCTTTTTGAAGGCTTTTGTATTATTTGTAAAACAATTACTTTCAATAATCATGATGCTAGTTTATGCTTGCACATATTGGCTCTGAGGGTTTACAAATTTTGTTCTAAATATCTATTGCATGTGATAGGTGATTGCTTGCAGGTGATTCTTGGGGACTGTGAAGTTCGTTTTTCAACTTCTACAAATAGACCCCTATGACAAACTAAAGAAGATGGTCATGGCTAAATACACCCATTTTCATAATGTGGAGGACTTTTGGGCCAATAGCAATGATGACAAAGAAGCGAAAATGAGGCACTACATGCGCGTGACAACGAATTTTGTGAAAACAGTCAACTTGTTCCCTATGTTGGATCAAGTGGTAGAGGATGAAAATTCAGTTTTGGATCCTTGGTGTAACACAGTTGCCAATCTCCTACTACCGTTGATAGATTGGAATGAGCAAAAATTTGACGACCTTGATATCCTAACAAAGCTCATTGAGGCTACAACCAAGGAATGGATTGATGGATAGATTTCCCGATTGAAGCAACAAGGGGTCACCCTGACCTATGGAGAGCTTGAAGATGAACCAGAAAGCGAAACTAATAGTGGGACAACTGCTGCCCCATCTAGAGAAACTTCAAAATATCCTCTAGCCACAAGTTTAAGGAAGAGAAAAGAAGTGGTTGAAAGTCATCCCAAGCCCAAAGTATATGCAAGAAAAGTAGCAGAGGGTGAATCCTCCAAGAGACCGAAGACATCAGGCATGCCCACCATTTAGGAGGACCCTCTCCACAAAGGAGAAGAAGTAGAGGTCGAGCAGCCAAAGTCTCCACCTGCTACATTCACTCTTGTGGCCACTGCTACTACTAACATTTCTATTGGTGTTTCCCTTCCGCCTACTTTGCAAGCAATGGTTGCTACTTCCCCACCTGCAGTGGATATCTCAGTCCACCTTGCCTCCACCCCACCCATAGCCCAAGTTATGGTAATAGACTCTTCTTCTACCACCACCACTCCGCTCTCCTCTTCCTCCATGTCTCTGACATCTCTTCTGCTAGCAACAACAATTCCAATTCCCACTCTCTCGCTCCCAGAGGCCTTTTCCTGCCACATGCAAAACATTCCTATGGAGCTGTCTAGGGTGTTGATTAACCCAACCATACAAGCTTCCTTAGTAGCAATTGCTTCCAGTATTCCTGTCCATACTCCTCCAACTAAACCACTAGAGATTAAGGCCACCATGGAAATATCAGAAGATTTTGAGAGGCAAGAAAAGGAAGCTATAAAAGAGATGGAAGAGGAAGTAGATGATTACCATGAGCACCCCGAGTACCAGCATCTGACAATTGATAAAGTGGTGCACGAGGGAGAAGAAACATAATCATCAGAGGAAGACACTGAGGAGCCAAGTGCCAAATATATTGTAGAAACCTTTGACCTGGACTTCGAAGAGGAGTTGGCTCAGCAGCTTAAGAATGTTGAAGAGGAAGTGGAGAGGTAGCCTCGTGAGGAAGAAAATGAATCAAGTGAGGGGATGGAGGAAGATACTGAACCTCCAATTGGGGAACATGACAAAAGTCCCAAACATGATGAAGAAATGCCTCTTCCTGAAAAGCAAGAAAAGAAAGAAAAAGAAGAGTAGGAAGAGAGCCTCATACATGATGAGGTGTCACTTCAACATGAGGAAGAGGAAAAGAAAGAGGAAGATAAGTCCGAAGAAGATATTGAGGCCCATAAGAGCCTAGAAACGAAACATCCTGAAGAGCATGGGCATGATGAGGAAGAAGAAGAGAAAAATATTGAAGGAGAGGACAACCCCAAGGTGGACACAACCACTAAATCCCCACAAAGAGAAACCATATTCATTCAAGATTCTAATCAGGAAGGAGAAAAGACTGAACAAGAGACTCTGGGTGGTAAAGTGATGAAGATCGAACACACCCATTAAGAAGAGGATGATCATGAATCACCAAAGGAAGAATCTCAAATGCTTGAATGGCTTGAGAAGCAATTAGAAAAGAAAACCCCAGCCCCAAGGGATCCAAGGGAAAGGTTGGAAGTCATCTTGGCTCAAGCCCAAATAAGCACAAAGAAAGAGAAGAAACCGAAGGTCATATCTCATTTGACAATAGATGCATCAAGGTCCAAAATGGTGCAAATAGCCACTCCAGTTCTAGGAGTGAGTTATAATATTTCTACCCTTGATCTTGGGATAGCCACGAGAGAATGAAAAATTGACCATCTCTAGGGATCCATTGCCACTATAGTGTATCAAATGAACAAAGATAAGATCTCTAAGGAGGAACTAAAGGCACAAGTGGATGATCTAATAGCTTATATTCAGCAGTGGTCATCAGTGGAAGAGCTTCCCACCACATCCTCGGCACCACCACAATTACATTCCAAGGATCACATTGATAAGCTCAAGAAAAGGAAAAACTAGACAAATGCCAAAGAGGATTGGTTCCGACAGGTCCTCTACAATGGCAACATGGGCATTGGTCATGCTAACAGGACAGCAAACAAGTTCCTTGAAGTGCAAAAGATACTTGAGGGAGTAAGGAAGTTCTGCACTGACTTCCTCAAGTTATACAAGATTACGTATCCCAAACTTGAGGCTATCCTCAAGATACCAGATAAATCTTGGGAGAAGGAGCTCACCTTGGTAAAAGATGACCATTGGCTCATGGAAACATGGAAACTAGGCTTGGATCACCGAAAGGAGGTGCTAGAGCGAGTGATCCATGAAGCAGAACTTGACATTGATTGGGTCAAGGAAGTTAGACCAGACTATGCAGAATATCTAAAAATGATGATAGATCTTGATGTGTCTGCCAGTGAGCTGGATGCAGAGAAATTGAAGCCATATTTCCACAATAAAATGGAGAATAGAACTATAGATGCACTACTAACACTTGATTTCATAGGTTTTGTTGCATGAGCCTTCGCTCAGTCCAAGCAAGTAGTAAAGAACATGCCGAAGTATGACAAGGACTAGCATGGCATCACAAGTAAATCAAGGAGGCTGAATTTTCAAGTAATCCAATCTAATATATTGGAATGGAACAAGCTCCAGGAATTGATCCTAAAGTTTATAGAATATGCCACTGTGAAGAAGAATGAAGGAAATCCTGTCATAGATGATGAGTTCCTCACAACATAGCTACAACAAAAGGGAAATTAACAAAAGACAAAAGAGCTACAGTGCTACCACAAAAAGACAAAATAGGCTAGAGGACAAGGATGTAATTTTAAATTATAATATGTTTGGGGGTAGGTGAAACCCTAGTTTGTGGTGAATCTTGGCCACACAATGTAAATAAATCTTGGCCATTCATTTTTCTTTTTGAACACTATAAATAGGGGGTCTCCTCTCATTTTCAAAGGAGAGTTGAGTTGTTGTAAAGACATGCTGCTAAATTTTTAATAGAAGTTCATTGACTTTGGTGGATTCTTAAGTTTCAACTGCATGTTACATGGTTCTTCTCCCATAGTTAATTTAAGTAGATTTACTTTGTTGCTTATGAGCTTTGCATGTTGTTGGCAATTTAGTTAATGTTGTTCACTAATTTTGAAGAATTTTGTTGTGTGTTGGCAACCTTCCTTGTCTATACTTTTTGTTGTTTATTGATGATAAATGGATGTGTAAAGTTAGTTTGGGCATAAACTAAAAGTTTCTCTAAACTTCTACATTTTATTCATGCTTATGGTAATGAATGGTTGAATATCTGGAGTCCTCAAAAGCTTGCACAAATTTCATGAGACTGTGAAGAAATCTGGTTAAGTGAAATTCTATTTTAGGAAGGTTGTCTGTAGTAGGATCCTCCATGATCACTGTTCATTGCTAGTTTAGATATGGGAACTTCCTCTACTCCCTACCCTTTTTTTTTAATAAATAGCCTAAGTTAAGGTTCATTGCAAGTTGTAAAGCCAAATCTCAAGCTGAAATAGGAGTTTAAGAAGATTTTTTGCACCTGCAACTATTGCACACTAACTTCCCCATCTCATGAACACCATTTTAAGATCCAACTTCCCTTCAACTTAACTTTGTAAATCTACCCTGTGATTACCATCAAAATCACATTGAACCAACTGAGAGATTCCATGCATGTCATGACCTAACACTCGAGAGGCCTTGGGATGATTTTCAGCAACTTGTTGGAGATTTCCTTTCAAGAGAGGTAGTGCATCTATGCACTGCCTATGTTGAGAAGGTGCAAAAACACCCATCAACAATTATGATATTCACCTCAGATGTTGGGTCAACAAGAACACCTGCTATAGTGTTCTTATTGATTCACACAGGGATATAAAGAGGAGATGGTTCTCTATTGAAGCCCATTGGCAAGTCCTACGGGGTGAAGGCTATACTTAGACCACTACTCGCAGGTTGTGCAAAGGGGGTAGACAAATACAGGAAAGAAGCCATCATGTACACTAAATAGTACTCTCACAAAGTCCCCCAAAGGTTCGCAATCAGGCAGTAACCCAACTAAGGCTTCGTTACAAAATACCTACTATAGACACCTAAAACTGCAAGCTTCATTTTTACCACTTTCGTCCTAGCATAATTATGGCATTTAATTATGTCCTTGGTCCACATTCGACTATTCATTAAATAATTCATAATTATCTAATTAATTCATGCCATTTATTCTTTATGATTATTAAATAAATAAATTTTATTTATTTATTAAATACGTCATTAATTGTCTGAGTCTTCCTTTAATTAAATAAATTTCTTAATTTATTTAATTACCCTTCGTCATATATTTCTTCCTGATTATTAAATAAATAAATTTTATTTATTTATTTAATATGTCACTAACTATCTTAATTAAATAAATTGATTAATTTATTTAATTAATTAGTCTTATATGCTAAATTAAATAATTAAATTTAATTATTTAATTGCCAATTTGATATTCCTCTCATTTTAAATAAATTAAATTATTTAAAATGTCGTCTCAATCTTAACTGTCAGTCCATTTTGATAAATAATCTAAAAAAGATTATTTATTATCTCATAAAATCCATAATTTGAATTATCTTAATTCAAATTAGTAATTATTCTTCCAAAAATCAAACAATCGGGCAGATTCTTGATTTTCTAAATTGAATCTTCAGTTCAAATCTTATCTTCTTGATTTTTTGAATCTCACAAATCAGGCAATCTTATCTTCTTGATTTTTCGAAAAATCTTCATTTTATAATTAATTTCCTCATTTATTCTCCACTGTCAATCCGATTATTTGAGATTTTATTCTGACCATTCGATTAAAGAATTTGCCCTAACCCTAATTAGGGATTCTCAGATTTAATCTGGACCTCTCATTTTAGGTTCTCATCATCAATTAATCTCACCCGCTCATTTGAAATGGCATTTTCTATAAAATGGCATTTTCCTCTCACTTTTCGATTATGCACAGACACATTACATTTTAAGCATTTGCATACTTAGATTTCATAGCAATTTTCATAGTCATTATATTTATTTGGTCAAGTCTTCGCATTTGTTTAGGCATAGACATTGACAATTATAGTAATAGGCATAGGCATTTAGACATAGCATAAATCCTTCAAAGCTTGGTGTAGGACTTAGGCATTTATAGATTGCTTGTACGTCCAATATGAGGGCAGACAATCCAGCAAGCAAGAAGGTATTACAAAAGTGAAGCATGGAGGTATCGACGATCAAGTATAATCATTTTGTATTTTACTTCCTTTGTGTTTTGTAAGATCTTTGGGTTTCATTTTCATTTATGATTTATTGCTAACACTCCTAATCAAACCTAAAATAAATCCCTTGATTACATTGGTGAACCCGATTCCGTTTTTCTGGTTTTTTTACGTTATTTTTGTGTTTTCTGCTATTTTGTAGGTACAGGTACGAAAAGACGCAACATTTTTTTAAAAATATCATGACGCATTTGATGCGTCACGACGCATCCGCTAACAGAAGAGCCACATTCGCCCTGATAAGCAGCAACTGATATCTTGAATGACACATCTGATCAGTCGAGCCACATTTGAAGTCCAAAACGATGCATCTGCTCTGTCGTGCTGCATTTGACTGGTAAAAATTCGCTTTCATTTTTTTATTCTAATTTTTGGATTTTAAGATTTTTCTGGTTTATGGTTTCTTTTCTGGTTTTCTGGTCTTCTTATTTCCTGGTTTTTCATTCCTACATGTTAGCTAGATTAGATTTTTTGTGCTACTAATCTTCATTTGTAGCGTGTGGCAATCACTATTCGTGTGTCGAAGATCATTGCATAAAGAACTACTAATCTTTTGTTTGCATATTCGAATGTTGAAGATGGAATAAACAAACATTATGCTTGTTTTTCTTTCATAGATTAGCAAACATTTGATTTTGGTGCATATAAAAAAGAACACTCATGTCTTCTTTATCTAATTGTGTTTGCAGAATGGTAGGTGAGTATGCTCTCACTTGGTGAAAACCTCATGATCAAAAAACCAGACCCATTCTTATCTATTATTACCCTGACTTGGTATATCGGAGTATCCTCTCCCCTCGCACTTTCAGGCAATCTTGGGTGTAAGAGAAACGGTTACCAACTCTAGAAATTGGGCCTGCCTGGGGATTTCATCACCCCAACGCAACTCAAACCGACAACAGAGCTAAATTCAAGCTACCCTCGACTGGTATATAAATGTAAACCTTAAGGGAAAACCTAAGGTTGTGAGTGCAGATGTGTCATACGGATGGAGTTGTACTCCCTTAAACCCTGTTGAGCTTAACCTCTTCAGGTTGGAGTGCCACCTTAATGGTGATTAATCTCTTGCCCCATGTATGGCCACTCGAACGGGGGTCCCTAACTAAAAACTCTTGTATAGAAATCCAAAATCCTTCTATTTGCTAGCGCAGCACCGGTCGGTGTGAAGGCATCCACACTCTCACAGTTTGTAGTAGAGGTGATCAACTCGCCATGGGAGTTTCATGGGGTTTGGAAGCTTGGTTGGCCTGAGAAGAGAGTACACTATAAGGGGGAGCCCGTGCAGCCAAGCTTCTGAATTCACACGCTATAGATATGTGGTTGGGGAAACCCGTGTAGAATCTAGCGAATATTGTCATGGCCTAACTTAGGATTGTGCTTATCTGATGTGTGTTTGGTTGCATTCAAAACATTGTGTTTGCCAAGTGTCTTCTGGTTCTATCATGATTCAAAACAAAACATTCTCCAAATAGATCAAAATTTCTATCAAAATGATAAGAAAATCATTTTGAATTTAAACTGAGTCACATCTATTGAACCGCAACTAATTTTCTGCAACGCAACTGCTCTGTTAAACTGCATCTGACACTTAGAACGCCGCATCTGCAGGTATCGCGATGCATCTAACAACTTAAAAGCTGCATATGCTAAATCAAGTTGCATTTGACAGTCCAAAAGTCACAATTGTAAAACCAAACCACATTTGCTAAACTGTGACTCATTCGCAGCTTCAAGTGACGCATCTGCCTGTCAAAAGTTAAAACTTCACATTCGAATCCTGAGGTCCTCAACTTGTCCACCATTTGTCAAACACTGTCACCAAGAAGATTCTGTCAGAAACCAAACTTGAAATTGCTCAAAGTCTTGACCATTAGTTTGCATTAGTCACCATAGGTTTCATCATCCTCCTTTTTTTTAAGTTACATACATTTGACATTAGATTATCCCTAGGTTCACATTTTGCATACTTAGGATTAGGCAAATCTTAAGCACACTTTTCAAAGTCATTGTTTTTGAAATTAGGCCCTCTTGGACTAAGTTATCAAACCCCTTTTTTTAGTCATTTTCCTCTTTTGTGAGATTTCTCCAACTCAAAAGTCTAGTTAGGAAAACTCACTAGTCATTTAGACCTTGTCAACTTGTCATTTTCAACAAATTCTTTTAGCAATCAAAATCGAAAACAAAGTTCGAGCTTAGAAGTGCTTAGATAACCTTGTCTTACATTTCTACATATTGCATATCCTATTCACGAAAATCCAAAAACATTAGTCATTCTAGTCATAATTTTGAACTTAGACATCGCGTAGTGTCATACTTGCATTTAGACATCATTCCCATTAGAGCAATCTCATTTATGGTCGAAACTAGACTTCAAAAACAAAAGAGACAAATGGAAAACTTTCAACAAGACCCCACATTTACTGTCAACAATCCTCCACATGACCCAAACTTGACCTTTTACGATCCATTTTCCAATTTAGACAATCAACCTCCAATGACAACGCAATCCTCATTAAACAGTCCATTCGAACCATTCTTGCAAAAAGATGAAAATGGCCAACTACTTGCGGAAAACTTAGAGGCATTGGCACAAGACCCAGAGGCCTGTCAACTCGTTGAAACAATGGTCCGTCATGACAGAGACAGATTCTTAGCTATGCTCTTGAGTGAAGGAGCTAAGTTACCACAAGGATTTGATGTTAACATGCTAAATTTGACACCTCCTAACCCTAATGCCAACAACGCACATAACATGTCACATAGTGGTCAACTTCCAAATACTATGAGCAATACTTCCTTTGGGACCACAATGATAGTGTGTAACACTCCCAACGTCCCAAACACCCCCAACATCCCCAACACCACAAATATCACGATAGTCAATGCCATGACAGTAAATGCCACAAGGGCATCATCAAGTCACAACAATCCTCCCTTGACAGCTCCATCTACTACCATGAACACAACTTCATCATATCCGTCCAATGGTATTTCACAAAATCCTTTGGAAGGAGGCACAAGATGTGTATTTATCCAAGGACAACAACAAAATGTTAAAACAACAACATAGTTAGATGTCATTGCCTCCCAAGATACAAACACAAATGTTCCCCTTGTACAAAATCAACAATTTACACAAAGTGGCCAAATAACACAACCCATGACATCATTAACACACCATAACATCGATGGTCATAACATCCCCCAAATAACAACACACATGGCTGGGGGACACATCCCAACCTACTCATCTAATGTTCATACTCATCAATATGCACCCAATCATAACTTTCAATATCAACATGCACCCAATCATAACTTCCAATACCAACATGTCAATCCACACATGTCATACATACCACAATAATCCATATCGCCACAATACACCATTAGTCACGCACAACAAATAGGAACACATGGTGTACCAGGCAATCCAATGTACGGAAACATAAATGACCCTGTTGTGGACACCCTCCAAACAAGAGTGAGGGGTTTAGAGAAAACCATCCAAAACATATACATTTCAGGTCAGAAATCGGAAATATCATGACCTAAATGTATACCCATTTGACATGAGCTTATACATGCCTCCATTTCCACCAAGATACGTGTCACCCAACTTCACAAAATATAGAGGAGAGACAAATTCCATTGAACATGTTCGCGAATTTGCAACCAATTGTATGGACATCGCCTACGAACAAACATACTTGATGAGACTTTTCTCTAAAAGTCTGGCGGGTCAAGCCCTTGAATGGTTTTCAACTCAAAAGGATATCCAGACATGGGATGACCTTAAACAAAAATTCATAAGAAATTATGCGTACAACATCGACATGGATACCTCTATCACTAGCTTGTGCAATCTCACACAAGAGGATGCTAGTGAGACATTTATCCCATTCTTTCAAAAATGGAGAAGCCTCACTAGTCGATGTCACATTGACATGCCCGAAAGGGAAAAAGTTGACATGTTTGTCCAAACACTTCTAGGGCCCCTAAAATTTGCATTGCAAATACATTGTTGCACAAACTTCATAGAATTAGTTGAAAAAGGGGTCCAAATTGAGAAAGCCCTTATTGCAAAGGGAGAACTGAGATATGGTTCCAAAAACACAAACGTCAACCCACCCGCTAACAAAAACAAATATTGGGTTAAAAATAAGCACATTCCAAACGATAGTGTTGTTGACGCCAAGACTGCAAACATTGTGGGTGTTGTATTGGCCCTGAAAAGGGTTCAACAACAAAATAGACCAACAACGACATTGACACCTCCTCCCAATACTTCTTCAAACAACCAAACCAGTCAAAACAATTAGGGACAATACCGTCAGATGAGGCAATTTCTTAGGGGTTGCACATACACCCATTTGGGTGAACCCATTGAAGAAGTCCTTAGGAAATGCCTCCAACATGGGGTCATCATACTTTCGGAACAAAAACCATATGACCCAAGACAATTCAAACCAGTATGGTGGAATGACAATGCACTTTACGAATACCATCAAGCAAAAGGGCATACAACCTCTAATTGTCGACAATTGAAAAACATAATACAAGATCTTATAGAAAGTCGGACCATCGAAGTAGGTAGATCGCAATTCGCCTCCAATTCAGATCATACTATTCACAAGAATCCATTGTAGGACCATGGTTCTCATAATGTGTCCACTTCAGGTCCACAGAATCAAGCTAACTTCGCCCGAGCCAAGTACGATTATTCTAGTGGACTAATTATAAATAATTTCCAAACTGATGATGAGTATATTAATACCATTACGATCAAGAGAGCACCCCAATGTAATGCTACTACTCGAATTGGCAAGGTCACTATAGCTGGTCCACCTCCCGCTAGACAAGCCAAAATCACTATACTGGGCCCATCGGCTAAAAAATCACAACCTGCTCCATCTACTAAACAACCAAAACCTGTCCCAACCATATAGCAGTGGAAACCCAAAAGTTAGTTCAACCTCATTGACCAACTAGGAAAAACTCCCACCCAAATATCTATCCTTGAGCTGTTTTGTATCTCTCCCACGCATAGAGAGATCCTAGACAAAACTCTCCTAGAATCATCGGTCCCTAAGGATATCGATGTCAATCAGTTTGAAACTATGGTGGGATATCTCACTATGCCGCACCACGTCACCTTCTTGAATCAAGACTACTCATCATCTAAAGCCAACCACAATGATGCATTACACATAGAAAATTTTGTCCACAAGAACAAAGTTAGATAGGTTTTAGTAGATGGCAGAGCAGGGTTGAACATATGCTCCCTCAAATTGGTTAAGGCTCTAGGATTCTCTGATGCATGAGTAGACCCAAAAAAAAGTATAGTGATCAAAGCATACGATGATGAAGAACACTCTTCACAGGGTGCTATCTCTCTCCCTATCAAAGTGGGACCGGTCATTGTAGACACAACCTGCCAAGTCCTGGATTTGGAACTACCATATAACATCTTACTTGGCTGTCCATGGATTCATGCCTTAAAAGTTGGTTTGTCTACATACCACCAATGCCTAAAGTTTCCATTTGACGGCACAAAAGTAACCATATACAAAGACCCCGACCCTTTCCAATATTGTACCAACCTAAGGGGGATCTCTGAAAACCAAGTACCTATTAATCGAGAAGCACTTGGCTCCTCGTCCTCCAAGTACATCGACCCACCTACATTCACGTCATCTTCCACATACGCTCCATCCACGTCTTCTGCCACACCACTACCTTCCACTATCCCTAAGGCTAAATCCACTGTCAAAATCCAGGACCTTCGCTGCAGAGAATTCAAACTGCACACGACATACAACATAACAACAATGCCCAGGTCTCCAAAGGAATATGGTTGGCCATGTTTCAGAATGGAACCTCATGAAACTTTCAAATTTCCATCTAACACAGTTTTTATCAAGTGGGGAGACATGAGTGATGAACACCTTGCTGACATTACAGGATGGATCTACAAGGATACTGTCGCATTACCTCCATTACCAATTCAAAGATATGGCAAAGGTTACAACATCATGAAGGCTAAAGGCTACGATGGTACTAGTGGCCTAGGAAAAAATAAAACTGGTCGAAGAGAACCCATATAACCTTTTCAAATTCTAAAGTATCTTGGATTAGGGTTTGGATCACTCGACAATGACGATTGACGTACCTCTGGACCTTCAAATGAGCGAGTACATGCTTCGTATAGTGTCGAGACTACTAGGGAAACCCTTACTGAAATTGACTCCCATGAATGGGAATTTGGCTCAAAACGATCCCTAAGTGACTGTTGTCTTGATGATTTGTTTGTCGAACCAGGGGAATTGACCTCTGACCAACGATTTTGGCAAACATTCAAAATTGAACATGCATCAAATAGTCAAAGTCCCATTACCACTTCCCAAGACACACAACAACCATCATCTGAACCCCATCAGTCCAATCCATCTGAAGTATCAGATGACATTGACAATCAGGACTCCAAAACCTTCACTCCTTATTTTGACAATGAATATGACACTAGTGAAGGAGAATACTAGATAGAGTCCGATGTAGAGTTGGATGACGATAATCTCATCTACAACATCACTGATTTTATCCACATGCTATCTGCATCCTCACCACAATTTACTAGCATTGATGATGGCATCTCTTAATTTACCCTGAGCTAGTCGATTGGGACCAACAAGGACCACCAGTTCTGGACACATTTCAGAATGATGAAGCAATTTCCAAATTCATGGGATTACAAGAAGGCATACCCAGTGGGGACCACAAATCAGGATTCACCATTGATTTATACTGCACGGCATACTTCGGTGAGACTATTTAGTCCTCTAGTTGCAAAAGTAAAAATAAAGTAAAAAATGAAACGTCTCTAGGTGAAAACCGAAAAGCACCTCTTAATGATAAAATAGTAAAAATAAAGGACGTATCTATGGGTGAAAACCTCTCTAAGGCACCCAAAGATGGAGGATTGGACTTTCTCCCCATGCAACAAGAGAAATTGGCTATGCTTATTGAGGACACAATAGAGGATAACATTTCAATTGCAGAAGACCCCAAGATGGTCCTATTTGTTGCATCATTAACTGACAAAGAGAAACCAAAATTTCATAAATTCTTTGCAGATCAGAAAATCAACTTCACATGGTCCTATGTTGACATGCCAGGATTGGACCCAGAACTGGTTCTGCACCATCTGCCACTATTACCTAATGCTAAACCAATCAAGTAGAAGTTGTGCAAAATGCATCCCCAAGTTACTCTATTGGTCAAGGCTCAGTTAAAGAAATTGCTAGACGCCAGATTCATAAGGTCTATTAACTACACTGAATGGATTTCTAATCTGGTCCTAGTCACAAACCCAAATGGGTTGATCCATGTATGTATAGATTTCTGAGACCCAAATAAAGCATGTCCAAAGGATGACTTTCCTTTGCCAAACATTAACATTGTAGTCGACCTTACAGCAGGGTATGAGATGCTATCACTCATGGATGGTTTCTCTAGTTATAATCAAATCCGCATTGCTCCTGAGGATCAACACAAAATGGCATTTACTTGCCCATGGGGTACATACTATTGGAACGTCATGCCCTTTGGTCTCAAAAATGCAGGTGTCACATATCAAAGGGCTATGACCACGATTTTCCATGACATAAAGCACAAAATAATGGAAGATTATGTAGATGACCTATTGGCCAAATCAGCAACAAGGGAAGATCATTTGAAGGTACTCGACATAATTTTCAAGAGACTTGAAGAGTACAAAGTTCGGCTAAACCCTAAGAAGTGTGTTTTGGGGTCACTTCAAGTAAACTATTGGGATACATAGTTTTTCGAAGAGGCATAGAGGTCGATCCAGAAAAGGTCAAAGAAATCATAGACATGCCTCCACCCAAAGGGATCAGTGAACTTAGAACTCTGTAAGGCAGAGTACAATCTATTTGGTGTTTCATAGCCCAATTGGTAGATAAGTGCTACCCATTCCAGTATCTGTTGCACAAAGGGCTCCCTTTTGTATGGATGGATAAATGTCAAGAGGCCTTCTAGAAAATCAAAGATTACCTGCTATCAACACTAGTCCTCATGCTACCCATTCATGGAAAGCCATTAATTCTATACATCTCAACTACTAGTTCAGCACTGGGGGCATTGCTGGCACAAAATGATCATGAAGGAAAAGAAAGAGCAATCTATTACATCAGCCACACACTGATAGGGTATGAGTTGAACTACACATACATTGAATGGGCATGCCTCGCTATTGTATTTGCATCCCAAAAACTAAGACACTATATGCTCAGTCACCAGACACAACTGGTCGCCAAGATTGATCCACTGAAATATCTCTTAAGCCCGACGGCATTAACAGGTCGGCTGACAAAATGGGTCATGATACTAAGTGAGTATGACATACAATATGTTGAGTGTAAGGAAATAAACGGGCAGGTAATAGCAGATCAGCTGGCAGATGCACCAATCCAAGTCACTCATCCACTAGTAACTAATTTTCCTAATGAGTCCATTTTTCATGCGAAACCGGTGGCACCATGGAAGCTATATTTTGATGGGTCTCATACTGGTCATGGCTCAAGCGTTGGAATCTTGTTTATCACACCACAGGGGGATTCAATTCCTAAGTCATTCAGGATCACTTTCCCTTGTACAAATAACATTGCCGAATATGAAGCACTAGTCATAGGTCTCAAGTTGGCAATCAAATGGAAAATTAAGACGTTGCTTGTATTCGGGGATTCCCAACTCGTGATCAACCAAGTAAATGATGACTATGAAACAAAGGATGAGAAGTTGCTTCCCTACAAGAGGATGGTGGACAATTTCCTAACATACTTCCAATTGATTTCTTTTGAACAAATCCCCAGGGCACAGAATAAGGTAGCTGATGCATGGCTACTATTAGTTCTCTTGGACATCCCTAAAAATGTGTCACAATTTGAGTTCTTAGTAGAACAGCTCTTGATACCGGCGTATGATATCCCATAATCATAAATGGTTTGTGAAATTGTTGGTCCCAACTCTCCCTGGTATCAGGACATTTATGACTACCTAAAATCTCAAACCCTTCCACCGAACCTGTCCAATAACCAAAGGAAGTCCTTTATTAGAAAATCTACAAGGTATGCCATTGTCAGTGACACTCTTTACCACCGTAGTTTTGATGATACCCTCCTTAGATGTCTTGACACCGACAAAGCATGTACGACCTTACGAGAAGTGCACGACGGTATATGCGGATCTCATTCGAGTGGTCCTACTCTAGCTAAGAAAGTAATGAGACTCGAGGATTATTGGCTGACAATGGAAAAAGATGCAATTGAATATGTCAAGACTTGTCGCAAATGTCAAATTCCCAGTGATTTGGTCCATGCTCTAGCACAAGAACTTCGGCCGATCACTTCTCCTTGGCCCTTTTCTCAATGGGGACTCGATCTTGTGGGTAAGATTCATCCAACCTCATCCAATGGCCACTAATTCATTATTACCACCATTGAGTATTTCACAAAGTGGATTTAAGCCATCCCATTGACATATATTACTGGCAAACAAATATCGAAGTTCATTCTTAACTACATTATTTGTTGGTATGGCCTTCCGCAATCCATCATCATTGACAACGGACGTCCATTTAAAAACCAAGACGTACGTGAGTTATGTAAGCGATTCCATATCCAACACCACTTTTCATCTGTATACTACCCACAAGCTGAGGCGTCCAATAAAACCATTGTCAAAATTCTCAAAAAGACTATCAATGACACTGGCTGTGACTGGCACATACAACTCAACCCTGCTTTGTGGGCTTACCGAACTAGCATTCGTACGCCTATAGGAGCCACCCCATTTTCCCTAGTCTTTGGCGTTGAGGCCATCTTACCCATTGAGGTTGAAATTCCTTCACTATGAGTCTCCTTGAAAGGTCTAACTAATGAAGAGGAGTACTGACAATCATGCTTGCATGAGCTAGAAATGTTCGAAGAAAGAAGACAAAATTCACTGAACCATCTCCAAGCATATCAGAACCATCTTTTCCGTAGCTACAATAAAAATTTTATGGTCAGAAAGTTTGACATTTGCGACCTAGTTCTCATGCAAAACCCCAAGAACCAAGCAGACAGAGAAAAGCCAGGAAAATTTGAACCAAACTAGCTGGGTCCATACATTATCATATCTTCTTTTGGTTCTGAAACTTATCAACTAGTAACTCCAGATGGAGAACAATTGACAGAGCCCATCAACAGTTTACATCTCTGAAGGTTCTACACATGGCATCAGAGAATGGAGCTGCAAACCATAAAATATAAAAAAAATTGAAAAATGATAAAAATCATCACCTTGATGAAAACCTGGCAAATAGGCGTCTTGGTGACACCAAAAAAATTGGAAAATCATGAAAATAGTAAAGAGAAAAATGATTCATTCAAAAGTGAAAACCTGGCAAACAAGCGCTTTGGACAAGTACCATGGTGAAAACTTGGCAAATAGGCACCATGCATAATCAATCATTGCTCTACCATCTACTGTCATTTTGTCTAACTTGTCCTGGGATGAAAGGTATTTCTGCCATTATTACGCAAATCACCACAACATCCTACCCTACCTGCCCTAGTGGATAAACGATTGACAAAGTCCTGACGACTGTCCGTCTAGCAAGTCAGCAACATTCCGTCCATTTTCCTGGCAAATGGTTAAGTCTTAGACCTGACTAGGGGAAAAATGTTTATCATGCAACTGTAGTGGATGCCACATATGATCACAAAAACATTGGCAAAAAGATCTGAAAAAAGACAAAAACATTATAAAAAGTCCTGAAAAAAGACAAAAACATCATAAAAAGTCCTAAAAAAAGACAAAACCATCATAAAAAGTCCTAAAAAAAAGACAAAAACATCATAAAAAGTCTTGAAAAAAGACAAAAACATTGCAAAATGTCCTGAACAAAGACCAAAAAACATCGCAAAATGTCCTAAAAAAAGACCTAAAAATCATAAAACGTCCTGAAGAAAACCACAAAAAATCATCAGACCGCTCGATGAACACAAACGTAGTGTCATCCCTTGTCAAAGTCAATCAAATCAATTGGTCCATGTCATTGTCGAACTACGTTGTCTCTGCGCACTTGCTACATAGGCAAGACTCATATTTTGAGTCCCCGAGACATTAGGTCAGTCCTTTTAGGTTTGTCAAAATAAAATAATGACGTAATTTTTGGTCATCAAGACAAAGTCATTGGTTGTGTCGAACTACGAGGTCTCTGAGTGTATGACATAGGCAAGGCCATCTATCGATGATCCCCTGAGGCCGCACTAGGTCAGTTCATTAGGGTTCATGGCATCACACTGGCACACACATCAAAAGTCTTCGATCATTTTCCAGATGGGAAAACTCCTAAAACAAAGTAAAACAACCATTTATTCAACATGGCAATCTCATCAGCACGTCACTCATATCATCATGACCATATCGGCATATAGTCAAACACAAGTCAAACTCGGTCAAAGTAAGTCAAATCATCATAAACCGGTCAAACTACCAAATTTCAGTTAGTCTTTAGATGAGTCCTTCTGAATGATAACCTCTATCATTTACGCCTTAGGATGTGTCCTTCCTAGGCGTCATCATCGTTATTTGACATTTTGAGTGATCCTCTTAACATCTAAAGATCACTCTTCATGACATCAGTATTCTTCATATGTGTCCTTCTGAAGAACCAACTCTGTCATTTATGCCTTAGGATGTGTCCTTCCTAGGCATCGTCATTATTTTGAGGGACCCCTTATGACCATTAGGGATCAAATCCTCTCGACATCGGCATTATTCAGGATGTGTCCTTCCCAAATTCACCAATTCTTGACATTTTCCAAGGTCATCAAAACTTTAAACATTTTGACATCTCGACATTATCAAACATGGCATCTTGGCATCAGAATAGTGGATATCCAGACGCACTTGGCAAACACTTGATAATTGTCTTTTAGTTTTTATCATGATATTAGTTTTTCAGCGAGATCCTACTAAACAGGATTTAGAGAAGCAGCGACGTATCATGTCAATTGACATGCATGACTACTAGTATCTCAGTGAGGTCCTGATTTTGGGATTTAGAAAAATGACATTGTAGTAAGGACTCTTTTTTTTTGTATTTTGACAATCATGCTACTAGTTTCTCAAGGATGTCTTGGAAATAGGATTTAGAGAAGCAGCGACATTCCATGATTTGTCCTTGTCTTTTTTTTGCATATGGTTGATTATGGCAAAAAGACTGGGGCAAGCACACTCCTAGTATGAGTCATGATCATCCTTGTCTGTGGTTGTTTGTCTTACGTGATGGTACGACCTTGCACACCTTGATCTATGTCATATCATGGTGTTTCTTGGCCATTACAATAGTCTGCCCAATGATGATTAAGAGCAATAAATACTAATGTCCTATGGTAAAGCTTTGAAGGATTTGGTCTAGGAATTAACATGCATTTTCATAGGTTTCGTCATCTTCTCCTCTTTGGTCTGGTTATCTTCTCTCATCAGGTTTTGTCATCTTCTCTCGTCCATCTCATGATGATATCCTGTGGCATCCAAAAACATAAGTGCATACATGATCATATACACATTGCATTAGATCCATACATACATCATCCATGGAATCAAGTTATATACATAAACATGGCATTAAACATAATCATCAACATCGCATCTGTTACTAAAATACATTATGCACATCATTATTATCATCTCACATAAATAAGCATTACATCATCAAGGCATCAAAATCATAAATAAGCATCATATAGAGGACATCACATCAAATGCATAAATGAAAGAACATCACATAACACATATAGGCCACATCAATAACTGCATCATCATATAGTATTATCTCAAAAATGTACAATGTCACAAGATAAAGTCAGGAGATATCCCAAAAATGGAGCTCGCAGGATCAATAATATACATAGTGTGTCATAATAACCAAATGCCCATAGGGTAGACTCTCATCATCCCCTCGAGGCAAAGAATGTGGTGGTTGAAGCTTTGTCACTGGCTCTGAAGCAATAGGTGGACCTGTCGCAACCTCTACCTGTGCCACTGCTAGAACTGAGAAGGCAGGTGTCATCTCAACAGTATAGAACATTTGTGATGTCACTACGGCCAGACTCTGAGAAGTAGAGGGATCAACTAATGGCAGTTGTACCTGTCCTGACCTCTGCACTGAACCAGTTGACCCATGACTGTGCCTTGAATGGTGACTTAGAGTGTGTCTACGTGAATAATGTGACCTGTGCTCTGAACTGTGTCCTGTCGAGGTAGACCCTTCGGCACTGGTCTGACTCCTACTGCCACTGCCACTGCCTGACCTATGTCCACTGCCTGTCCTCGACTGTGACCTGAACAAGCTAGGATCTCGTTGCTCTGGTGGCACTACCTACTCATACAGGGTCCGGTACTGCCCCAATCTCGTGCTCACCCTGGCAAGCTCATGAGCCATATATCCCATAGGCCCTGTACATAATGCTGCAAAATATGTACACCACTAAGATGCATCCTGCTAACGGATCACCGCTTAATCCCGCTCTATCCGGGCTACCTCCAGAGCTAACTACAGTGATCTGACCTGAGCCATACTTGCATCCAGTCTTTGTTGTAGGTCGACTACCCACTAATCTTTTGTGGCATCCTATGGCAACCCT
>VDFB02193867.1:431078558-431104116 GCA_007258455.2 Sequoia sempervirens
CTCACAATGACCCTTCATATTTCTCATTTATGCAATTTTGCAATTTGATAATTTTTGCAAAGTTGACAACATTGCAAGATTTTACAATATTTGTACAATTGACCCCATATGACTCTAATCACCTAGAAGCATTAGAAATGGTCTTAATAGACCTTATTGCACACCAAAAACATAACTTCACCAAACTAAACCAACACTTAGCAACTTTTGTGACAATTTGACAACTTTTACAATATTTGACAAATGAACCAAAAATGACTTTCAAAGACTCAAAACCCACACACACAAGTTCAATATGGTTATTTAGACCTTATTACATGATTCAAATACCAACTAGAACAAAACTTTACAAAAATGGCCTCATGGAGGCATGGATCCCACTTGGCTTCACCAACACTTTGACCATGTCTAATATGGTTTGCACAAACTCTCCAAACTAATTTCTAGCCTTTTCCAATGATCTTTCATCAAACCCTACCTTTTAAGTATCAATCTTTCCCAAAACAATGAGGTTTTCCAACTAGGGCATAATCAAAACTTCACCAAAACTTGCACCCTACTCCTACAAACATCACACACTCAAAATATACCCCATATACCTCCATTCCACTGAGTTTGACAAGTTTTCATTGGTGGAATGGAGATTTCTACATTTTTCTTCCTTTCAACCCTGTTGAACTAGGGTTTCAAACTTGTCTTGAGTAAAATGGCAATAAAACTCTCAAAAATCAATGAAATTCAATGAGACCAAAACCAACAGAAATCTAATTCAATTTTCCATCTAATACAGTCAACTAGAAATCATAAAAATTTTGTACAGAAATGGACAATGCTTTGAAACAACAAAAAATGTTAAATTTTTTAGAAAAACAAAGGTTTTGTATTGAGTTCTCTTCAAAATACAAGCCACCAACCTTGGTATCGCCTTCTCAAGGACAATTTAAACATATGATATTAGTTTCCCAACTACCCTTTGAGTTTCAATGACCAAATAACTTCTTTTCCCACAATGACCCTTCATATTCCTCATTTTTGCAATTTTGCAATTTGACAATTTTTGCAAAATTGACAACATTGCAAGATTTTGCAACATTTGCACAATTGACCCCATATGACTCTAATCACCTAGAAGCATTAGAAATGGTCTCAATATACCTTATTGCACACCAAAAACATGACTTCACCAAACCAAACCAACACTTAGCAACTTTTGTGATAATTTTACAACTTTTACAATATTTGACAAATGAACTAAAAATGAATTTCAAAGACTCAAAACTCACTTACACAAGTTCAACATGGTCATTTAGACCTTATTACATGATTCAAATACCAACAAGAATAAAACTTTACAAAAATGGCTTCATGGAGGCATGGATCCCACTTGGTGCTCCTACACCAAGATCTTTGTGGACCTACAAAGTAAGAAGTCTTCAAGGTGACAAGTATTTCATGCTATTGATTGATGATTATTCTAGAATGACATGGGTTACTTTTCTCAAAGAAAAATTAGAAGCTCTAGATAAGTTTAAGACATTAAAATTTATGGTTGAGAATGAAATGGATATAAAAATAAAATTTCTAAGGTTTGATAGAGGTGGAAAATTCACCTTCTAATGAGTTTAACAGTTTTTGTGAGAATCATGAAATAAAAAGGCATTTTTCTGCCCTTAGAACTCCTCAATAAAATGGAGTGGTTCAAAGAAATAATAGGATTGTTTAGGAAGTTGCAAGAACAATGATAAAAGAGGAAAAAATACTAGAGGTTATTGGAGATAAACAATTCATCCTATAGTCTACATACTTAATAGGGTACAATCAAGAGAAAATAGTTCAAAGACTCCCTATGAGTTGTGGTATGGAAGGATTCCTACTATCAAATATTTTAGAGTGTTTGGAAGCAAATGTTATATCAAAAGAGATGAATAGAACTTAGGAAATTTTGGTACAAGATCTGATGAAGGCATCTTTCTTGGATATTCTACAAGAAGCAAAGCTTACCGATGCTACAAAAAAATGCTGAATTTTTTTTTGAGAGTGCAAGTGTCAAAGTGGATGAGGATATACATAAGAACTCAATGATGATAGATGGATTTGAATTAGATGAATCATCTTGTAGGGAAAATGACATAGATGATGGTAAGGAAAAAGAAGTTTAGATTGAAGAGGAAGAAGCTTCGAAAAGGATCCCTAAGACTCCTAAGTATGTGCAAAAGAATCATTTTGAAGATCATATCATTGGTGACAAGATCAAAGGTGTGTTG
The DNA here is from genome assembly GCA_007258455.2 of Sequoia sempervirens. Lineage (NCBI taxonomy): Eukaryota > Viridiplantae > Streptophyta > Pinopsida > Cupressales > Cupressaceae > Sequoia > Sequoia sempervirens. Next base: position 431,080,823 of record VDFB02193867.1, read on the forward strand.
ACAAGGAGGAAAGCTATCATGAGAGAAGAATAGGTAAACCTATATTTACTCTCTAAAATTGAACCTAAAATAGTGATTAAAGCATGCAAAGATGATGATAAACAAGAGAGTAATTGGAACTAAGTGGGAATTCTAGAAAAAACTAAATGAGAATCGAGAAGTAGTGAGAAATAAGGAAAGGCTTGTGTGTAAAGGCTACTCACAAGTAGAACGAATTGAATTTGAAGGTGGCAAGAATGGAAGCAATCAGGAAGTTTATGGCTTTTGTAGCACATAAGGATTTCAAAGCTTATCAAATGGATATGAAGTCTGCATTCTTGAATGGAGAATTGGAAGGAGTATATATTGAACAACCAAAAAGATTTTAGTTATTAGATAAATCAAATATGATCTATAGATTGAAGACAACACTATATAGATTGAAGCAAGATCCCAATGCTTGGTATGCAAGATTGGATAGGTACTTATTACAAGGATTCAATAAAGGTACCACAAATAGTAATCTATATTTCAAAGTTGAAAAAGACCAAATTTTGATTATAGTTGTAAATGTTGATGATATAATCTTTGGAGGAAATGAAGCTATGTGCAAGAGATTTGAGAACAGATGCAGAATGAGTTTGAAATGTTAATGTTTGGGGAGATAAATTTCTTCCTTGGACTACAAAACAATTAGACCAAAAAAGGTATTTTCATTTCACAATATAAATATGCTAAGGAAATGTTGAAGAAGTTTGGAATGGAAGACTCTAAACTGATATGTACTCCTATAGTTATTCGTTGCAAGCTAAGAAAAAATGATGAATTTTCTAAGGCTAATTAGAGAAAGTATAGATCAATGGTTGGAGGACTACTATACCTAACTGCTACTAGACCATATATCATTAATGAAATGTTTCTTGTGGCTAGATATCAAGAAGATCCTAGAGAGTTACATGTTGTAGTAGTAAAGATAATTTTGAAATACTTGAAGGGCACTGAACATGGCTTGTGGTATCCAAAGGATATTGATTTCTCTCTAAGTGCTTATACATATGTAAATTGGTTGGGTTGTGTGGATGATAGGAAAAGTACAAGTAGTGGTGCATTCCTTCTTGGATGCAGATTGGTGTCTTGGCTAAGAACCAAGATTTAGTATCATTATCCACTGCAAAGGTAGAGTACATTGCAGTAGCATCTTGCCACACACAAGTGTTGTGGATGAAGCAAACATTGAAGGATATCAGAGTGGTATATGATGAACCAATTTTATCTTGTGTGATAATACAAGTGTTATTAATATCTCAAAGAATCTGGTAATGCATTTAAAGACAAAACATATCTCAATCTAGTATCACTTTTTGAGAGAGAAGGTTGCAAAAAATGAAGTGAAGCTAGAGTATATTCCTACCAAGGATCAAGTCGTTGGTATATTCACTAAGGCTTTTTCTAAAGATACTTTTGAGTATCTCTAGAAGAAGTTAGGGGTTATTACACCTCCCTTTTTGAACTAGATGCATAAGGATATGCATCAGTCCAGTGGATCTCAAGATTCATTCTTTGTTCTGGACTGATGTTGGAGGCTACCTCTCAGGGAGAGATGATAGTGGAATTGTTGGTTGTTGTTAGGGGAAGTGTTGTCATTGAATTGTAGGTTTTTTTTCCCTTTGTTAGCTATGTCAAAGAATATGTGTAGTAGTTGTCAATTGGTGTAGTTTGTTGTGTACTCCTAAGGGGGGGTATGGAGATAAATGGAATGTATAGGTATGCAGAGAAGGTGTGAAGAGAATAAAGTATAGTGATAGAAAAGGAAGGTGCATATCAGTAAACGTATGAATCTCAAAGGGGGAGAGTGAGAGAGAAAGATGCAAATGTGTTTACCTTTTCCATTAATGTTAAAAGGGGGAGAGTTAGGTGAAAGGGGGATAGTAAAAAGAGAAAGTGTTGGATGGAACAGTGTGCATTGATGTGCAATATGTGGTTGTGATCAGAGTTATTTTTTGTTCTTAATGTTTTTTCACATTATGTGTTGTCATTAATGACAAAGGGGAAGATTGTTGCAAGTATGAGTAGTTATTGTTGTCATTGATGTCAAAAGATCTATGTTGTTGCATTGATGTCAATTGTAGGTATGTTTTGATTAGTTGCATTATGTTTTCATTAGTAATGTGTTGCAAGAATGAAGGTGTTGTCATTGATGTCATGGATGCAAGTTATTAGTTGTATACGTTGAGAATATTGAGAAAATTTTAATGATGAAAGGTTGCAAGTGTTCAATGTTTGCTTCAGGGTTTTCTCTAGGATTCGCTCCTATCTTTATGTGGTTCAGATATGTTGATCATGGTTGTTGACGGCTACTATATCTAGATTTTGAGTTTTTGGATCGTTGGATAGTGCAAGTTTTGTTCACTAGTTGTGAACTATTTTTTTCTTGGTATCTGTCTGAGATCTAGGAGAAATGTAGTTTCTTTGGATTTCTTCTTGGTTGGGTCTTATGACTTGATGTTCTAGATTTTTGTTATGATCATGCTAAAGATAATTTTCATGTCTAGAAAGATTGGATCATGTTAAGGGTTGTGTGTGCTTAATTGTTCTATGTTTTACACTAGTTTGACCGAAATTGTGTTAAACACTACTTTTGAAGTTCATGAAATGTGTTGGGACTTATTTGGGTCCTCATCAAGAGTGTGTTTGGGTTGCCCTCATTTTGATTCCACTGTAGAGTGTTTGACACTAACCTAATTTGAATTTAAAAGTTGTATGGCTAACTTTAGATATGTTTCAAAGTTGAAGATGGTATAAATATAGGATTAGATATCAATGAAAGGTATGCAAAGAAATAGATTCAGATAGATGTGAAATAGATGCAACAATGTGTATGTGATGTGAGTTTGGAAAATCAATGTGAAATCTAATTGTTGAGTTTACGGAAGCAATGAGATGAAGGTGTACTCTATCATTCAAGCATGTCTACAAGTGGTTGAGTGAAATGTGGTGGAAATATCTGTTGCATTGAGATTTTCTTCTCTCTATAACATATCTCTTCTATTTTCTTTGTATTTTTGTGGCAATGAGCCTTTCGGGTGGTTAACCCTTGTTGGATAGTGAGTCCTAATTTGGACAGTGAGCCTACTCTAGCAGTGACCCTTTGTAATCATTTTTGATATTCTTTATATTGTGAGCTAATCCTCATCGTGGTTTTTCCCTTATTGGGTTTTCATATAAATCTGGTGTTACTGTGTATGTGTGATTCTTTTCAGTTTCTACCTTTACACTAAATGTTTAATCATTTTAGTATATTAAAGGATTTGTGGTTGATCTAATTTCTAGTGAAAGTTTTAAAGATTAAAATCTATCACAATTGATTCATCCCCCCTCTCAGTTGTCTTGTTCAAGAATTTGTATCAGAGCCTGGTTCCTTAGAAAAAAGCTTAATCACTTAAGCTTTGGGATGGCAGGAAAAATCAATTTTGAGAATCTGAAGTTTGATGGAACTAATTATGCTATTTGGAAAATACTGATGGAAGAATATCTACAGTAATGTGGATATAATGTTGATAAAGCTTACAAGACTACTTACACCCCTCCTATTAACGGTCTAAGTATGGCTGATGAAATCAAGGCACATGAAGCGAACAATAAGGCAAAGTTTATTTTGAAGAATAGTATTGCACATTTCGAGTTGATTAAAGTTCAAAATCTGAAGACTACTAAAGAAGTCTAGGATGCTTTAGAAAAAGCACACGAAGGAGATGAAAAGGTTAAAGAAGTAAAGTTGCAGAATTTGGAGACACAGTTTGAGCTCCTACATATGTCTGAAGATGAGAACATTAAATCCTATGTACAAAGATTAGATGAGGTGATAGGTGGAATTTGAGGACTTGGTGCTACAATAGATGAATCTAGGATTGTAAAGAAGATTCTTAGAACTATCTCTGATGCATATAATGAAAATATATCTACTATTGAATAAAATATAGACTACAAGACCTATAAGCCAAATTTGAGAAATAGATCCAAATCAGAAACTATTTTTAAGGCTACAAGAGTTGAAGATCTGGATGAAAATCTTAATGAAGTAGAAGCTAACTTTGTGAGAAGGATAAAGAAAAGCTCTGGTAAGTATGAAGGTAAGTTACCTTTTAAATTCTTTATTTGTGGAGGATTAAGTCATTATGCTTTGAGATGTTTGAAAAGAGATAAGAAGAATAAACAAAGATTTAACAAAGAAAACAAAGGTAAAAAGATCAACAGAGCATATTATGTGAATGAGGATGCTAGTATTTCTAATGAGGAATATAATTATAGAGATTTTGATGACAAAGAATACTTGTTCTTAGCTATAAAAGATGAACCTGCTTTTGCTAACTCTAAAAGATGGGTGAAGAAATGTCCTCGAGAGGAAAAGAAAGATAAAGATATTGTAATCTCTGCCCTACATGATAAACAAGAAAGTAACTATTGGGTTGTTGACAATGGTTTTTCACATCACATGAATGGTGATAAGAGTAATTATGTTTGCAGATGATACTGGTGCTAAGATTTGTGGGATAGGTTATGTAAATTTTGATGACAAGCATAATAGTGATGACATCTACCATGTTCAGGGTTTAAGGCATAATATCTTGAGTATTGGACAGATGTGTAGTAAGGGATGTGATCTTTTATTTAAGGATGAGAGTTGTGAAATCAGGAAAGGATCCAAAATAGTGATTGTTGCAAGAAAGAAGTCTGAAGGAAATATATATCAACTGAAGGGTGTTGATGGACGTTGATTTATGACTCAGATTAATGACAACTGGTTATGGCATTGGAGAATGTGTCATGAATTTTTATAACCTGGAAAGGATTAGTGTATTACAAGCCATGAGAGATTTACCCAGAATTACAAAGCCTATTAATGCTATTTGTAGGAGTTTCCAGTTTGGAAAGAAAGCAAGAAACAATTTATGATCAAAAGAACAATCTCCTACCAGAATATTGGATTTAATTCATATAGATCTATGTGGTCCTACAAGAGTGAGAAGTCTACGAGGTCAAAGGTACTTTATGCTTTTGATTGATGATTACTCTAGGTACACATGGGTTACATTTCTTAGGGATAAATTTGATGCATTAAATAGATTCAAAACATTCAAATTTATGGTTGAGAATGAAGTAAATTTGAGAATAAAATTCTTAAGGTCTGATAGAGGTGGTGAATTCACCTCTCATGAGTTTAATATGTTTTGTGAAGTACATGGAATAAAAAGATAGTTATCTGCTCTGAGAACTCCTCAACAAAATGGAGTTGTTGAAAAGAAATTCGAGAAGTTGCTAGATCAATGATTACTGAAACTGGTCTACCAGAATTTTATTGGAGAGAAGTTATTCACATTGTTGTTTATGTGTTCAATTGAGTTCAAGCAAGAGCTAACAGTACTAAGACCCCCTACGAACTATGGTGTGGAAGAATTCCTAATGTTAAGTATTTCAAGGTATTTGGAAGCAAATGTTATATCAAATGAGTTAAAGAAAATTTAGGGAAGTTTGATGTTAGAAGTGATGAAGGTATTTTTGTTGGATATTCTACCAAAAGAAAATATTAAAAATGTTTCAATAAAAGACTGAGAAAGATTTTGGAAAGCACAAATGTCAAGGTTGATGAAACAATGAAGAATTCAATTGAAATTGATGGATATGTATCTGATGAATCTGATTGCATAAGGATTTAAGAAGTTGTGGAAGAATTGGAAAATGATGAGCAAGAGAAGCAGAATGAAGAAGAAGAAGAAGAAGCTCTAGTGGTGTCCCCAAAAACACCTAAATATGTGCAAAAAAATCATTTAGATAGTCAGATCATTGGAGACAAGACAAAAGGGGCATTGACAAGAAGCGGAGCTGTTGCTAGTGAGATAAATTTGTGTTTACTTTCTGAGATTGAACCGAAGACCATAAGTGAAGCATGTAAAGATGAACATTGGATGGAAGCTATGAAAAAAGAACTTATGCAGATCGAGAAGAATCAAACTTGGGAATTGGTACCTAGACTAGTAGATAAAAACATAATTGGATCAAAGTGGGTATTCAAAAATAAGTTGAATGAGAATGGAGAAGTGGTCAGAAATAAAGCAAGGCTTGTGTGTAAGGGCTACTCACAAGTAGAAGGCATATATTTTCAAGAGACTTTTACTTCAGTGGCAAAAACAGAAGATATTAGGATGATTTTAGTGTTTAATGCTCATAAATATTTCAAGGTCTATTAGATGGATGTTAAGTATGCATTTTTGAATGGTGAGCTAGATGAAGTCTACTTAGAAAAATTGGAAGGATTTCAATTGTCAGAACAACCGGATATGGTATGTAGATTGAAGAAAGCTTTGTATGGATTGAAGCAAGCTCCTACAACTTGGTATGCAAGGTTAGACATGTATTTGGTTCAGTAAGGTTTCAACAAAGGTACGATAGATAGTAATCTGAATCTTAAAGTTCAAAATAAGAAAATCTTGATTGTGGTTGTATATGTTGATGACATTTTATTTGGAGGAAATGAAACTATGTGCAAAATGTTTGTGGAAGAAATGCAAAAATAATTTGAGATGTCCATGTTTTGTGAGATGAATTTCTTTCTTGGGCTACAAATTAATCAAACAAGAAAAGGGATTTTTACTTCACAATCAAAGTATGTAAGAGAGATGTTGAAGTTTGGGATCGATGGTTCCAAACTAGTATGCACTCCTATGCTGATTGGTTGCAAATTAATTAAAGATGATGATTCACTTAAGGATGATTAGAGAAAATATAGATATATGTTTGGTGGACTGTTGTATTTGACTACTACTAGACCTGATATTATGCATGCAGTCTGTCTTGTGGCTAGATTTCAAGAAGATCCTAAAGAAACACATGTTATTGTTGTTAAGAGAATATTCAGATATTTCAATGGAACTCCAAATTATGGGTTATGGTATCCTAGGGATACTGACTTTACAATTAGTGCTTATACAGATGTAGATTGGGTTAGTTGTGTAGATGACAGAAAAAGTACAAGTGGTGGTGCATTCTTTCTTAGTTGAATATTGGTGGCTTGGTTGAGTAAAAAGCAAGATTCAATTTACTTATCCACTATTGAAGATGAGTATATTGTTGTTGCATCTTGATGTACACAAGTTTTGTGGATGAGACAAACATCGAAAGATATCAGAGTAATGTATGATGATCCCATTTCTATCTTCTATGATAATACAAGTGTAATTAACATTTCAAAAAATCCAATGATGAACTCGAGGAAAAAGCATATATCTATTAGGAATCACTCCTTGAGAGATAATTTTGTGGAGAATGAAGTAAAACTTGAGTATCTACCTACAAAGGATCGGATTGCTGATATATTTACAACGACTCTTCCTATAGATATTTTGAGTATCTCTGAGACAAGTTAGGGGTTATTGCCCCTCCTTTATTAAACTAGATGCATATAGAGAGGCATCAATCTGGTGGTTCTGTTGATCTATCTTTCTTCTGGACTGATGTTTTGGTGGCTACCTCTCAGGGGGAGTAGGTAGTGTCATGTGTTGTCATTGAAAAAGTATTATGTTCTTAATGTTAAAGGTGAAATCAATGTAAGATATTATTTACCTTTTCCATTGATGTTGTTGGCCTCCTATAATGATTTAACAACTAAGCCCTTACAACTATGATTTAGAGATTGGACATCTAAACTGAATAGCTATTTCAATCATCATGAAGGTGCATTTAACTTGTCAACCTAGGGACATAAACTTGAAATGGTTCAACATAGTATGTGCACTAGGAATCCAAAGTAGCCATATTCATCTTATAGCTAAGAAAGACAATTCTGAAAGTAAATTGCTTGGAAAGAAATAACATAAGTGTTGAACCAACAACTATATTGAGTTGAAATGCATGACAAAAATAAAAATGAGAAAAAAAATAGGAAACTACTCAGTTTGTTTTGGTTGTAGGAACAGTGATAGAATGGAATTCTAGTGGCTGCAATAACAGTCAGTGCCAGAGTCTTAACTAATTACCGAACAGAAAGTAATAAATAAACTAAGGGATGGAATGCTCACCAAGTGGGACCCCTTGGATGAATATCCCCTAAAACTAATGTAAAATTAGATGCACAAACTTATAACTTCATTTTATTCAGTGGAAAACATGAGTACAAAAGAGCGGCATAGCTATATTATTGAAAAACTAAGAATGTGAGTACATCATCAGATTACGCAACCTCTTGAGAAGGAGCATCTAAATCTTATTTATAGGAGGAAAAGCTACTAACTAATCAACTCCAAAAAATTAGGACACCATTTAGGGAAAGCATAGAAAGTGGAGAGGTGGTCACACATGTGTGGAATCTGGTCAAACATGTTTGCCTTAACACAAATTTAGCACAATAGTAATGCCTATATTCGCTCAACAATAATTAAGACCATTTACAAGGTGGTTACAATTTTGATTTGCATTAGGAATCTCCTGCCGTCGAGATTCTTCCCTCCATTGACCCTTGAATAATTGTCTTGTTGACTGTTATGGCGAAAGACCAATTGGAAGAATCTTCCTCAATTTAGTGGCCTCTAATTATATTTGCATGACAATATTACTAAGCACAATAATTGCATATCTTTAACTATCTTAAAGAAATTTTCATTAATCCACATGTAGAATTAACGTAGATAGTCCATATAACATTTCAATGTCATTAAATATTTATAGAAATAAGCTTATGTCCAATGTCTATGGTTTTGAGGAAATATCATAAAAATTCCATCATCCAAGTATCAAAGTCTATGACAACTATAGCAAATGTATCATAAATTATATCAACATTGAACCATAAACTGGACTCATCACTCCCCCCAACCTAAGTTTTTGTTGGTCCTCAAACAAAGGAAGGGTTGTTCTTCTGCTTAGTCAATGCCCTAAAATTTGCAACTTCTAACTATCCTACATCAATCCTTGCTGTGTGTGAATTAGGGTCCCAATAGAACCCTTATTGTCTATCCAATCTGCTTCATCTCTATCTTTCTATAGCTATATCATACTAGTAATACATTTTTCCTGGAACTGATGCTTGCTCTTCATATGGTACCAGCTGTAGGGATTCTAGTTGTTCAACCAATTCTGGCTACAAGGGTACTAATTGTTCTCCTAGTTCTAGCTGCAGGGCCTCTTATTCTTGCTCTTACTCTTGCTATAGGAATTCTTGTTGCAGGAGCTCCTGATTTTCCTCATACTCTTGATTCTCAGCTTGTTCTATAATGTCAGCAAGATCTACTAGCATTATGCTTGATGCTTCCTCAAATATTTCATTCTCCTTGACATTCACCTACCCCATTAGAGCTTTTGTGTCCTCCCGTGATGTTTCTCTAGGCTTAGGGATTTCCTACGGAGACATACCAAAGGCTAGCCCAACTGGTCTTGATTTTCTAGGAGGGCTCTCATGTTTTTCTTTGGCTACAAGAAGAACAGTGTCAGTATTTTGTTTCTTAGAGCTTGGCACTTCTTTTTCTGTCATTTTCTTCTTAGCTTTCCCTTCCTACAATCTATCTGAAAGCTAAACTTTGCGTTCCTAAAACGTTGTTGAATTTCCAATGCCAGTGTCGTTTGAATTTTCCCTTTTTGGCTTCAGATTATGACAGAGCAATAAAGGTAGTAAATGAGTAATAAATGAAGGTTATGATAGAGAAAAATGGCGACGGTTGGTGTCACCTCACACATGTGAGCTGTCATCTCACTTAGAATTCAAATCAGCTCAATTTAAACTTTGTTGATGTAAACCAACATGGAATGACACATGCGCATGGTATTCACACTTTCCCCCCAAACCTAAATTTGAGCATATGTCCTCACATGCGAGGTGGTAATAATGATTTGATAGGGATAGGGAATAATGACATGGTATGGTGAACATCCATATTAATGTACAACAATTAAATGAATGTACTAAAAGACAATTAAGATATAACAAATTTATGCACACGTAACTGAATTCTTGGAAGATTCGTTACAAAGATTATGAAGAAAGTACTGGTCGCCTTTTAAGAAAATAGTTGAGTAATTAATGAAAATGGAGTGGAATGAGGTGAAGTGGAATGAAGTGAAGTGATGGAAGAGAGAGAAAGGTGGAGATGGATGGGAAAATGGGTGGATGGATGAAGAAGTGGACTCCCACAAAAGTGGAAGTCTTTATTATGACAAAGTACATACCTTAGTTAGCCAGAAGGAGTGACACTAGGTCCACTTCCTTCGGTTGTAGGAAGTTCGGGTGTTGCATGTTGAGTGAATTGATGCAGGAATTCCTCTTTGGAAGTTGGCTTGTGATACAATCTGAGGCGATGACCATTGACAAGCAAATTAAATCTGACAGGGTCAATGGTAGTGAGTTTTACAGCACCATTGAGGAAGACTTTAGCAACCTCATATGGTCCTAGCCACCTTGTTTGCAATTTTCCTGCATTATCTTGATACCTTGAGTCGTAGAGTAGTGCCCAGTCACCTAGCTAGAATTTCTTGTCCTTTATGAATCTTTATTCTCTAATTCTACACTACCTCTATGTGATGCAAGGGTGCCTTCCTCATCTCATCCAAAGCATCCAGCTGTATGATCTATCTCTTTGTTCCTCAGAGATATCCATCCCCAAGTCTATTGCAACCTTAAGAGTCTTATGCTCAAATTCAATGGGCATCATGGTTGTCTTTCCATACAATTCAAATGGAGTGAAGCCTACAATTGTTTTCCAGGTAGTTCTATAGTCCCAAATAGCTTATGGTAGCTTGTTTTCCCAATCCTTTCTGTGGATAGCCACTGTTTTGGTCATAATGGCTCCAATTTCTCTATTGGTTACCTCAACTTGGTCATTGGCCTGAGGGTAATATGGAGTAGACTTCATGTGCCTTATGTTGTACTCATTGACAAATGCTGAAACAAGGGTTGAAGTGAATTGAGCCCCTTGATTAGTCACTATCTCTCTTAGAACCCCATACCATGTGAAAATTTCCTCATAAAGAAATTATGCAACCTTATTATCTCTTACATGCTTCATTGTTTTAACTTCTACCCACTTGGTTACATAATTAGTGCATATCAGGATATAAAACTTACCATTTGATGGAGGATCAATGGGTTGTACAAAATTCAATCCCCACTTATCAAAGGGGGTGATTACTACGTGAGGGTAAAGTGGCATCTCATCAGATTTGGTTGGTCGGCCCATCCTCTGGCATCTATCACATTTTCTTGTATATTTTCCTGCATCCTTGTGGATTGTGGGCCAATAATACCCTATGTTCAAAATCTTTATTGTTGTCCCCTTAGCTGCAAAATTCCCTCCACAGGGTTCATTGTGACATGCATGCAAGATATCATGTCTCATCTTCCCTCACACATCTCCTCATGACATGGTCTAGTCCAGTATAGAACAAACATCCAGCAATCCATAAAAAGGAAAATAGAACTCTCCTTGTGACTAGATAATTAGCTATGTCAGCATACCAAAGTGTTTGCACACTGATGGAGAATAAATGCTCATTAAGAAAAGATTCATCTATGACTTGATTGTCTTCTGATGTAGTCAGCCTTGAAAGAAATTTTGCAACAACATTGGTCTTCCCTAGTTTATCCACAATAGTTATGTTAAACTCTTACATCAGCAATAACCATCTTGCTAGCCTACCTAAGATCAGGGGTTTATTCATGAGGTATCTAATGGCTACATGATCAGTGTGTACAAATATCTGATAACCTATTATGTAGTTCCTAAAATTTTTTAGGGCATGAATTACTACCAACATTTCTTTTTCTGTTATTGTATAGTTGAATTCAACTCACAATTTTTTGCTAACAAAATAAATGGCATTTTCAATGGCTCCTTCTTTCTGTTTTAAGACTACTCCTATAGCATAGTCTAATACATCTATATGAATGTGAAAATGAATCTCCCAATTAGGACCTTTTAAGTACATGAGCATGAATTAAAGTTGCTTTCAAGTCAAAAAATGCCTTGTCATAATCTTTTGTCCATTGGAATTTAGCATCTTTGGTTAGGAGACTGTACAATGGTGCTACCATTTTTCCGAAGTCTCTAATGAACTCCCTATAATAACCTGCATGTCCCAAGAAACTCCTAACATCTTTTTGTTTTGTGGCTATAGGAAGATTAATGATCACCTCAATCTTGGTAGGATCTACTTAAATTCCTTTATGAGAGATGTAGTGGTCAATAACTACACCTTCCTGCATCATCATGAAGCACTTTTCACTATTTAAAGATAGATTGTGGTCTCCCCATCTCTGTAGGACTCTCCTAAAATTTTCCAATGCTTAATTGAAATCAACACCATAAGTAGTAAAGTCATCTATATAGATTTCCATGCAATCAAGAGAGATGTTTGAAAATATGCTAATGACCAGGTCCTCTGAAAAGTTATAGGTGCATTGCATAAGCCAAATGGAAGTATTGAGTAGGCATAGGTTCCCCATGCACAGGTAAAGGTTGTCTTCTTATGGTCCTTAGTTGCAATTTGGATCTGGTTATAGCCATTGAATCCACGTAGAAAATTAAAGTACTTTCCTACAAGTGAGTCCAAAACTTTATCTATGAAAGGTAAGGGAAAATGGCCTTTTTTGGTGGCAGCATTGAGTTCCTTGTAATAAAAAAAAATCACCACTTCCCTCCCTTCTTGGGCACAATCACCAATGGAGACACCCACTAGCTATCTGAAATGGGGTAGATAAATCCTACATCTAGCAATTTCTATAATTCCCCTTTTACAATTTCTATCAATGTAGGGTTAATTCTTCTTTTTGGTTGCCTCACTAGTGTACAATCATCTCTTATGTATATCCTATGAGTGCAAAGCTTAGGGTCCAATCCCTTCATATCATGATAGTCCCACGGAAATGCATGTCGTTGGGTCCTCTGTAAGTTTTCCAATGACAATTGTTGTTCTTCACTTAGTTTGTTGTTAATATTTAGATATTTTCCTTCTAACACCTGCACTTGTGTAGTTAACTCTATCATAGTTGCTTCACTAATGCTTGGTACCTTGAATTCAGATGGAAACAATGTATGGGACATACATGTTGTAGGAAGAATAGGCAAGAGTGTCTTCACTAGATCAACAGAACTAGATGCATGGGAGAATGATGCTTCTTCTACTTCACAATGGCTCTAAATTATGTAGACAATACTTCATCTTCATCTTGAAGCTCCATGAAAGAAATTTTTCCTAACATCATAAGTTTTGCCACATAATTAACTTCCTCGGCCTCTTCAGCAACATGTGGCCATATGGGATTATCTCCATCACGGGATGGCTAAGTAGGAGGGTAGAGAACAAGTTTTTTGGTGCTCTTCCATTAGAAATGGTCGTGTCTCATGTCTAACATTTAATATAGGCATCTATTGTTGCTAACCATTGCCTTCCAAGAATAATGGGATATCTAGTGTAGGTTTAGGAGAAAGAATCATGAAATTTGCTAGGTACTCCCAAGATTCTAGAGTTACCACAAGGTCCTCTACTATACCATCAGGCTTAACAGTAGAACGATCAACAAGATACAGGACAGTAAGAGTAGGTCTCATGCTTGCAACATTTAGTTGTTGAAGGATGTCCTTAGTCATTACATTTATTGATGCCCCCAAATCAGTCAAAGCATTCTTTATTTGGATCTCATTTATAACAATTCCTACCACAGGACTCCTTGGGTCATTGTACTTGTGGACAATCACTTTCCCAAGCATGATGTTAGCCAGTTCTCTCACCACATGAACCATAGTGGGGTCTTTATTTTTCCTTCATGGCTTCTTAAGGCATGCTTCCTTGATTGCTTTGTCCTATATGGGAACATTTTTTATGGCCTGAAATAGAGGTATCTAGACACATATATGCTTCAGCCGATCTAAAATGTCAAAGGTTGTGTCTTCCTTTTCTTCCTTTTGTTTCACAGTTTTCAACCTCTAGGGGAATGGTGGTTCTTATTACTTCTACTTGACTGGGGCTGGTTCAAGATTCTCAGGTGTACTTAGTTGAAATAGGTCATTTAGAGGTTATTCTTCCACAACAAGCTCAGTGATAATGGGTGTAGAAGGAGCTTGTAAAGTAGTTCCTAAATACAAGTGGATGTCACTTACACTCACAACATATGTAGACAATTAATTTGGATCAGCAGAGTATACTGGTTGATGTTGTGGTTTGTTATTTGAGTTAGGTGTGGGTTGAGTTGGTAGCTAAGTAGGTTTAGGTGCATTTGAGCTTGAATTGGAAGGAGGAGGCATTATAGTAGGTTGTTGGGGCTGAGAAGGTGGTTGCATGTAATTGGTTGTCTAGTCTGGCCATTTTTGTCCTCCCCTCCATTGAGATGTTTGTTGTCAGTTTCCTAGAGCTGGCTTCCAATTCCCCTGAGGTTGTTGCCATTGGGGTGGAGATTTTTGATGATTGGGCCAAGCATTTGGAGGGTTATTCCAAGGTTGTGGTGGATATCCTCCAAAATTGGATGGATATGGTTGTTTCCATTGGTTACCAGATGAATAAGAATTGAAATATGGCCCAGCAAAAGATAGTGGATTCGGTGGCATACCTTGTCTTGGAGCCCATGGCCTCCTTTGTGCAACATAGTAGACTTGATCCTCTTCAATCTGGATTGGTTTGAACTTGGGTGGAATCTCTTTACTATCAATATTAACTACCATCTTGCATCTGCAGTCCTTTTGTTTGCAATGAGGGCAATATTCTGCCAACATTGTTTCTGCCTCCTCTTGTTTCTTGTTGGCTTGAAGTCTATCCAACTGAGTAGCTAAATTGTTTATTGTGTCTTGCTTAAAGTCTGACAAGTGATTAATATCCATCCTTGAGACTCCACTGGTAGATGACTTACCCATAGAGGATTAGTAAGCTCTCCCTTTCTTTGAAGCTACCCTAAAATAGTTCTGACATATCTTCTTGATATCCTCCCAAGGAACTTGGGTGATATCTCCCCCTTCCATCAGGTCCAAGGCATCAGTGTAGCTCTCATTAATTCCTCTTAGGAAAAGCATATTTTGTGATTCTTTATTGAGTGTATGGTGTGGATATTTCTGTAGGAAAAATAGAAACTTTAAAATGTAATCCTCTGGGCTCGCATCTTCCTTTTGTTGCATCCTAAAAATGTCATCTCCTCTCATGTCACTGCCCCTACAATATGCCTTGTACTTCTTAAGGAACTTTGTCTTCATGTCCTCCCAAGTCTCCATAGTATTTCTGGATAGGCTCATAAACCATCTTAGTGTAGCTTCTTTCAAAGTGGTGGGAAATAGCCCTATGGGCATCAGTGGTATAGTCATAACTCCTACAAAGTATATCAAACTCGAACAAGAATGTATCAGGATCTTCTATAACAAGTCCATAGAACTTAGGAAGGACTGAAGCAGGGATAATTTTAAGGTTGTCAACTTCATTCTGATGAGAAATGGGGAAAGGAAAAGCTAGTTGGTTAGGTCTATTTCTATTTGCATCACCCATTCCTTCCTGATGGAGTTCCAAAGCAAAGGGGTTCTCAATCAAATTTTGGTCTTCAGAGGAAACTTCAGAATTAGTCAAATCAGGAAATGCATTAGCAAAGGGGTGTGGATCTTCTTTTTCTTCCTTTCTAGGTAGACTTGGAAGCTCTTCTAGTTGGAATGAATCAGGATCATTACGAAGGAATCTCCCATAAGCATTTTTTATCTTTCCTCTATGCATGCAGTATTAACTCACTATCATCTAGCTCACATAAAGAATTAGTGAAGAATAAGGGGGTCATTACATTCCTAAATGAGGAGTATACTAAGAACAAACTTTCAGAAATACTACAACAAGAAAAACTATCAATGACTCCAAAAAACTCCCTAGTTTGACACCATCCCTAGAAACAACGCCAAAAATGTTGGCCTTCGACAATAATTTAACAACCAAGCCCTTACAGCTATGATTCAAAGATTGGACATCTAAACTGAATAGTTATTTCAATCATCATGAAGGTGCATTTAACGTGTCAACCCAAGGACATAAACTTGAAAAGGGTCAACATAGTATGTGCACTAGGAATTCAGAGTATCCATATTCATTCTACAACTAAGAAAGGCACAATGCTGAAAGTAAATAGCCTGGAAAGAAATAACATAAGTATTGAGCATCAACCAACAACTATATTGAGCTAAAATGCATGACAAAAATAAAAATCTGAGCAAACAAATAGGAAACTACTTTGTCTGCTTTGGTTGCAGGAATAGTCACATAATGGAATTCTAGTGGTTGCAGGAACAATTAGTGCCAAATTATTAACTAATTATTGAACAGAAAGTAATAACTAAACTAAGGGGTAGAATGCTCATGAAGTGGGCCCCCTTGGATGAGTATCCCCTAAAACTAATATAAACTCAGATGCATGAACATATAACTTCATTTTATTCAGTAGAAAACATGAGTACAAAAGAGTGGCATAGCTATATTATTGAAAACTAAGAATGTGAGTACATCATCAAATTACGCAACCTCTTGAGGAGCATCTGGCTCTTATTTATAGAAGGAAAAACTACTAACTAATCACCTAACAAGATGGTCAACTCCAAAAAATTAGGAGGATGCCATTTAGGGAAATCCTAGAAAGTGGAGAGGTGGTTACGTATGTGCGAAATTTGGTCAAGTACATTTTCCTTAATGCAGATTTAGCACAACAGTAATGCCTATATTCGTTCAACAACAATTAAGACCATCTACAAGGTGGTTACAATTTTGATTTGCATGAGGAATCTCCCACCATCAAGATTCTTCCCTCCATTGACCCTTGAATGATTTCCTTGTTGACCATTATGGTGAATGACCAACTGGTAGAATCTTCCTCAATTTAGTGGCCTCTAATTATATCTGCATGAAAATATTAGTACGCACAATAATTGCATATCTATAACCATCTTAAAGAAACATTCATTAATCCATATGTAGAATTAACATAGAAAGTCCATATAGCATGTCAATGTTATTAAAGATTTACAGAAATAATCTTATGCCCAATGTCTATGGTTTTGAGGAAATATCATAAAAATGCCATCATCCAAGTATCAAAGTCTATGACAACTACAACAAATGGATCATCAAATTCTATCAAAATTGAACCATAAACTGGACTCATCAAATGTCAAAAGGGGCAATGAAGATGATGGGAGATGAGGAAGATGTGAAAAATATTATCTACTAAGGGGGAGAAACAGAAAGAAAAATCATGAGAATTGTGTTCAGAGCTATTGTGTTGTCTTTGATGGTTTTTCACATCATGTGTTGCCATCAATGGCAAAGGGGGAGATTATTGCAAGAATGAAGGTGTTTTTATTGATGTCAACTAGTTAACTAGTTATCAACTAGTTGTTGTCATTGATGTCATGGATGCAGGTTATTGGTTGTATATGTCGAGGATATTGAGAAAATTGTAATGAAGAAAGGTTCCAAGTGATTAGTGTTTGCTCATCATTTTGCTCTATTTTTTTCTCTTGTGTTTGTGTGGTTCAAATATGTTGATCATGGTTGTTGAGAGTTGATATATCCATAGTTTGGGTTTTTGGATTGTTGGATAGTCCAAGTTATGTTCACCAGTTGTGAACTGTGTTTTTCTGGGTATTTGGCTAAGGTCTGGGAGAAATGTAGTTGCTCTAGATTTCTTCTTGGTTGAGTCTTATGACTTGCAGTTTTAGAGTTAAGTTGTTATGATCATGTTGAGGAAAATTTTGTTTTTTGGAAGGATTGGGTCGCGTTAAGGATTGTGTGCTTAATTGTTCTATGTTTTTTACACTAGTTTGGCCAACGTTGTGTTAAAAAATGCTTTCAAAGTTCATGAAGTGTGTTGGGACTTATTTGGGTCCTCATCAAGCATGTTTGGATTGCCCTCATTCTAAGTCCACCCTAGATTGTTTTGGTGTTGACCTAATTTGAATTTAAATGTTGTATGGTTGACTTTGGATATGTTTCAAAGTTGAATATGGTATAAATACAAGATGAGATATCAGTGAAAGGTATGCAAAGAAATAGAGCCGGATAGATGTGAAACAATGTGTATGTGATATGAGTTTGGAAAATCAGTACGAAATCTAATTGTTGAGTTTCTGGAAGCAATGAGCCGAAGGTGTACTCTATCATTCATGCATGTCTACATGTGGTTGAGGGAATTGTGGTGGAAATATTTATTACATTGAGATTATCTTCTCTCTATAACATATTGTGAATGTTTGATCTAGACCTACATAAACATGAGTAAACAACACAATGTTAGTCCATAAACAAGTATAAAACAATCATTCCCCATAAGATCCATTCAAATGAAATGAACAAGAAATAGGAAAAGAATTCAAATGAAAACTATCAAATCTTATTCAAAACAATCAAACCACTATCCCATGGGGGAATTTGTGTCAATTTGATATGGAAATTGGACCTTTCCAACTCTTTGCAAGCTTGATGATCTTTGATAAAGATGTGATCCACTTTGGTTGAATTCATGCATAACCTAGCTATGAACTTGATAAAATTGATGAAAATGGTGATGCTTGAAGATGAATTTGAGCATAATAAGTTTGCTCAAATTGTGGATGCTAGAATGAGGAATGAGCTCTTCATTTATAGATGAGATTGATTAGAGAAGAGGCAAAAGGGATGAATGTGGGACTAATCTTCAACAAATGAGAAGAGGCCACATGTCATCATGTGAATGGCTGAGGAATGAGCACATTTTGAAGAATGTGCAAAGAGGGGGGAGATTCAAATTCAAAATATGGCTTGAAGGATGAGGTGAAAAGTGAATCAAATGCACATGGCTCAAGAAAAGGACATGTAAGAGATTTTAAATGCTTTGTTGGAAGGGACAAGTCCTTTTTGGGGGGAGATTTCAAATTTGAGGAATATTCCATCTTTCATGCCTTTTTTGAATGAAAATATATGATTTATAAATCAATTAAGTTGATTTTCATGTTCAAGTTGCAAAATCTAGAGGATTTGATGGATTGAGACTAAGATTAATCAGGATTTGATTAATTTAAATGATGTTAGTTGATTTGACCATTTTGACTTAGATTTTAGGATATAAATAACTCAAAATGAGAAGAGAATGATTTAGACCTAGTTAAATAAATTTTTATTTATTTATTTAACCAAAGGGGGTGATAGATTAAATTAGATAAATGTTTAATTTATTTAATTTAATTAGATGAACTTTAGAGATTTAATCAAATAATATGGATTATTTAATTAAATAAAGATAGGAAGATGAAATGACCTAACTAATTACACAGAGACAATGATTTAATTAAATCGAGGGATTTATTTAATTAAAAGGAGAATTCTGATGACTTTAATCAAATAAGGCTATTTGATTAAATGGTTAGACAGAGGGATAATTTAGAATGAAACGATGTTAGTAGATCAGGATCGAGTGTGCAATATCAATCTGTATATTTTCTATTTCTACACATATCTCTTCTATTTTCTTTATATTTGTGTCGCAGTGAGCCCTCCGGGTGGTTAACCCTTGTTGGACAGTGATTCTTTGATCCAGACAGTGAGTCTTGTTGTGGTAGTGAGCCTACTATGGTAGTGAGCCTGTTGGTGTAATTAAAAGTGTTGTACCTTGTCCTAGGTCATGATTACACCTTAGTTAAGTTTACTTAGGGAGGAGGTAGTTGGAGAATTTCCACTTTTGGTGGACTTGACATGTCATTACTTTATCACTTCCACCTTTTGTAGTGATTATCACATTATCACTTTTCCACTTTCGGTGGAGTGATAGTTTTTCATAGTTGTCTCATGTCATAAGATTATGACACTTGACATAATCTTATGCCCTTTTATATTCTCACCTTGGATATATAACCAAGGAGTTCTCTATGTACGTTTTCTCATCATATTTGTATTCATTGATAAAAATACAGTTTATTGTTGTCATATTGTTTATATCTCTCTTATACTTGCGCTTTCTATTAGGCCTCTAGATTTTGGGTGGCTACCTTCATAGCCAATTCTTACATGGTATCAGAGCGCAATTAGAGTGTCTTTAGTTAGTCTTTTGGAGAGATTCTTGGAGGGTTCCATTTTTGGCCTTGTATTATAGGTGCATTTTGGGAGCTTGTTGCATCAGATCTAAGCTCACCATTGCATCCGGAGTGTCTGAGATAGTTAGATTTTCCTTTTGTTTCCTCTCAGTTCGACATTGGAGGTGGTTGCCAGCTCTAGGAGCTAGCTACCTTTTCGAAGGATTTTTAGCCAAAAAGGACATCACCATCGTGCTCAGAAGGGCCAAAAACCCTAAGATCGATTGTCAATTCATCCAAATCAGAGCAAATTGTCTGTCGAGGCAAAAAAAAATATTGGCTGAACCGTACGGCCCCACCATTATAACATCGGGTACGATTTTATTTTATTTTTTAAAAAAATTGTATTTTCTATGAAAACATTTTTCAAAAAAATCATAAAAAATATATCAAAATTTTTTTATTCACAAAATTTATTTTATTGTAAAGTTTCTATTGTAAAATCAAAAAACAAATTGTACAATCCGCAAGTCTGCGGACTATACTTCCTCTATCTGCA
This sequence comes from Sequoia sempervirens, assembly GCA_007258455.2. Taxonomy (NCBI): domain Eukaryota; kingdom Viridiplantae; phylum Streptophyta; class Pinopsida; order Cupressales; family Cupressaceae; genus Sequoia; species Sequoia sempervirens. The sequence continues at coordinate 431,101,394 of VDFB02193867.1, forward strand.
TGTACCCGCGGGCCCCACCTTTTTCCAAGTTGCACACTTCCAATGCTCCACGCAGCCCCACATTCCACTCGACAGCTGGCATTGAATAACTAGCAACAGGATTTAATCAACGGTCAAAAATCCTTCGACGAATGAAATTTCAACCAGCGGTCAGCGTTTTTTGAAAAACCAATGAACTCAATCAACCGGAAGCATAAAGAATTTTGGCAACATGGAAGTTATATTCCAGAAAAAACAAAGAATATTCCCGCAAAGGACCAACAGCGGTGGTGATGCCCAAACGGCCATCAAATTTAAGTTGAACTGTGCTTGTGACGGTCAAATAGCCATCAAATTTAACATAGTATTTTGCTGATGTCAGCACTACGTCAGCCACTTTTTGAAAATTGGAAAACCCCTCTCCATTGAGCTTTTTGATTTTGCAGTTCATCTTTAGAGGCTCATATCTTGGTCATTTTGAGGCCTTTTTCAGTGCAATTTTTTTTAATTGGGCTAATTTTTCATGTACATTGTAGAGGTACAATTATTTTTTGATTTTGGTGCACGTATTTTTCAAAAAATTCAATTTGTCATAGGTGTTGCTGAGTTGTCATCGTTTTAACAACTTCTAAGGCTTCGTTCAGGCTCATACGAACTCCTTTTCAAGTGCCTTTTTTTTTTAAAGTGCATGATTTTTTTTGAACTTCATAGTGGTACTATCAGTTTGTAGTGATTGTGATTAGAAATTGTACTTTCAACACTTGGTAAGTTTTAGCCTATTTTGGCATTTGTAAAGATAAGATCTCAGGTTGGTCTTGTGTATCAATAATTTGAGTTTGTTGTAGCCTACTTAAGCATGTCGTAAAACATTGAAAATCAGAAGCCCACTTTGTTTGGCTTACAAGTGGCCATTGTACACGCACTAAGTATAAAGTGTCAAATCATCTTTTTGGTGGGGTTCTTTGATTGAGTGAATTTGGGGGGGTGTCTTGTGTGATTGTGCCTCTCTCTCTATCTTGTTCTCTTTCATTTTGCTACTATGGGTTCTCCTAAGTTTCCTTTATTAACTCCACATAACTATGCTTCTTGTAAAATTGATGCTTGGAGTAAGTTAATGGAAAAAGGATTAACTCATTATATTGATGGAACTGTTGTTGCACCATCTGATCCTAAAGCTAATCCCACTGCTCATATGGATTGGCTCACTAAAAATACTATGGCTCTTGGAACATTAAGGAAATATGTATCAAAAGAACTCATTTTTCAAATTAAAAAATGTAAAACAATCAAAGAGGCTTGGGAAAAGTTTGGTCAATTGTATGGCCAAGTTGATGAGATTAGAGGTTATCAGCTTGACAATGATCTCACAATGTTAGATCGCAAGAATTTTGATACAATCCAAGACTATGTCACTAAGTCAAATGAGCTAAGAGCACAGCTTAAGGATTGTGGCATTGATAACAAGGATGCATAGTTGGTCTACAATTTGTTGGGAAAGCTTCCATCAGAATATGCAGCATTTGTTTCTAGCTTCCAAACCCATCACTTGATAGTGGGTAGTTCTTTCACTATGCCTTCATTTGATGCATTCACAGAAATATTGATGTTAGAGAAAGCAAAGTTGATAAGCATGTGGGTTCTCAAGTCCTCAAAGACCAAAGCTTTGGTGGCTAATCAAGGAAATCAAGGGACTCAAGGAAAGGGTTCCAACAAGAAGCAGAAGAAATCTAAGCCAAAGACACAACAAGATAAAGCACAATAATCTCTCCAAAATAAGAGAATTCTTCATCTTCTCCCAAGAAGGGAAATTCAAGCAAGAAGGAGAGACTAACTTGTTCATATTGCAAGAAATTTGGTCATGATGAGCATCATTGCCACACTAAGCAAATTGATGAGTTGACAAACATCATCAAGAAGAACAACATCAATTTTCCATATACCTACAAGAAGAAGGATTCATCTCCTTCCACTTCCTCACAATCAAAAGGAAAAGGGCAAGCATTTGTAGCTACTTCAGGTTCTTCACAGCAATGGATACTTGACTTGGGTGCCACTCATCACATGGGTTCTTCAAGGGAACAATTTTCTTCTTTCTAGCCATCTAAGGTAGCTCACATATTCATAGGAGATGATACTCAAGTGGACGTTGAAGGCAAAGGTTCGGTTGACATGGATAATGGAACATTCGAGAATGTTCTCTATGTTCCTAACTTGAGTGCCAATCTTCTTTCAATCTACCAAATCACTCACTTTGGAGATGGAAAGAAAGTTGAGTTTCTACCAGATTCAGTTGTGGTCAAAGAACTTAAGGATGATGGCTTGGTTGCAGTGGGACAAGCCAATCACAACACATAGTTTTACTCATTCTCCCACTTTGTCCTAAGTCTCCTTCTACAGCCCTACTCACTCATTGAAATTCAGAAAGTAAGCTATGGCATGAGTGGTTTGGACATCTCAATTACCGCTATCTTCAACAGCTCAACTCCAAGGATATGGTTACAGGACTCCCTCAAATCAGCTTTTCAGAAGGTGTATGTTTAAGTTGTTCCATGGGTAAGCATCCAAAAGAGAAGTTTGACAAAGGGAAGTCTTGGAGAGCCTTGGAAGTTCTTCAATTGGTTCACAGTGATGTAGCAAGTCCATTTCTAGTGCCATCATTTAGTAAGGCCCGCTATGTCCTCACCTTCATTGATGGCTACTCTTGCTTCACATGGGTCTATTTTCTTGTTCACAGGAGTGAAGTG
>VDFB02193867.1:431104216-431159596 GCA_007258455.2 Sequoia sempervirens
TTATAGATTTTGGTTTGATGGTGTGTGAAAGTTGTGTGAACCGGTGTGTGAACCGGTTTGGTAGAGTTGGTTATCTATGGACTAAGAGAAATGTTTCTGCTCCATAGTTCTCCGCTATTTTTTTCAGATCTTGTAGATCTGGAATATTCATTGTAATGGTGTTCTCTAAGTTATGGCAAAGATGTTTGTGGTTTGGTGATTCGGAAGTTGAGTCTCAAAGTTGTTGTATGTTTGCATAGTCTGAATGGATTGATGGAAGGTGTTCTATGTTTGAAGGTTGTTACACTTATTGTGGATGTATCTGAAGGAACCTAAGAAGTGTTCTCATGCATAATGAGGCGTGTTGCGTCCTCCATGTGTTATCTTCTTGTTGGGAAGTGTGTACTTCAATGTTCATTTGTTTTTTCATTAGGTTTGGCCGACCTGGTGTTTACACTTCATATGAAGAATTAAAATTTAATTAAGGAAGAGTGCGGTTGATCTAAGACATCGCATTTGGTCTTGGTTAAGTGTTTAATTGGTCAACTCTCATTCCTTTCTACTGCAGGAATGTTGAGTTGTCGACCTAATTTGAATTTATGAAATGAAGTGTATGTGGCTAACCTTGGAGAAAGTTTCTAAGGTTGAAGTAGGTATAAATGCAAGTTGAGATGTGAAGGATTAAAATATACACAAGTAACGAAGTAAGAGACAAGTGAAGAGTAGAAGTGTGTGAAAGTAAGTTGAGGCGGCAACACTTCATTGTGTTAGATTTCTGAAAGCAGTGAGTTGAAGGTTTCTGCAATCTTCTATTCAAGGCTATGGATGTGTGTAAATTGTTGTGGTGGATCTTTCTGTTATCTTTTATATCTGTAGGCAATGAGCCTCCTTGTTGGACAGTGATTCCTTTCTGTAGGCAGTAAGCCTTTGTATCTGGACAGTGAGTCTTATTCTGGGCAGTGAGTCATTTTGTACTCGGTTTTGCTATCACTTAAAATTGTGAGTTAATCATCATCGTGGTTTTTCCCTCATTGGGTTTTCCACATAAAATATGGTGTTCATTGTGTTGATTTTCCTTTTTTTATCTGTATTTCATGTTTATACTTAATAATAGAATAGTGTGGTTGTGAAGTTAATAAGTGTTTGAATTTTTGTGTTTGAATTTGGTGACAATTGATTCACCCCCCCTCTCAGTTGTTCTGTCTTTTAACAAAATTTACATGTTCTCCTCTACACTTTAGGCTCTACAAAGACAAGGTGGATTCCCTTATAGCATCATTCAACAAATAACACCTCTTTGCAATGATGACATTGATAACAGATTCTTCACAGTTATATGGTAGAAGGTAACATGATGGGATAAATCATCCTTTCCACCCTCTATACTTTGTGTGGTAATAGACAAAAAAGTAAAAATATAGGAAAGTAAATGGTTTTGATTTGAATTGATGATTGATTATTCCTTAGCTCCAAACTTTGTGAGTCTCCTTGACTAGTGCCTTATCCACATAGAGTCTACAAATGAAGTAAAACTCTTACAACATACCAACATTTGGCTTCTAATAACCTTACTTCCTTAAAGTAAGAAACCAACAAATGAATAACATTATCAAACCAATTGAAGATCCATAATGCAACATCACAACCCTGATAAATGAATTGAAAGAAAAATTATTCCATTCCTTGAATAGAAGCAAACAATTCATACATCCATGACATAGAATGTGAAATGAGAACTAGAAAATAATCCTTGATTATATTGATTCAAATGTAGCAAGTACAACAATGAGGAGAGTGATAAACTGATATGCAATACTTAGATACAATACAATGTGTATTCAAGTCAGTTGTTATTACAGAGAAAAAATTTACAACATTTCTTCTTTGAGTTTCAAAAGACTTATTTATTCAACTTTACTCTATATAAAAACTTACAAAAACTAAGAATCACAACCGTAAGAAAAACCACAACTTTTCTTTATAGTTTAGGCATAACTCAAAAAACTAACAACCACAAACCCTAATCCAACTAGGGTTTGTAAAAAAAATCTGACCCAAGCCACAAAATTTAACCATACCCTGGGCCAAATTTGTCATGTAGGAACAATAAATCCATTGCAGACAAAGCGATAGAAAGCTCCTTGAATTGTGCAGCCAAATGTCCTTTGTTCTATAGCAAGTCACAAAAATGGAAGGCACGCCACTGGGCCGAAATCCACGCTAAAACCCTAGAAAATTTCATGAAAACTCCTAGGCGTGTAGATCTAAGATGAAATCCCACCATAAATTCTCCAGGCATCAATTCCAAGCTACCATATTAATGAGCACTCAAATAGTGAAGGAAACCCCCACAAAACCTACAACAAATCGCAGCAAGGGATGGAGCTCTGGAAAAAAAGGTTAGGGGCACATAAAGAAAGCATCGATAGAAATCCACCATTAATAGGATTAGGTCAAAAAGACACTTAAGACAATCTCACCCTTTTCCTTGGTCAAAAAATGGGTCATTAAGGAAGTAGATACAACATTAATGGCACCATATTAAAAATCACACCAATTGCAAGAATTGTCAGGCCTTGGAGTTTCCTTATACCTCATACTCAATCAACACCAACCATTAGCACCAACATATCAGACATTGCTCGTCAAGGTTGCCTCATACCTCCTCCAAAAAATAATCGGGCATCAAGCTAGAGATCTTCAACATGCGGGCTCTGGAGATCAGGCACATAGGTTACCACTTACCGTGAAGCCATAAGAGGTAGAGGGGAAGGGCAACACCCAATGCTTGAAAGGAAAATGGGGGTTGGGGGTTCATCTTACACATTATTGCTAAGCAGTAAGGTGTAAGGGGGAAGGTTGACCCCTAATGCTTGAAGGGTTATCATAGATCAAACTTTGTGGGTTTGGCTTGTAGTAAGAGGTAAGAAGGGATACCATAAACTGAAAGTCTAAAAAAGGACTTAGGGTTTTTGAAGAAAAAGGATCGAGAATGAAACTTAAAATTTTGAGAAGGAAAGGAGAGTTGAAAAGAAGACCTTTGGGCATCGAGGATATCGGATACCTCTTACCTTGGTTAAGGTAAGAGGTAAGGGATAAGGACAAAGCCCGGTCCCTGAAAAATTGACACTTAGTCAATTTTGAAGGGATCAAGGGGAATAAAAAGGGAAGGAAAGAAGAGGTAAAGGGTAAGGGTTGAGCCCGATGGGCGAAATCGGAAACATCAAGGTAGAAAATGGAGAGAAGGGGAGAAGAAGAATGGGATCAAGGGTGACAGAGGAGGGATGTCGGGAAGAAAACCATTGAAAGCCCAAAAACTTCATAGCCAAAATTTAGGATTTTTCAAAATCAGGCATTTATTGCAAGGGGTGGCACAAGCAGAAAAAGGTGCTACCAAATTGTGTAGAGAAAGTTGTATTCATTAGTGTGTGAACTGTACATGCAGTGTTGTCTAGGAGAAATGGTTTTTCTCTGCATTTCTCCATAGTATGGTTTCAGGTCTTGCAGATTTGAAGGTGTGCTCATAGCTATCTTCAGTCTAAGTTGTTCATGATTTGGTGCTCTAAAAATTGGTTTCTTGAGTTACAATGTGTGGAAGGTTAACTGGTTGTACAAGATGAGTATGTTCTTCAGGTGAAAGTTGTTGCAAAGGAATTTGTTGGATTTTAGGGTGTATTCCAAATTGTGTTCAAGTGATATTTCTTATTCGCTAGTTTTCAGTTGATCAAACAAAGCATGTACTTAAGTGTTTAATGGTGTTTACACTAGTTCGACCGACCTTGGGTGTTTACACTAATTGCATATTTTCTTTGGTGTTTGTGGAAGCATCATGTGGCTTGTATATGTGGATTTAGGTTCGAGTTAAGGTGTGATGTGGCCTACTTTTATTCCTTTCCACCACGAGAATGTTTTGGTACCAACCTAATTTGAGTTTGCATGGTTGTGGTGCATAGACGAACTTGGAGAATGTTTTCAAGGTTGATGATGGTATAAATCAGTGATGAGTTGATGGAGGATAAGTATGTATTGTGTGATGATGCAAAGTGTAGATTTGTAGAATGCAAAAGTGTTAAATGTAATGTGAGCTTCAATGAGTTAGACTACTAGATGTAATAAGCAGGAAGGCATTTGCAATCTTCAAAAGGTTCCGAATGTATTGGTGATATTGTGGTGGAAATATTTTGTTGCTTTGAGATGGATTTCTCATTGTAACATTCTTCTTTCTTCTTTTTTGTAATCTGGTAGTGAGCCTTTGGCAGTGAGCCCTTCTTTCTTTGGGTAGTGATCCCTTCAACAATGAGCCTATTGTATTCAGTCTTGCAATTACTTTATATTATGAGTTGATCCTCACAATGGTTTTACCCTTCTTGGGTTTTCCTCATAAATTTGGCATTCTCATTTGTTTGGATGTGTTTGCATTATTATTTCTCATGTTTACATTATGCTAATGCATGATAAGGGTTAATGGTTGTTAAGGGTTTAAGAGACTAATGCAGATCTGAATGTTAATGAGGGTCTTGATGTTTTAATGTACTACTAATTCACCCCCCCCCTCAATTTTCTTGTGCATTCAACAAAAAAATACACTTCAAAAAAATTAAAACAAAACTTGGTGAAAGCAAAACAGTGGGAAAAAAAATTAGAGGAAGAGAGAAAAAATAGTGAAGGATTGGTGACTGAGCTTAGAGAAGCTAAAATTGAAATAAACTCTTGTTAAAATAAGTTAACTGCATTCTATAGACAAACAATGAGGTATATGAAACAAAAGACCTGGGAGGAAATAATGCAAAGGATTGATAATTTGTGTGAATGGTTTCAATTGATTGATGATCTAATAGTACATAATAGGAAGCTCAGGAAATACGTAGGGGGGCAACAAAAATGTGATTTCAGTAGAGAATTACAAATCAAATTTTGCAAACAGTCTGCAAAGCCAGTGACAATGAATTGAAAAAAAATAAAAATTAATGATCAGATTGATGCCTCAATGAAGTTGTCATCTATCATTCAAAAGTGTTTGAGAATATGTGAAACAAAGAAATTTCTATATCAAGCTACAAAAAAGATGAAGATGCTAGATAAAAAGGTAAGGAACTTGATAGAGCTTGGTTTTCCAAAAGCTTTCGACACAACTGAGTGATTCATTAGAAAGGATGATTTCAGAAAGAAGATGGAGGATATAAGGAAGATTGATTTGGACCAATTTCCTCAAAACCCAGATGAGGTGAACTATTTGGATTCCATCAAACCACTGATAACCTTGAATGCAACTTTGATTTAAATATTCAAGTCAATTTCCAATTTCAATTATGAATTGTTAACACATTTTTAAGCCAAACACTATAAATTAGAACAAATGGAACTTCCATCAGGTGAACATTAAAGTATGCTACAAAATTTGATAGAATGATTTGATAATATGAGTTTCCAACTCAATTGTGTTTAGAGTTGTCTTTGAGCAAGATTTTACATTGCTTCTATGTATTCCTCAAAAAAATCAAATTCAATAATGTGTTCAATTATTTGTATTATTTATTTTCTCAATTGAAGAGAAACTTTGGTTTCTACTAAATACACATTAAATGATTACTAATGTTCATTGTTGTATATGCTACTGTTGTTAATATGTTATTAAACATTGAGTTGAGTGGTGATTGATGAATCACTTATTAGTATGACAATTAAAATATGAAATTATTAATAATATGTTAATTTATTCAATCTAATTCATAATTTGAAATTTCATGGAATACAATATAAAATATCAAGTACAGTTTGGAATACGATTCATGAAATGTAGTATAAATACCTAAAAACTGCTAAATCATTTCCATTTGCTAATTTGCATCTCAAGTTCAACATTCATTGTGTCACTGTCATTTGTATCATTGCCACTAATGTTTGAAGTGTTACAGACCCCTCTTCTTTCACATATGGACTTCTAGATTATCAATGCCCTTTCAAAAGGAAAAATTTGGAGATTGTACTAAGTTGCATACACCCTCAAGCAATTTTCCAAATTCTTGTCTAGTTTGTTTCTTATCTTTGATTTCAAAAACCATAATGCACTAAAAACTCTCTCATCCTTCACTGACCCTAATATAATTTTTCGACATAAATCAACAAGTTTGAAATATTCTGATATTGAACCACACAATATTTCACTCCAACCTAAGGTTTACCAAACCTTTGTTATTGATCCTACTTCCATGGGATTCTCCATGGAGTCAAAATGGTCCATGACAGTTGATGCAAAATGGTAAGCTTGTCTTCGAAGCTTAATTTGATTTATAATTCTTCCTATTTTATGTCAATTATAGTATTCTAAACTTTTTGAAAATAATCGGCCAAGGTAAATACTTTTTTATGAAAAAAATATGAGTTGTGACGGTTGTCTTAGATCCAAAATTGAGGATACACAATAGACATGGCTTCAAGTAATTCTTCTCACTGGAATTGCTCATAAATCTCTATGGAAAGAGTTTTTGCAATAGATTTTAAAGTACCACTTACAGATTTAACAATGTCGTTAAAAGCTTCCTTTGTAATAGATGCTTCTCTGGTAGAGAGCCTGACAGTCTACAATAGTGCATTGGTATCTCAAATCCATCTACAAAGACACATAACTGTTTGCTTGCATTAAACTATAAATAATTCTCATAATTATTCAAATCTGTATTTTTTTTCCAATTTAGATATTTTGAAATTTGAAATAGATAATTTGTTAGATATAGATTAGCAAGGGTCATGCATGTCATTCTACGTAGTTTAGTATATTCATAGATATACATAGTTTTGTTTTGATCTTTCTTCACAAGATTGTTCATTTCATCCAACATGGGGAGAAGAATAGCTAAAATTAAAAGTGTCTCTATATCACTTAACCTATGTAAGAGGTCAAGAGTTTTGTCTACTGTGTGGCAATGTTCATACATTACTCCAATCAACTATCACTATTCTAAATAAAAATTGTTGTGTTGGTCCATGCAAGGAGATCCATCTGGTATCAACATCCCTAAGAAGTTTGTTTCATCTTGTTATTTCCTCAACAAAATTTTGAAATTCCACAAAACATTTGGGACTTCGGTAGAAGCATGCGTAGAACTCACAAACTAGATTTTCAACTTTTGATACTGTAGGAAACTTGCTTATAGTTTTAAATGCCAAATTCATTGTATGGGCCATGGAGTGAATGGTAATCATGTGTGGTGAACAATTAGTTTGTAACTTTATGCAAGACCGCTCATGTGACCTTGGATTAATAAAGTCTCATCAACTCCTACACACACCAACTTTTTGGAAATTGTGAAGTCATCCATACCTCAAATTTCATTCAAAGATTTCTTAAAATTAGTTCAAATAGATTTTGAAATGTCAAATTGTCCTTCAAGTATGAACACGGATTAGATGAGGTTGGCCGACATGTTGGTGTATAGTATGCACACACATACCTACCCAAAAAGTATTATCTACCATAGTAACTTCATCTAAAGATAATGCAATGAAGTTTTACTCTTATTTTCTCTTGTAAATCTTGTTTTCCACCTCAACAAGACAACTTGCCCAGTCCCATACAACATTTATTGACTAATGCATGCTAAGAAAGTGAGGAACACCCAAAAAGTATAATAAATTATTATAGTGTGGGTAGTTTGTCATAGGAAACCCTCTAGACAAAATATGAAAAACAATACTCATTTGAACATTTTTTGTCATTTGTCCTCCTACCATTATCTTTTCAAATTGAGCTTCAACTGAATCTCCACATGCAACAAGTTTCACCATTCTTTACATATGCTCATCATATTCCAGGGCATACTTAACATGAAGACATTCTTCCTTTTATTTCCTTCTTACTACTAATTTTTCATTTTTGTCTTTGATTTTTGTTCATAAACTTTACCAATATGCTTTTTTATAGTGTCAAAATTTAGTTGCAACTTCTTGTCTCTTTTACATTTCCATCTACAAAATCTTACACTTGCATTTTGTTGGAGGTTCATCTTTGTTTGCATTCTCTATTGGTTCAATGAATGGGTACTTTGACACCCAATCAATCTGAAAATTTGTTGTCACATCCCAATCACGCCTCATTTTTTATTTGGATTTTATTTTTGTCTTCCTTACAACAACATCATCTATGGTGCCAACATTTTCATCCAAGTTATTTAACTCATTCTGGCTAACCAATGTGTCCCTTGGAACATCTTCTGAAACATTGTCATCCTCACCTAACTCAATTAACACAATCCCATCTTTCAGTGAGGTATTGCCAATGCCTTCTTCATTAATATTTGGTGCAAGAGTTGATGATGTAGCTCCATCTTGATATGATGGATCCGAAACATTGCCAAAGTAATAATTTTTTTGAATTTGTGAAAGCCAACCTCACTGACCCCGAAGATAACCTGCATGCAAATAACCTATCATAGAAAGAAGACATTTGAGATAAAAAAGCAAGGGTGCTCTGAAAGCTGAAAATGTATTAATCAGAGAGATAAAATACAATGATCAATCCTTATAAAAGGAGATTGTGCAACCCTAAAAAACCCCCCTAATAGGTAGACATTTAATAATTAATATAATTATTAAATGTCACAATATGCAAACTAAAGTGAAATCTTAAGAGAGGAATAAAGGTAACTTAATTAACATAATTAAGTTAAAACCTTTACTCTAACACCCCCTTAAGATGAGCAAGAGTGTAGCACAAACATGTGCAAGAAAGCAAAGGTAACTACAATGCATGAAAGAAAACAAGGGTCCCGGAACTAGGCCTGATCAGTACAGGATACAACTAAATCTCTATAAAGTGGAGAAATAGAGAAAACCTCATGGGAAAAACTCTACTCCAAAAGAGAGAAAAGAAAGGAATGAAATGCACTAATGAAAGAAGGATAGGAGGTGGATTACATGATACCCCCCATAGACAACTTTTATCATATAAGTACATATACAATGGTCTCCATAGGAGATATATAAAGAGACAAGAAGCCCCCCCACAATGAAGAAACTCCCTCCAATGGTGGATGTCGATGTAGAATCCAAAAGAGATCCTGAAGCGGAAAATAATATTCCTCCCCTTGGGAAGAAACGATGTCAAAGAAACCCGTGAAGAGTGATGAACCAATCGTCTCAAGATATTGTGCCATGATAGGATGTTGAAGAATCTCTCTATCTAAACTGAAACAAATGATGCCAAATCCAAATGATGTGGAGAATCCTGAAATGCAACCTTTGAATCACGAATAATGGTGAAATACAGTGATAACCGACTGTCAAGGTAGAGGAGATGAATGTCCTCAAAATAATCCTCAAGATCTGCAGTTGAGACTCAACAAACAAGAATGTGTCTACAAGATAAGAATCCCATGATGTAACAGATAATGAATGACCAAGATGGTCATGATGTTGAACTGAATCCATAGGGGCTAATGTGGCAATACTGATGTCATCAGGAACAACGGATGATACATGTATAATCTCAGTCTGAAGAGTAGGAACTATGAGACAAGCCTCTGATCCATCAGAACATGTAAGGGTGTCTAAATACTCAAGCTCCTCTAAAGTATCATGATCAAAGGGTGTATCATCTCTCCAAGCAATGGGTAAGAGAAAATCTTAAGCAGGATCCTCTGGGAATGGAGAGAGATTGGGGTCTCCATAGATCTCCCAAAGACGTGTCCAAAGTGGGTGGGGACAATCAATGTCCGATATAGCCCACACAGTGTCATCATCAACACTAGACAATATAAGTCCTACTATGTGATCTCTAATGATATCCCAAGCTAGTTTTCCCTCTGAAGTGGTTGGTTTAAGTATGAGATCATACAAATAAGGCAAAATATTAAGCCACCTACAATGTGTAAGTATGCCCTTTGCCCATGACTCATAAGTACCCCGTTCTAGAATTACGACTAAATGGTGAGTAGAAAAACCCATGATAACTCTTCAACTTAAAACATTTGAGAAAACTAACCTTACAACATGTAGATCAAATTAAATAGAGCCTAATGATGCAAACAGGAGGTTCCCAAGAGTCAAAACATCCAAGTAATTAAGCAAACTATGAAAACACAAAATGTTGAATAAAATATACCTGGGGCAGAATCTAGGAAAATAATTTTGATCATTGTTTAGATCACTGAACCAACTTTCCGACACCTATTCGTTTGCGAAAAACGAAGCTCAGACACAAACATTATGCCCCCCAGAGTGCAAAAACCATGATCTGACTTTGACTGCATAAAAAAGAATCAAAACGGATAAATCCAGAAACCAAACCTATACCATCATATCAGTGTCAGAACCAACTTTCCGATGATATCTTGTTTTCGAAAAACCAACACCGTATGCTCAAAATATGAAAATTTTACTAAACATGCTCATTTAGGCTTTAAACCAAACATTTTATTAATTTAAAGATCAAAAAATTAATAAAATATTCAGCTCAACCTTCATGGCACAAAAATTGAGGTAGCTAGGGCAAGGAAATCAATGCAAAATGGCACAAAAATTGAGAGAGCTCAAAGTTGATGCCGACACCCAAAAAATAGCATGAAAATCAATGCATCCATACTGATCCATACGGATTTGTCTAGCAACTATTTTGAGATTCCCCAAAAACTCTAAAAAATTAATTTTCAGCAAACCCTATCATATTTTATATGAAAATAGAGGTTTTTAGGCCTTCTGAGCGTACCCATGAGGTCCTTTTTGCACCAACATGCACTATTTGAGAGATCAAGGTGAAAATTTCTCAAAAAATGATGGAAAACCCCTAGTCTAATCTGGCAAAAAATACCAAGAATGAAACCCTTGCTCAGAAAAAAAAATTGTAAGTTGATATCTTCAAAAAAACAACAGGCAACCACAGATCTAAAACTCTGATACCATGTTGAAGTTGTGAAAGCCAACCTCACAGACCCCGAAGATCACCTACATGCAAATAACCTATCACAGAAAGAAGACATTCGAGACAAAAAAGCAAGGGTGCTCTGAAAGCTGAAAATGCATTAATCAAATAGTGAGATAAAATACAATGATCAATCATTATAAAAGGATATTGTGCAACCCTAAAGAAACCCTAATAGGTAGACATTTAATAATTAAATGTCACAATATGCAAACTAAAGTGAAATCTTAAGAGAGGAATAAAAGTAACTTAATTAACATAATTAAGTTAAAACCTTTACTCTAACAAATTTATGGTAACTCTACATTTTGGGCATTTTGATGGCCTCCCAGTCCCTTCACCACCCTGAGGAGTCTTACCCTTGTTGCTCGACTTCTTGATCTCTCACTTCAAATAAAAGTTGGAAAAAATGTTTTATTTAAGGACATAGAATATAGATCATATTCCTTACTCAATATAATCTTTAAGATTCAAGCAAGAATGGAAAAGGGAAAAAAATTATAACACTATGAAGAAATTATCACTTACCTTTAGGTTTTCACTGACTTGCTATTCATTAATGCAAAAATGCATGTAGTTGTAAGTTTGTAACTTGCCTATGATCAAGGTTCCAAGTCCAAATTCCGAATCGAGAGTTTATAAGTTCAAAACTAAACAAAATATGTAAGAATAAATCAAAGTTTTTATTTATTTATATTAATCCATTTTTAGCGAATTCCACAGAATTTTTAAATGGTATAGTAAAAATTTGGTGAATCTTGCATGATTATACAACAATACATTTAAATGGGTGAATCAAACCTCGATGAAACAAATATGTTGTAATTTTCAAGGCGATTATGGCCCTACGATTAGCATGGAGGTATCATAGTAATTGGTGAAATGTGTCCTCAAATGTTATTATTTTTTAATGTTATTCATGAAATGGGTCCTCATAAGCAATTATTTATATTTTTTATTGGCGAAATGGATCCTCACATGCAGTGAACATTTAATGATGTTGGTGAAATGTGTCTTAATACACAATGTTGTTTTAATAGTATTGACGAATATATAGGTGATTTAACACATGCTTCCAAGAGTTTAGGCAAAAATATTAATTAGTCTATTTGAAATGCACAGTTTGTTATGGAGAAAATATTAATTATATTTTCTTCATAAAATAAATTGATGGTGAATTGAAATGCATTGGACCACTAATTCATAGAATCTAGGCGATTTGACCACCCTATTGGTTGCAATATATTCACCAATTTTGACTTGGCCGATATGAAATATTTTCCAATTGACGAAGATTCACCACTAAAAAAATTGCTACAACAGTATTGCTCCTCAAGTAGTTAACTGCAAACCACCTGCAAAGGCCTATGCATTATTTTTGAGAGAATGGTTTTTTAAATTTTAGTTCATGCAAATATATTGTGATCTACCATCTTATATGGTCATTCCCAAAGCATTTTTTGATATCTATAAAAACTCTACACTGTAATTGCAAAATCAATTATGTGATTTTTATCTACATGAATATGTTCTTTTGTATCAAAAAGAGTGGAATCCACTACTATATGTAGGGTATCTTCAGTTGACATCATTCATAAAAAATGAAAAGAATAGGGGCAAAAAATGCAATAGTAGAGAGAGGTAGAAAATACAACCTCCTTGAAGCTTAGAGAAGAAGTCAAGAATCCAAAATGCATATTAGACGAATGGTTCACTAATTTGAAAGCCTAGAATAAAAAGAAAATATATACTAACAAGGCAATCAAATTACAAAATGTTTGGTCAATTGGGCATTATGCAAGAAAAGAAGCATTAGAATTAATTACAACTAAATGGGATGAACTAACCAATGAGTTGAAGCAAAAGGAACCACATTCACCCCACAACTATTATGTAGAAATTAAAAGGGCTCACAAATCCATTCAATCAATAGGCCAATATAGCATGTTTTGGTTATCACTAAAGTTCCAATTGTCACTCCTTTGGTATCCAATACTACACTAGAAAGGAATATTTCCTTATGATGAGACATCAAAGAATGTCATATGGACCAGGATATAAGAGTAGAAAGGATTCTATTTGGAGCAAGGTGAGGAAAGTACATCTCTAGAAGATTGTAGGCTACTAGCACTGATGTATAATCAACAACCTTCTCCTACTTGAGGGTAAGAATGGATTGAGCTAGGGGAGTGATGGACCTTAAAATTGCCACCTTTAATTAAGTTTATTTGTGTTATTATGATATCTCCATGAATTTTTCAATACATTTATGAAATTCTATGTTTAATTCATGAAACACTAGACTTAATTACTAATAATTTATTAAATATTTGGATTTGTATATGGCTTGTTAAATTATGATGTTATGATGAATTGTGTGAATTTTAATGATAAGTATTTTGTGGAAGAAACTAATTTGGCATGGAGAAAGAAGTAGGAGCTCGTAGTCGATGGACTTTCATTGGCCTATAGCCACAAGGGTTGATATCTACAATTGAAGGATTGCTGATGGATTTTCATTGTTGAGTAAGCCACATCCAAAGGAACTAAAGCATTCAAATTATACTTCTACCACCAAGTGACAACTTCTTTTATAAAGAACGAGGACTCTTTGATAATGGCAATAACCTTTTATTGCACAAATCTACCACTTGTTTTTGCATGCCTAGATAGGATCAAATTCTTCATCCTAGTCAAAATAATCACATTAGGAATTTACTTATAAATTTTTCTTTTGTGTCTTCATGATCTAGAATAATCATTTTCCTATTTTACATAAATGAGTTGACATTTGTAATTTCAGGTTTAAATTGTTTACAAAAATTAGAAGTAGTTAGTCTATATGTCGCAAGATTTGTAGAAATAATGTGATAATGATTCTTTCTAGCATTTGTATCTCTTTTGAATAATAATAGAAACAAATATTCGATCATATAGAATTGAGTTAATTGTGCAAGAGGAACTGACTCAAATCTTAATATTTCAACAATTTAAGAGAGTGCAACTACCCCAAGCAAGGGCCCATTTGAGGTATGTTGTGACTATGTTATTAAGAGTTTGTAATCAGTTCTTTAATATTCTTCATTAGACTATAAATTATTTGCTTAAATAGTTCATGATTATCACTCGTAGCAATCACTAATTAGTGTCAATCATAGAACCTATAGTTGAATCTGTAGCGATAACCCATAGCAATATCCTATAGTTAAATTACAACATAATTTATTAGTTCTCCTTTAATATGATTTTTTCAATCCAATAAATTCAATTGTTATACTTAGCTTCCTAAGAAACCCTAGAACTCCTCAGTCGTACATGCAGTACTAGTTATCATCTCAAGGACTGTGTCCCTAGTCTGACAATTAAATATAATCTCTTATGACTAGTTTAGTAGCTTGATAAGGGATGATTCAATCCATCAAGTAGAAGTGCATGGCATAGTTGGTCCATATTATTAGTTGACAAGGAAATATATACATATATGGTTGTTGTACCCATGTCTCTAAATATGCAGTTTGGTTACAAAGGTTGTGTACAAGTATTCTTTTTTTATTGTAGGACTATTCAAATTGGCCATTATAGCTAGAGTGCATTTTTTTGGCAAATAATCCCATGTATCATGTACATACTAAGCATGTGGATGTGCAATGCCATTTTGTTCATAAAATTATTGATAATGGGAAGCTATGTATTTGGGTCCTCTTTAGCTATAGTTGATGTACTATTATACTTACATTATGTACTTAGAATATAAATTTTGGCTGAGATCCATGCTAATTTGTTACTTGAGCATTCAAAAATATTGTACCTTTTGGAATAATCATAATTATGGTGTTGAAAAATTCAAATATTAAAAATTTAATGTCACTTGGTATTAGACCTTGCATAATCTCTCTTTCAAGGAATATTGGGGGACATTGAAAATAGTTAGTAGATGTGATTAGATATGTTTTACATACATTTAGAGTGACTTGTGTGCACTTGAACAAACCTAGTCAATACCAAAACAATAACACTTTCCTAATTGCTGGAAAATATGATATTATTTTGAATAGTTGGCTTCTCTTAGTTTTTATTTATAGTATTTCCTTAGCACAATAATATTTGTGTGTATTTCAAGATGTAGGGGGAACCATAATAACCATACAGAAGATGATATTTTTTCATTGATGAGGAATCCTAATACAAATTAAATTGACATTAACAACAGTGCATGAAGCTAGAAAATTCTAGCTTAATCTTTATTTTGTTTTGCTTTCATTATAGGAAATGCGATTTGTAATAGCTAGTTTCTTAGTCAAATTCATAGCCTATAATATCAAAAATCCAAGTATTACTAATCAACTTATGTGTTTCTTGGTAAATCTTGATTTTTTTGTAGATTTTCCTACAAGCTTGTCACTAGGGAAAATTGTAGACCTTTGATTTTTGTCATTTGACTTCAACAATTGAACCCAATGGCTTTTCAAGTGACTAAAAGTATTTTTTTTGTTGGATAAAAACTGATAAAAATATGAGAAATGGGATGCCTCATCTTGTCCTTGTTCCTTGAAGGCCTTGATTTAGGTATGACGACAAGGCTTTTCCCCTTGGTCCTACATTGTATTGGTGTAGTAAGCATGCTTGAGGTGCTACAATTCAAACCTTTTGTATATTGACTCTAACCCCCATGCTTACCCTAGTTTTAAAAAGGGAAAACATAAAAAAATATTTTGGCATATTCCAAAAAGAAAAGCAAAGTATAGATTTTTTATATGTATTTGATTTGAAATAATAAAAATAATATCTTCCCATATTTTATTTTTGCTTTATTTTGTAGAGGCAATTCTAATTTTGAGTAATGCTACTATTATCAAATTTGTGTATAGCTTAAAAACAAAGAGATTATCCAAATATTAGTTTTCTACTAGTTTGATAATATTTTTGTGAAAATTTCTAAGAGACATATTTTATAATCTTAATGCTAACCACATTACAATTCATCAAAGTAAAAAGATATATGTTAATGAATGGTAAAGATATTAGGAAAATTAAAAATGTTTATCTTGGATACGTAGGGTTCTTTGTATTAGATGTCTCATGGTGTTAATAATTTTTTTAATAAGAAGTTTATTATGTTGAAGGTGTTCCCTATCTGAACAAAGCTAGGCTAATTTTCAAGATTGATGCATATTGTTGGAGATAATATGCAAGACAATGAAAATCATCATGATTGTTGGATATTTTTATTGTTTTTCATTCAATGAAACAATTGGAGGTGACATCAACCGCAAACTAATTTTGTATCCCTTGTTGAATGAACAAGACAACTGAGAGGGGGGGTGAATCAGTTGTAGCAAATTAAAACATCAAAATCCTCAACAGTAATCAGATCCACATGCATTCATTACACCCTTATTCTATTAAAGTGATAAATCATGATATATAGATAGCAAAAACTGAAATAACAACACCATACACAAGAGAACACCAAATTTACGTGGAAAACCCAATGAGGGAAAAACCATGGTGAGGATTATCTCACAATATAAGTAATTACAAAACCAATACAGAGCTCACTGACAAAATAGGACACACTGTCCAAAAAGGCCCATAGTCAGGGCCCACTGACACAAAAAGAAACAAAGAAGATAAAAGAGAAATGTTACACAGAGAATAACTTTTCAATGCAATACGTAATCCACCACAAATGATACAACACTTTCGCAGCCTTGCATGAAAGATTGTGGACACCTTCAGTTCACTGCCTTTAGAAATCCAACACTTTGAAATTCCCACTGCTCTACTCAAATTCGCATCACATTCTGCACTCGCATCGATCTCACATCTATCTTGCTTCTCTCTTGCATCTTACAACATCACTCTTATTTATATCAACCTTAACCTTGAACACCTTCTCCAAGGTCAGCAACTATCTGTTACATTTTAAAATTTCAAATTAGGTCGGTACCTAAACATTCCCGCAGTGGATAAGATTTTAAGGTGACCCATATAAATCCTTAGTTAGGACCCAAATTAATCCTAACACACCTTAACACACTTTCATAAACTTCATATGCAGTGTTAACACAAGGTCAGCCAATACCCGTGCTAAACACCATAAAACATTAAGTACACGAATCCTTAAATTAATCTGAAACTTTTGGACAACAAAATTCACTTGAACACGATCTAGAATAATCCATGAACCTCCTAAGATCCAACAAAAACTTCTTCCAAACTCGCATCATAGAAATACTTCAACCCAGAACATCTGGTTATCCTTATTCACATATTGATGCATGAAACACACATTGTACTATACCAAATCAAGTGAAACCTTGAATTCTAAAAGATACAAACATTATAAGAAACTTCCCAAATCTGCACAACCGAAAGCCAAACTACAGATAAACGTGGAGAAAATACATTTCTCCTGAACCACAGAAAACACCACTAAAAAACTAGTTCAAACTAGTGAAAATATCTTACTTTGCACATCGATCCAGAAATCAAAATTTTTAACATAGAAACTACTAACAACCTTGAACAACATATCAAATCTACATAGGCATAGCATCAACATAGAAGAAATGTGAAGCACATTCTAAACACTTGCACAACACTATTTTTTTTGTTTATCAAATTTTCACAAAAGCACTTGGAAACCAAGTACCAAAGACATCATCATAGCACATTACTTCATTCCAGCACATCTTCAGACACTACAACATAAAGATAACTCCATATACTCACAACACTTCCTCAATGTCTCAACTACACATGCACAACCTGCAACAACCTATTTTCCTCTTTTTAATTTTTTTTCAATATTTTCAACATCTTCATTATCCAACAAACTTCCTTAACACATAATTGACATCAATGACAACACCAATTTGTTGACATCAATGACAACACCTTTCTACTTGCAACAATCCCCCATTTTGTCATTGATGGCAACACAAGATGTGAAAAAACATCAAAGACAACACAACAACTATAAACACACTTTCTCATGATTTTCTTTCTTTTCTCTCCCCCTGAAGAGATAAACTTTTTAACATGATTCTTTCTCCCCCTTTGACATCAATGGAAAAGGATAAAATATTTTGCATTGTTCTCCCCATTTGACACTAAACCAAGATACTTGCTCTAAATACTCCCCCTTAGGAGTACACCCAGCCAAATTAGTAACTCAATGACAACATTCCTTACTACAATAATAACACTGCAAGACACTACCTACTCCCCATAAGAGGTAGCCACCAACATCAGTCCAGAAAGGAGATGAATCCATAGGTCCAATGGACTAATGCACCTCCATATGCATCTAGTTCAAAGGAGGGGTAATAACCCCCAACTTCTCCTAAAGATACTCAAAATAATCCTTACAAAGAGTCTCAGTAAATATGTCAGCAATTTGATCCTTTGTAGGTACATATTCAAGATTTACCTTATTCTCCATAACCTTCTCTCTTAGAAAGTGATACTTGATTGATATATGTTTTATCCTTGAATGCATCACTAGATTCTTTGAAATGTTAATTGTGCTTGTATTATCACAAATACTCTAATATCCTTCAATGATTGTCTCATCCATAAAACTTGTGTACAACAAGATGTTGTTGCAATATACTCAGCCTCTACAATGGATAAAGAAACTGAATCTTTCTTCTTACTTAACCATGACACCAATCTACATCTAAGAAAGAATGCACCACCATTTGTACTTTTCCTTTCATTAACACAACCATCCCAATTTGCATATGTGTAAACACTTATTATGAAATCAATATCTTGAAGATACCACAAGCCATAATTCAGAGTGTCTCTTAAATATTTGAATATCCTTTTCACTGCTACAACATACATTTCCTTAGGATCTTCTTGAAATCTAGCCACAAGATAAACTGCATGGAAAATATCTAGTCTAGTAGCAGTTAGATATAGCATTCCACCAATCATAGATCTATATTTGCTCTTATCAGCCTTAGGTGAATCATCATCCTTGCTCAAACTAGTAACCATAAGAATGCATGCCGGTTTGGAGTCTTCCATTCCAAACATCTTCAACATCTATTTGATATACTTTGACTGTGAAATGAAAATATCTTTATCTATTTGATTGATTTGTAGCCCAAGGAAGAAATTCATCTCCCCAAATATTGACATATCAAACTCTTTATGCATCTCTTCTACAAGTTTCTTACACATAGCTTCATTTCCTTCAAAGATAATATCATCCACATACACAACCACTCTCAATATTTTGTCTTCCTCGAATTTGAAGTAAAGATTACTGTCTATTGTGCCTTTACTAAATCCTTAATGTATCAAATATCTGTCCAATCTTGCATACCAAGCTCTAGAAGCTTGGTTCAATCCATATAATTCCTTCTTCAATTTGCACACCATATATGGTTGTTTTGACAGCTGAAATCCTTCCAGTTGTTCCATGTAAACCTCTTCTTCCAATTCACCATTTGAAAAAGTATACTTCACATCCATCTAATAAACTTTAAAGTCCTTGTTTGCTACAAATGCCAAAAACATTTTGATAGAGCTTCCATCCTAGCCACCAAAGTAAATGTTTCCTCAAATTATATGCCTTCCACTTGTGAGTAACCCTTACACATAAGTTTTTCCTTATTTCTTACTATTTCTCCATTCTCATTCAACTTGTTTCTAAATACCCATTTAGTTCCAATCATGTTCTTGTTTGTCAATCTAAGAACCAATTCTCAAGTTTGATTTTTCTCAATTTGCATGAGTTCTTCCATTTCCTTCATCCAATATTCATCTTTGCATGCCTCACTGACTGTTTTAGGTTCAACTTTAGAAAGTAAACACAGATTTACCTCAACTTCAGCAGCTCTGCTTCTTGTCAATACTCATTTCCTCTTGTCTCCAATGATTTTTTCTTTGGAATAATTCTTCTACACATACTTAGGAGTTCTAAGGGTCTTCTTTGTAGCTTCTTTCTCTTTATTCTACATTTTTTCTTCTTCTCTGCAATCAGGCTCATCTAACACATATCCATCTACTGCAATTGAGTTTTGTAAATTTTCATCAACTTTAACATTTGCACATTCAACAATCTTTTCAGCCTTTTGTTGTAACATCTATAAGCTTTGTTTTTAGTAGAATATCCAAGGAAGATACCTTCATCAGACCTTGCATCAAACTTTCCTAATTTTCCTTCATCTCTCTTGATATAGTGTTTCCTTCCAAATACTCTAAAGTACTTGATAGTAGAAATCCTTCCATACTATAACTCATAAGGAGTTTGTGTGTTGTTAGCTTTATCCTGAACTCTGATAAGTATGTTAACAATAGTATGAATTTCTTCTCTCCAATAGACTTTTGGTAGATTTTCCTCTTTCATCATAGTTCTAGCAGTATCTTGAAGTGCCTAGTGTTTCCTTTCCACCACTCCATTATGTTGAGGAGTTCTAAGAGAAGACAAGTACCTCTTTATTCCATGAACTTCACAAAACATGTTAAACTCATTGGAGGTGAATTCTCCACCTCTATCAGACCTCAAAAATTTGATTTTCATATCCATTTCATTTTCAACTATAGCTTTAAATGTTTTGAATCTATCTAATGCATCAGATTTCTCTCTAAGAAAAGTAACACATGTCATTCTAGAGTAATCATCAATCAAAAGCATCATATACATGACACCTTGAAGACATCTCACTCTTGTAGGACCACAAAGATTTGTATGTATTAATTTTAGTAGTTCGATAGCATATTGTTTCTTTCCTCTGAAACTACTCTTTGTTTTCCAAACTGACAATTCTTGCAAACAACATTAATAGTCTTTGTGATTCTTGGTAGGTCTCTCACTACATGAACTAAACTGATTCTCACCAAATTATCAAAATTCATGTGACACATTCTCTAGTGCCATAACTAGTTGTCATTAATTTGAGACATAAAGCAATGACCATCAGCACCCTTAAGCTGATAGATGCTTCCATCTACCATCTTACCAACAGCAATCATAGTTCATGTAGACATCTGAATTTGACCACTCCCGTATGGTCAAATTTGTCCTCTTTATTCATCTATTTTACATTCCCCGTCGATGTTAATTAAATAATTTATTTAATTAATTTTCCCCCTCTTATAATGTTCCTAAGGTATTTAATTTAAATAATTAAATACTTTACATTTATGTCCCTTCTCTAAATAAAATAAATATCTTAATTTATTTAATTTAGTCACTTTATCTTTTGAATTTTAATCAATTTTAAATTCAATATTTTCTCTCCTTGCCACATCCTCCATAATTCTTTGTAATCAAGATTAAATTTTATTAATCTTGGATTTAGATGTACACATCCTTAATTAGGATTAATGTCACATCCTCCAACTCTTGCAACTTGCTCTAATCTCTTCATTAGCCACCTAATCACCTGTTTGCACAACCTTAATTGCATGATTAGGTCAACCTAATCCTCATGCCATTTATGGCATATGTCCTTAGTCAAATTTATTAAATGCTTTCTCCTTTTGGAGAAGGCAACCTCTTCGCTATGTGAATTAAAAATTCACATTTATTACTCACCTCTTCCCCATGTGAATTAAAAATTCACATTTATTCCACCAAGGTGTTTCTCTTCCCCATAAGGATTATTAGGGAATTTTAAAATCCTTCATTTGTCACATCTCCCACATGGGGACAAGGACCTCCTTTATGAGAAGATATTGTCCCAATCCCAATGGTACTTGAAAGTACCTCCACCTCATCTTCCCCTTTTGACCCCTCATTGCCACATGGCAAGATGTGAGGGCTTTTGATTCCTCAACTCACCATAGCCCTTCATCTTGTCCATGTTGGCTAAATCTTAGCCCTCCATTTCCAAAAAGGCATTTCCCCTAAAATAGAGGATTTTGCCTTCATTTTCAACATTCACATTCAAGCATTCAAGCTCTCTTGCACTCAATCTCTCACAACTCCATTGTTGAAACTTTTCAAGCTCATTTGCATCCATTATAGACATTTCATCACATACCCACTTACACCATTAGAATCTTCATTGCATCCCCATCATTTTGCATCCATTTTTATGTGATTTTCCATCCAAAAGAGCACACAAATGATCGTTTCAATAGGGCC
This sequence comes from Sequoia sempervirens, assembly GCA_007258455.2. Lineage (NCBI taxonomy): Eukaryota > Viridiplantae > Streptophyta > Pinopsida > Cupressales > Cupressaceae > Sequoia > Sequoia sempervirens. The sequence goes on from VDFB02193867.1 coordinate 431,126,221, forward strand.
AACCAACCAATCGACTTGGGCAAGGTAAACAACTTGTTTTTATCTTTCTTTGTTCAAGTTTAACTAGGCCAATCTTGAGGTGTTGTCTTGTGTTCTTTTGTTGCATTTCATTTTTTTTGCATCATTCAAGGTTAGAAAAACACACTGCACACAATTTTGAACCCTTTTCTGATCTCACATCTTTCATCCTTAAACACAAGATTATATCATTTGCTACACATTTGTCCAACAGTTAAAATATTATGCCTTAAACCCTTAACATAGTAAACATATTTAGTATTATGCTTTCCATCAAAACTAAGTGAACCTATTCTACAAATCCTAGCTCTTGAATCATCTCCAAATTTAACTAATCCTCCATCATACTTTTCAAGTTTAACAAACTTACTTTTTCTCAAGTCATGTGATTAGCAACCATTATCAACAACCCAATAATTTTTATCCTGTTTAGCATGAAAAGCAGAAACCAAAGGACCTTCAACCTTCTTCAGAACACTTTTCTTCACACAACTTTCAGTGTTAGAAGAAGTAGATTCATCTTTTAAAGCCAAGAACAAGCATTCATTTTCATCAATATCTCCATAATTAGATTCGTCATCAGAAATACTAACATCTTCTTTGACATAGTAACTTATTTTAATCATTTTTATTCAGAAAATGAACTGGTAATTGTATTACTTCTATTAACAAAAAGTAAAGAGTTACAATATAAAGAGGAAGTAAATTACTGTAGACATTTAAGATGTCTAACTACCTCAACTACTAACTACTGTAGAAACAGTAGAAACCTAAAATAACTCAATACAATATAATATTGACCATTAATAATAAAGAGAAATATTATTCTAACACCCTCCCTTAATGGTCAATTATCTAACTAGCTACAGAAAACAATCTGTAGGTTTTTTGGTCACAAATTCTTCAGAACACTCTCTTGCTGCTAAGACCCTCCCTGGATCTATAGAATGTTAATGACTAAGAGAACCAAAAACCATCCAGAAAATAAAACAGAGAAGGCTACGCCCTTCTTTAGAATGCTCTGCAACAAGAGACAAGAGCCTGCCACTGAGATGAGTATGCCACCAACCCTCCCAGAATATGCAGAATTGTTGACCAGAAATCATCACAAAACGTCCAACCTAACGTTGGGTAACAAAGTTGTCCCTCCTTGTAGCCAGAGACACATACTGAGAACAGCTGCCATGATTTTGAGCAAAAATTGGCACCCTCCAAACTTTTGTAGATGAGCACGATGCTCGAGAATAGACTGCATGAAGTCAGTTGTGCAGATGTTCGCCCAACAACTTTAGATGCGACCAAAATAGATTGCAACAAACCACAATTTTTGAGGAAAAAAATTGCAAAACCCAAGATTACAAATCATCATTTATTTTTTGGAAAAAACGGTAAAAACCCACAATGGAATCCCACGCAACTCTATGAATTACAGAAGCCCAGAAACAAGTAGCTGGCACAAAATTCAAAACATGGATTAGCATACATAACATCATTTTTAAGGCAAAACGATAAAACCTTTCCATAAACCATAAAGCCCTTCCGAACGGCGAAAACCCATACTAGGGCATATAGGAGACCCTTAATTTTTTTAGGAAAAAATTATAAACCCTCCCATGATTTTTTCAGGAAAAAAATTATTAAAACCCGACAAATAATTTTTTATGGCCAAAAATTATAAAACCCAAAATATTTTTGTAAGGGAAAAAAATTATTAAAACCCATAGAACAAGTTGCGCAGGCAATTTATAGCAGAAAACACATCCAAAATAGAGAAAACACATCAAAAACAGAGAAAACATGTCATTCCTCATGCAAGCAGAAACCCAAAAAATCTCTCACCAAGCACGGATTTTGAGGCAGAAACTAATGCAGAGATTTGAAGACAAAACCCAAAATAATTGAAGAGTACCCAAAAAATTTCATGGAAAACCTAGAAGGAATATGTTGTCCAAAACAAAAAATAGTTGATTGCAACAGAGGGTTTTGTAAACCCTAACCGTAGACTGAAAAAATGGCACACAAATGCAGAAACACAGGTAGGTCACGGCTCCAAATCACCAAATAAAAGCTCGTGTCTGCGAGCAACAAAAACCCTTCCATTACAAAGGTCACGCAGGCAAAATCGTGCCTAGAACAAACACGATCTCCTACAACTGTCGTGTGAACAAAATGAGAAAAAAATTGCAGACTCCTGCACACAAAAAAAACTTCACAGGTTGCAGATTCAACGAGCCGCCACTAGGTGAGAAAAAACATGAGCAGATACGACATGAAACGAAGTCGCAAGAGGTCGCAAGCACAAAGTGGCTCCAAAAACACGAACTGGAGGTTTTCGTGCGAAAATACAAGCATGAAAATGGCGCCTAAAGATGACGTGAAATGGGCATTGCATGCAACCTTGCAACACCCAAAAGAAAATGGTGAATAGAAATGCAGGCCAGAGACAATATCACGAGCTCAGACTTTGCTCATTGTTTTGACAAAGTTTGCACTAAGAAAAAACATGGAAATGAACAACCCTCAAGATGAACAGAGAAATCACAATGATTTCTGGTGTAAAATACAAGGATGCTCTCAAACCCACATGAATCACAGAACTAGAAAAACCTCCCAAAACCCTAGGCCTTCTGTGAGGGAGTCAGACCCAAACGAGCAACTTGGACTCTGATACCATGTTCAGAAAATGAACTAGTAATTGTATTACTTCTATTAACAAAAAGTAAAGAGTTACAATATAAAGAGGAAGTAAATTACTATAGACATTTAAGATGTCTAACTACCTCAACTACTAACTACTATAGAAACAGTACAAAACCTAAACTAACTCAATACAATATAATATTGACCATTAATAATAAAGAGAAATATTATTCTAACAGTCTTTCCTTTATTCTCCTTACTCTTATTGTTCATAGCTCGATTTGGACATCTTGAAACATAATGACCTACTTTTCCACAACTAAAACATTTGAAAGGTAGTTTACCTTTGTACTTACCAATGCCCTTTTCCATCATTCTTACAAAGTTAGCTTCCACATCATTAAGATCTTCTCTATCTAAATCTTAAATCTTTTCTAATTTTCCAACTTTGAAAGCAGTCTCTACTTTTGTACCATTTTTCAAAACAATTTCTCATTTCAAATGAAGTTAGTGTACCAATCAACTAATCTCTAGAATAAGCATTAAAATTTGTAGCTTCGTCAATAGCAGATACCTTTTCAATGTATGAATCAGGAAGAGTTCTAAGAACTTTCTTTACCACCCTAGGTTCTTTGAATTGTGCACCAAGACCTCTCATAGCACTTACTAGCTCATCAACTCTCTAAATGTAGGTTGAAATTGTTTCATTTTTAGACATTTGCAAGGTCTCAAGTTGTGCCTTCAAATTCTACAACTTTGCTTGTTTAACCTTGTCATCTCCTTTATAAATACTCTCAAGCTTATCTCAAACTTCATTAGTAGTCTTAAGATTCATAACTTTAACCAGTTCAAAATTTGAAAAATTGTTCAAAAGAATAAATCTTGCCTTAGCATTTACCTCATGTGCCTTGTTCTCATTACTTGTGCTTGGACCATTTTGAGGTGCAACGTATGCAATCTTTATTGCCTTTTCAATCTCAAATCCATGAGATGCCAAATATCCTTCCATCGTTTTCTTCCAAAATGCATAGTATGTTCCATCAAATCTAGGGCAATCAATTTGTTTCGCCATCCTGGATCTACCTCAAGAGGTTTAGCTCTTCTGCAAGGAATCTTACTCTGATACCAATTGTTGAATGAACAAGACAACTGAGAGGGGGGTTGAATCAGTTGTAGCAAATTAAAACATCAAAACCCTCAATAGTAATCAAATCCACATGCATTCATTAAACCCTTGTTCTATTAAAGTGACTAATCTTGAAATGTGGATAACAAAAACTGAAATAACACCATACACAAGAAAACACCAGATTTACGTGGAAACCCCAATGAGGGAAAAACCAAGGTGAGGATTAGCTCACAATATAAGTAATTGCAAAACCGTTACAAGGGCTCACTGCCAGAATAGGACACATTGTCCAAAAAGGCTCATTACCATAGAAAGAAACAAAGAAGATAAAAGAGAAATGTTATACAGAGAATAACCTCTCAATGCAACAAGTAATCCACCACAAATGCTCCAACACTTTCACAACCTTGCATGAAAGATTGTGGACACCTTCAGCTCACTACCTTCAAGAATCCAACACTTTGAAATTCACATTGCTTTGCTCAAATTCGCATCACATTCTTCACTCACATCTATCTTGCTTCTCTTTTGAATCTTACATCACTCTTATTTATATCAACCTTAACCTTGAAAACCTTCTCCAAGGTTGGCAACTATCCGTTATATTTTAAAATTTCAAATTAGGTCGGCACCTAAACATTCCTATGGTGGATAGGAATGAAGGAAACCCATATAAATTCTTAGTTAGGACCCAAATTAATCCTAACACACCTTAACACGCTTTCATAAACCTCGCATGTAGTGATAACACAAGGTCGGCCAATACCCATTATAAACACCATAAAACATTAAGTTCATGCTTCCTTAAATTAATCTAAAATTTTCAAACAAAATTCACTTGAACACGATCTAGAATAATCCACAAACCTCCTACGATCCAACAAATACTTCATCCAAACTCGCATCATAAAAATACTTCAACCCAAAACATCTGATTATCCTTATTAGCACATCGATGCATGAAATACACACTGTACTATACCAAATCAAGTGAAACCTTGAATTCTGAAAGATACAAACATTATAAGAAACTTCCCAAATCCGCACAACCTGAAGCCAAACTACGGAGAAATGCGAAGCAAATACATTTTTCCCAGACCACAAAAAGCACCACTAAAAAACTAGTTCACACACTAGTGAAAATATCTTACTCTGCACAATGATCTAGAAACCAAAAATCTGAACATAGCAACTACTAACAACCTTGAACAGCATATCAGATCCGCATAGGCATAGTATCAACAGAAGAAATGCGAAACACATCCTGGAGCACATTTTGAACACTTGCACAACACTATTTTCTCTATTTATCAAATTTTCTCAAAAGCACTTGGAAACCAAGTACCAGAGACATCATCATAGCACATTACTTCATTCCAACACATCTCCAAAAATTGTAACATAAAGATAGCTCCATGTACTCACAACACTTCCTCAATATCTCAACTACACATGCACAACCCACAACAACCTATTTTCCTCTATTTCACCGTTCTCTCAATATCCTCAACATCTTCATTATGCAACAAACTTTCTTAACACATAGTTCACATCAATGACAACACCAATCTGTTGACATCCTATTGACATCAATGACAACACCTTCATACTTGCAACATCCCCTAGGAATATATCCATTCTCATTTTTTCACCCTTTAGGGTTTTTCCTCTAGCCTTACCATATTTAACAATGGGCATGCTTATTTAAATTCTTGTACCTAAAAACACCACACTACATTGTGTGTTAGCTAGTGAAAATCTTGGAATATACTAGAATTGAAGTGAGAGTTGCTAAGACTACGACCAAAAGCTCAATCCAATTTTCTTGTTTCAAATGATTTGTTAATCATTCATTCCTATTGTTTGATTGGGAAAAGGGATCTAAGTCCAAAATCACACTTCTCCAATTTTTTTTGTTTTGTGGATTAAAAATGATCTCAAAACCCATTTGACTACAAACCTCAATGGAAGAGTTAAAATAGTGGATCAAGGTTTTAATCCACTGGGGGATTTGATGGGCTAATGATGATTGATTATTTGTAAATTGATTAGATTTATAAATGCAATGATGTTCCTAGGTAAACTATGAAAATGCAGCAAATGTTAGGATTTTTGAGAAATTGAACACAAAAAGAAACAAAATCCAGAAAGGCAAAGAGAAAACACAGAAGACCCTCGTGTGTAAATTTGTTGATGAATCAACTAGTCTAGGGCATATGTGCCCTAGACTATCCTCCTTATTTTTAAGATCTGAAAACGCATGCTTGAAGCCTCTGGTCTGTAGCTCTTTTTCTCTTAGACTCACTATCAAAACTTTATGTCACTGAGAAAATCCAACTTTCATGTCTTCACAACTCATAGGACTTGAAAGCATGAATGAGCAAATAGTCTTTATCTTCCTCCAAAACACATGAAAGAGGGGGAAGGGTTTTGTTGTATAGGATTTTGTTACTATTTTGGTATTTCTACCTCCACAACAACTAATGATGATGTATAAAAGAGAGCTTACCGTCAGTCAGGAAAAGGTTAAATGATAAAAAATTCACCACTTAGATCTACATTCTCTGATGGACTGGAGTCATGTATTCATCACCTTCAAGGAGAATTTGATTGCTTGATTTAAGTCCTACAAGCGTTAGTACTCATAAAACAAATGAACACAAAACATGAACAAACTTACATAAAAATATGATGAATGATTGACATGATGCTTGATTGAAATAAATGTTGCTAAAATGTTGATAATTATGCTCTTCACTACTCTTGATTGCTCAATGATTATATTAATTGCTTCTCCAAAATTTCTAGCTTGCATAGGATTTCAAATGTTGAAAATACCTTGTTTTGATATGAAATTCTTCTAATTTCCTAAAAATCAAATGTTGATAGCTTATAATTGAAATTGAAAATTCAAATAATAAAATACTGGCATCAACATATTCAAATTGGAGCCAAAAAGAGGTGGTCTAGGGCAGGGGCGCTCTAGACAGACACATTCTTTTCAGGGCCCAAAGTGTCAAGGGAAAATATTAAATGCTTATTTTTATTTCTCTTTGTTTGATTTTTCGAAGATGTTTATAAAAAAGGTAATTAAATGAATACTTAGGTCTAAGCATATAGGGTGGAGCAAAACCTAGTGTGAAATTTTCAAGGGCAACAATTTAGACTGAAGCTTTGCATAGTTTTATACTTTCTCTTCTATACCTGTAGGGATTCGACCCTCACATTAAAACAAATGTTTATGGAAAATGGGCATGCCATCTAATTTAAACTTGACTTACAAGCGACACTAGTTGAACATTTTAAGTTTGCACTTAGGGAAATGGTAGTTGCTTTTCAAATTACCCTTTTATATCATATTTTTTTATTCAAGGGGTAAACGCTTTTTGACCGGAGCTATGAACCGGATACAACTATTCAACAATACCACCCCAACGAGGTTTGAACCTTGGTGGCAAGAACAACAATGCCACCTATAAACCATCACACCATGCCAATATCGGCTACCCTTTTATATCATATTTGACATAATATAAATTATATTTTATACTCTATTGCTTTTCAAAATATTTTTTTACTACTTATTTTCAAATGATATTTTATATTTTATTTTAAATTGTAAAATATAGTTTTCTAAAATATTATTAATTGAACATTGTATACACCTAAAAATGGTCACATCACATAGTCTGGTAATTAATTAAATATTTTTAATATTTAAATAAATCTCTGAGTTTAATCTGTGTATAAATAAATTTAAATAAATTATTTATATTGTTCATTCTTTCATTTTCGATTAAATAAATAAGTTTATTTAATCACTTTTCTTGTTCATTTCTTAATTAATTAAATAAAACATTACACATTATTTAATCATCTTTTCTAATTCATTTCTTAATTAATTAAATAAACATTAAGATTTATTTATATTAATTATCAATAATCTTGGCTTGGATATTTTATTCAAATAAAGATTAAATATTTCAAATTCTTCTAAAGTCCATTCACCATTAAATATTCCAAATATTTAATTAAATTCTTCTTAAGTCTATTTACAATTAAATATTCTAAATATTTAATTGAGTCTTCTATAGTTCTAAAGTTAAATATTTCAAAAATATTTAATTTCCTCAAAATTCATACAAAATTAAATAAATTTAATTTGGGGATTATCTTCAACAACTGTGAAACAAACTTCCAAAATAGAAAAATTAATTTCTCTATTCTCGTGGGTTGAAGACAAGGCTCCATTCTTCTCTCCAACCTCCCAACATTCTCCATCTTCTTCTCAACTTCTCCATCTCTCACCATTCAAATCTACCAGACAATCTCATAGCCATTGATCTTTGTCAGCCAGGCTCTTGCCTGCAAAAAGCTATAAAAAGGACTGTCGAGTCTTTGAAATGACATAAAAGCTTTCATACAGGAAAACTATAGCCTAATTGCAATAACATAGCCTTCTAGTATTCACAGCATTCTAGTATCATAGCATAGCATAGAATCATTCCATATCATGGCCTATTCACCTCATATCATAGCATCCACAATTCACAGCCCCTGTGTATATCCGTATCAACATTTTCACTCCACTCGCATATAGGATAGAGAAGCACTTTCATTTGCACACTCGTTTTGCAGGTTGCCATTCAGAGAAGCCTTGCTTACACAATCTGAGAGCAACAGCTTCAAACAAATCCTTAAAGATAGAGGAAAATGGAATGGCTCTGAAAAAGCTTTGTTTGTTTCCTTTGAATTCAAATTTTTTGCTTTTCTTTAGTTTAATGTTTCATTTGTGTGTTTTTATTGTTTTACTTTGATACTAACATATTTATCACACATTTTTGGCGCCCACCATGGGGCTCTTGCCCCTATTTTAACATCTTTTTGCAGGTTTTTCCAACAGGTCATGGCTAAAACAGCGTATTAGCACAATAAACACGTTTCAGCAAAATTTACACCCAGTTTAGCGCCCATGACCCATCTTGCAATGCCCGTGACAATTCCTGCAGTGCCCGTGACAAATCCTGCAGTGCCCTTGACAGATTTTGTAGAGCCTTTGACAAATCCTGCAAAGCCCTTGACAAATCCTACAGCGCTCGTAACAAATTATGCAGCGCCCTTGACAAATTCTGCAGAGCCCTTGACAAATCCTACAGAGCCCTTAACAAATCTTGCAGTGCCCGTGACAAATCTTGTAGTGCCCTTGACAGATTCTGCAGAGCCCTTGATAAATCCTGTAGATCCCTTGACAAATCTTGCAAAGCCCTTGACAGATTTTGCAGAGCCCTTGGCAAATCCTGCAGCGCCATTGACAAATCCTGCAGCGCTCATTAACTCTGTTTTAGTGCCCTTGATGTCTGTTTTAGCACATTTTTTTTCTAAATTTTGCATTTGTAATCTGTAACTTAAGTATAATTTGACTGGATCCGACGCAACCGCGGCCAGTAAGGGCTTTAAAAGAATGAAGCAATCCTAGGATAGTCACATAATTCAGAATCAAGCAATCCTAGGATAGACACTTCATTTTTTGTTTTGGGCTAAAAAAAATCTCATGTTTAAATTGTGAAGCAACATCTTCACCTAGCATAGCAAATTGTCTATTTTGGGCTTAAAATTGAACTTTTGTTTGCTTTGCTTTAAAAGGTGATAGGCCTATGCTCTCCCCTTAACTGGGTGATTAAAATGCCAAACTCATCTATTTTATTTCATGCAATTTTAAGGTTTCATAATACCTTTTAGAGAGCCTGCTCTTGTGGGAAAAACTACTCACCCAAGAGGAACGACTCAAGTGGGTTCAAGCAAAAGCCAAGCTATTCCACCCCACTATAAAATTTAAAGCAAATTTGGGGAAACCCTCTTTTGACAGTAGTGTGCATTGATAACCATCCCCAAAGCCTTTGTTCTAAAGATAGGGAGGTCTCTCGAGGGAGTACATCATTTTCTGCACCAAATGGAAACCCTTACTACGAACTTAGTGTAGTATCCAACCGAAGTCAGTTTTCAAACATCATAATAATCATAGTGTAGGGGAGGGAAGAATCTACCCCTAAGATACTCACCATATAACTACCAAGGATTGTTTGTTCAGGAGATCCAATATTCACTTTTGTCACTCTGAGTACGCACCTGGAAAAGACAAAAACATGGGCGCCCTTTCGGAGGTGACACGGCTGTGTGAGTTGACGCAGTTTTAATATGTGGGTTGTTGATTACTATGATGACCTACTTGAGAACTAAGAGTGAGTCTATTTGATCTATCTATCATGTGTAAAACCTGTTAAAACAAATTTTTGAAATTTTTTTTGATCATATACTTGATGTTTAGCATAGTACTTAAAACAACTATTCTACAAATTGCTTGATGTGTTTTCAAAACATTAATTCAGTAAAAATCATCCAAAACTCACAATTACATTGATTACACTTATCATTTTTCGAGACTAGGATCAAATCTCAAAAAAAAGTGCATCCATTTTCAAACTAGTTTTTGATTATTACTTCAACTTCCCCAACAGGCTTCTGATATCCTTTCATCTTGGAAGCCACAATCAAGAGTTAGAAACATCATTTGATCATATCATAAGATTTTCATCTTATCAGATCAAGACATCATCATTTTTGCACTTATAAAACTATGATTTAAGTCTAGAAGAACATTTCAAAAGCATGTCTGTTGTCCACTTTACAACATGGGTGATAGGGAAGAAAATCCTTTTCATAGGTTTCATACTAGGAATAGTTCAAATGATGAAATAACCAATGAAATGATTCAAGAAGTTGAACAGGATCCACAGTTTCACCAAATTTTGGACAAGATCTTAGAGCGAGATAAAGAAGGCTACTTTCTTTTTTTAGCAAACCAAGGTGCCAAATTGCCCTCTAACTACAATATGGAGAAAATTAAGGAAGATCCTAAAAAGACTAAAACTCCATTAAATGATCTTAGTAGTCTTCCCCAACAAATAAGAGCACTCCAAAGACAAATCAAGGAAATACAAAGGGGCACAACTACGAAGTCCTTTGACAGAAATATGAATGTAACCTCTTCTCCAAAAGCAACATCATCCAAATTCAATGTTTTTGAATTTTTGCAAAGGTTAACTGAGAAGCCCAAATCTAAGCCATCAAATAAAATTGACCAATCCTGTCATGTCATGCATTTATCTTCATCCCCCATAATTCAAAATGAATCTCACGATTCTTTCACTCAAGATAACGATTCCATTCAATCACCTTCTTCTATCGTATCCTTTACATCCGATGATTCATTTCAATCTACACATATTGATCAAAACATTCTACAAACCCTTCCTATCTTTGATCAAGATTCCATCTCTCAAGAACCATATGATGATCCCCTCCTTTCATTATTCACCCATGATAATCCTCTTCCATCTCAAGAACAAAATGTTCTTCCAAGTTCTCCTTCCACATCATCTAATCAATCCATACCATCCCATAATTCTATTGCATCACAAGAGCATGATAGTTCTTTCGTCCTATCTAATGATGTCTTACCAATTGATGATCAAGATATGATTTCTACAGAATCTCACGATTCCCTTCCTCATCAAGATCAATATATGCTTCCATTCAAGGATACCCTTTCATCCCATGAAGATGATTATCCTTATCATGATCAAGATATGCCTTTCATACCACTTCATAATCCTTTTCCAAGTCAAGATCAAAACACCCCATCATCCCCATGTCAAGAGCCTATCACACCTATTCAAGGTATCCATGAACCCCACACCTATAAATTGGGATCCTCCACCTTTATCCATTCTGGTTTACTTCCAACACCTATCCTCTCATCCATATCATATCCTCCTCAAAATGGACTCGCATTTTGTTTTACAAACAATACATATCCCATTGGTAAACGAGAGTGTGAAATTATGAATTACAAAGGAAAAGGATTAGGCCTTCATGAGCAAGGTATCCTAGAACCCCTTTCTATTCAAAGAAACCCATATCATCATGACCTTGGTTATACACCTCATGCTCAACCTAGGTATCCTAGTCCATCAAACTCTCCATCCATCCTAGGTCCTCATTCTAGTCCATCAAACCTTCCCTCTATCCTAGGTCCTTATCCTAGTTCATCAAACCTTCCCTCTATCCTAGGTCTATATCCTATTCTTCAAGAACAACAAAGGCACACATCCTTGATCCACTTTCAAAATTCTTCCTTCATTAACTCATCCATCATACTTCCACATCATTCACCTCAATCCACCCCTCCCATTTCTTTTGGAAGCAATTTGGGTGCCAAATATCAAAAGCTTATATATCAAAATCCACATGTATCAAAGGATCAACATGTCTCCTCGAAGAGCCATGCAAAAATAAAAATAAAATTTGATTCAAAATCAAAAGAAAAATCAAAAAGGCCACAAAGGCTCATCAAAGAGAAAAAGGCAATTTTCAAAGACCACAAAGGTCCATAAATCAAAAGGAAAAATGTCAAAAGCCACAAAAGTCCACAAAGCAAAACTCAAAGTCAAAAGTCATGTGGATTCCTAACAGTCTCATAGAAGCAATAAAATCTAAATTGGCATCCAAATTTGCTAATCCAAACCTTCCTCCAATTTTCCATCTAATAACCTATCACCTTCCAAATCCATTTTTCCTCCATCACTCCACTACCCTTCAAGGTGTGTGCCAATGTTGATCTTTCCAACCTTTCCATCTATCCATCAACAGGCCTTCCAACCTCCTATCCATTATCCAACATTCATACCCCATCATTCTCCTTTAATCCAAACTTTTGCATAAGTCCTTAGCTTCTTCCATCATATCATTAATCTGCTAACATTTCAGATTCTAATTCCCATTGCCATGGTTTATTAGAAGGATATTTGGTTGTGAAACTTGATGCTTAAGTCCTTCCTCCATCTCCCTATCATCCATATCCTATCTTCCATATTCCTCTTGCACTCTACACTTAGGGATAAGTTTCATCCATTTTATCATTCATGGTCATTATCCTTTCTATGCCCATTCCTTACATTTCCACCTTTGATCTTGACAAGGTTAAGGATCTTCTTGAACATCATATATCTTATCCATATCTTTCATACCATATATTTAATCTATCCACATTTATCATATGTACATATCTATCATATCCATATCATACAACGAGAATCCTTATGTTTCATCATGGCTTGATGAAATTTGTACATATCCATAATCTTTAGGTTGTATTTACACTGGGGGCAAAAGCAGAAATATAGACTAAACAAGAGAGAGGCAACGACCTTTTCGAACATCACAAACAAACACAAGACGGTTTGTCAAAACACAACAAACATGGCTGCATCAAATCAATCACGACATACTTATTCAATGCCAATGGAAATCGAAACAACATGATCCAAACAAACAACAAAACAAAACATCAATGTTGATAACCAACTTGGATGATCTTAATCTGAATAATGTTTGAAATATTTTAGGCAAGATTTGAATGGTTGTTTGATTTTTTATCATATCTCTGGAGCAATTCAATGATGTACTAAACTAGAAAAGCAAGGAAGGAGTATTTTTTTTTGTCTGTTGTTTGTGAAGAAATCATTAGTACTATGCAAATTGGTCGCGATACATGCTCTACTAAGTATCATTGATGACATTTCAGAATTTGCATGGGAAACGGGTTAACTCGTGTCTATTTATGCAAGCAATACTCAAGTCATCTCAGTTTAATTATACCTAGATGCTTGTATTATCTTACTATATCAAAATTCACGAAAGCAATACTCAGGTCATCACTGGTGTTAACATACCCTTTGATGTTTGTATTAACTTTCAACATTTCAATGCTCTATGATACAAAAAGCCCAAATAAGCTCTCAAAATGGCAATATTGTACAAATACCCTGCATGGTTAGCATAGATTGCATTCATGTTAGAATCTGCATTTGGCATTTATAGATTTTCCCAAAAGCTGGCAAAGTATACAATGTCTCAATAAAAAAATCAAAGTTGATCACATCAAAACACTATGAGGTGCTATCCCTAGATGTTGTTGGTCTCACACCACTTGCTCCTACATCAAAATATCAAATCGTCAATAACATCAGAAGATCAGACCATTATTCAAATCAAAATGGATCATCAAATCAATCCAATCGGAATACATGATTCAACTGTTTGTCTTTCAACAACCTTGAAAGCAAATTTATCAAATCTATTGTTTGTTTTTAACAATTTTAAAAGAAAACTTATCAATCAAAACCTATCAAATCAAATCAAACAACTATTTGTTTTTCATCATGACAAAGCAAAATCAATATCAAATCATCACGACTCATCAATCAAATCTGAATATCAATCAACTGTTTTTTTTTTCATTTTCATGGAAAGCAAATAATCAAAATCATGTTTGTTGTTAACAACCTTAGAAGCAAACATATCAATCAACTATTTGTTTTTCATCATCATGGAAAGCAAATAATCAAAATCATGTTTGTTTTTAACAACCTTAAAAGCAAATATATCAATCAACTGTTTGTTTTTCATCATCATGGAAAGCAAATAATCAAAATCATGTTTGTTTTTAACAACCTTAAAAGCAAACATATCAATCAACTGTTTGTTTTTCATCATCATGGAAAGCAAATAATCAAAATCATGTTTGTTTTTAACAACTTTAGAAGCAAACTTATCAATCTAATTATTTTTTATCATGAAAACAAATTTATCAAAATCATGTTTGTTTTTAACAACTTTAGAAACAAACTTATCAAACAACTATTTGTTTTTAACAACTTTAAAAGAAAATTTATCAGCTACTATTTGTTTTCCAACAACCTTGGAAACAAATTTATCAAACAAACATCATCAAATCAGGGCATCGCAATACGCAAACAATCAATAAAAATTCATGCATTTTATCACATTCTATCATTGCAGGGGCATTTTATCACATTTTATCATAGCAGGGGCAATTTAATCATCAATTTTTAATCTCACATCTTTTCAAATCATTTTCTTCATATCATAATTTTCAAACGATGAATCGACATCTTCAAAATCATAAAAATCGAAAAAAAAAAAAATCACAAAAATCAAAATCTTATCGATTCATCGTTCGAGGGGGCATACACCTATCAACATTCGACAGTCAATATCTAGGGCAAATTTCAAAATTCTTTGAAGCAATGCGTAAAACACATCACTTCAAAGAGGGGCAAAATGTATACATCTAAAAATGGTCACATCACATAGTCTGGTAATTAATATTTAATTAAATCTCTGAGTTTAATCTGTGTATAAATAAATTTAAATAATTTATTTATATTGTTCATTCTTTCATTTTTGATTAAATAAATAAGTTTATTTAATCACTTTTCTTGTTCATTTCTTAATTAATTAAATAAAACATTACACATTATTTAATCATCTTTTTCGATTCATTTCTTAATTAATTAAACAATCATTATGATTTATTTATATTATCAATAATCTTGGCTTGGATATTTTATTCAAATAAAAATTAAATATTTCAAATTCTTCTAAAGTCCATTCACCATTAAATATTCCAAATATTTAATTAAATTCTTCTAAAGTCTATTTGCAATTAAATATTCTATTTATTTAATTGAGTCTTCTATAGTTCTAAAATTAAATATTTCAAAAATATTTAATTTCCTCAAAATTCATACAAAATTAAATAAATTTATTTATTTAATTAATTTGGGGATTATCTTCAACAACTGTGAAACAAACTTCCAAAATAAAAAAATTAATTTCTCTGTTCCTGTGCAAGCTTGTTCCCGTGGGTTGAAGACAAGGCTCCATTCTTCTCTCCAACCTCTCAACATTCTCCATCTTCTTCTCAACTTCTTCATCTCTCACCATTCAAATCTACCAGACAATCTCATAGCCATTGATCTTTGCCAGCCAGACTCTTGCCTGCAAAAAGCTATAAAAAGAACTGTCGAGTCTTTGAAATGACAGAAAAGCTTTCATACAGGAAAACTATAGCCTAATTGCAATAGCATAGCCTTCTAGTATTCACAACATTCTAGTATCATAGCATAGCATAGAATCATTCCATATCATGGCCTATTCACCTCATATCATAGCATCCACAATTCACAGCCCCTGTATATATCTGTATCAGCATTTTCACTCCACCAGCATATAGGATAGAGAAGCACTTTCCTTTGCACACTCGTTATACAGGTTGCCATTCGGAGAAGCCTTGCTTACACAATCTTAGAGTAGCAACTTCAAACAAATCCCTAGAGATAGAGGAAAATGGAACAACTCTGAAGAAGCTCTCTTTGTTTCCTTTGAATTCAATTTTTTTGCTTTTCTTTAGTTTAATATTTCATTTGTGTTTTTATTGTTTTACTTTGATACTAACATATTTATCACACAAACATTATGAAATAAAATTATAATATTTAAATATTTTTAACATGATATTATTAAAAAATATGTCAATCATATTTATCATTTACATATTATATGAAATCTAATGCGCATTATTAAATATAAATTATATATATAATACTTTCTTATAAATAATATTATTTAAATTAAATATACATATAATATAGCATGTAATTAATATATATATATATATATATATATATATATATATATATATATATAATATTTATATATTTGACATAATATTTTATTTAAAGTAATGTGTCAAAAATCTAACAACTTAACTAATCTTTTAGACAGATGAAATGAGAGATATGGTGGAAGGTGGGAGAATAGATAAGAGGGAGGGGGAGTTGCTACTTACCCTAAACAATACAAGATAATAAAACTCAATTGTCCATGTATTGTCCAGGTCAATAGTGCAAACTATTCATGAAGCGTACAAATTGATAAAATGTCAATAGTGCAAACTATTCATAAAGCGTACAAATTGATGAAATCAAACTCGATTGTCCCTATATTTAGGGTTTTTGAGTTCATATGGCATTTTTTAGGGTTTTTTTACTCTCTCTCTCTCTCACTCTCAAACATAACATGAGCATGTTAGCAATAGAGCATGATTATCTTCTTGATTCAAAGGTTTTGTTTTAGTTGTGTCTAGATCCCTATAAGTGGATGCATAGTTGATTTGAAGCTATCACTTCTCTATTGAGATCTTTGTTGCACAAACATCATTTGCTAAATGGCCTAGCAATTGACATCATGAACTGCACAAACGTATGCAAAAAGTAAGACAATTTTTTTCTTAATTGACCTTTCACACCTCTTTAATGTACCCATTGCACACCAAGATGCAATTGCTAGTATTTATTTCTTGTTCATGTTTAGACTAGACACATGCAACCTACACAAACATACCACTGGTCATCCATGATTTCAATGACCAATTTAGATAGGAAAGCATCTAATATGCTTGAATTATATCTTTTGAATCCTTGTCTAAGCACCCATTATCCACATTCAAAATTTCCGTAAACAAATCCAAATAGGACTTCTCAATAATAATAAAAACATCCTCAATTTCCTTATTGCTTTCAGCAAGTTTGTATTGAATACTAAGCCAGCAAAAAAAATTTAAATAGCTAAAATTTAAATAGATTAAGAAATTCTAGGTGAATTTGTTGAAAAGATCTCACAACGTTTCGAATCCTCTATATAAATCAATCTTCAAATTAACATATTGGATTAAGAAGCATAGATGTACAATGTGGAGACATAAACAAGGCAATGACCAGTTCGACAAAATGCCTCAAGATTATGGTCCCATACTTATGCTCAATCCACCCCTGTATACTCTCATTTCATAATTGATTGCTCTCTTGTAGTTGTATGCCGTCAGAGAATCGACCATTGATGAAATGAGATGCAATCGTATGTTGTCATTTAGCAGGGGCACATGGACTTCAAACTCAAATAACTGGCATACGGGACGGTGTACATGCATTTCAAACACTCTAATGACGCTACACCTTATATTGCCCCTTACTTGAGCCTCTTTTGTAAAGGCCTTCTAAATTCTTCTCTATTCTGGAAAGATATAAATGAGACAAGACAAGCACTTAATCCTGCACTGAAAAAACTGAAATTACTCAGGATTTTGACTTATGAAATCCTGCTCTTTAAATTTGAAATCTATAATAACTTTTTTTAATGAGTGGTTGTTGGATTGTTGTTAGATGATTAAATATTCTCCAATCTCTTCATGAATTCAGTGGCAGGACCACACCGTTATGATTTAAAAGCAGATATACTAGTTTAATACTCAATTGTGTACAGAACCCATGTACATTTTTATAAGATCGTTTGTCATCTGTCTCTGTTATTTTTCAAGTCAATATATGCCCCTAACAAAGATACGCATAAATGTATTCAGGGAAACAAGCCTCTACTGGGCATATTATTCCTCTGAACTATAGAAGAATTGACTTCAAATGAAGCAGAGTCCCATTAAAACATAGTTACATTTCAAGAACTCAACATACGTGATGGTGTCCATCATCCACTCGTTATTCTCAATGTAACATACACTCATCCTAATTGTAAAGAAAATTAAGCAAAAGGAAGAAACCACAAAAATTAACTCCTTCCGACGGAATATTATTTTGGAAGATCCTTTCCAAGGTAGAAAAAACCCAGTTCTTCTGAATTTTCTACTTCCACGCCTCATTTTCCATGTAGTTGAACAAATGAGAGATTGATCTCCATTGTGGAAATCGACGTTGCAGATAGCTGCTGTATTTTTCCCACCAAATCATGAAGCTACTCTCCTTTAAGAAAACCTCTACAGAAATACTCTTGTCGCTGATCATATCCCAAACATAATGTTCAAACTCTCGCAGTGAGGCTTTCATGACTGGATGTTGGTCTTGCTCTTGCTCGTGCTGGAGACTTGTCAACGCTTGGAAAGCATCTTCTAAGTGAGCCCAAAAACAGGAGTCCACAGTCAAGGATGCAAACTTTGTGCGATACCTCTTTTCTCTACCAACGCGAGTCATGTCTTTTTCTTTTAACCATTTCTCCAGAACTCTGTGATGGTGGGGTCTCACCTCAAGATAGCTTTTGGTATCTCTCCGTGTACGATAGTGGCGTGCAATGTCCAGAGGCTCTACAAGTCTTCTATATGAGGTGCCAGCATTGATCCACTTATTTTGGCATCTGAAGTCACTGGGCAATACATGCTTCTCCTCCATTTCAACAATTTCCTCCCAGAAAACTTGCAAATTTTTTCGATATAAATCTGCGGATAAGTCATGTCTATCACACTGTTTGAAAGAATCATAGTAGCCACAGTCGTACTTACAACGTGCTTTGTACAATTCCAGGCGTGACATAATACTTTGCATTCTACTCAAGTCGTAATTTATTCTCGAAATGTCCATATCTTGCTCATTTTTCATCTCTCCAGCTTTTCTGAGTACACTTAATGCATAAGGGTTCTCCTTAAAAACAAAATATAATCAATATCTTTGTCCAAAGAGAGGAAACAACATTAAGAGCAAAAAAATGCAGAGAACTAAGAAGCTACGACAGAAATAAATGCTTGACAGGAACGAACTAATGCTATGAGATTTCCACAATCTGTCATGTTGAAGATTTTGTGATTTCTGGATTTTTGATTGTGTTAAAGTTTTTTCATCAACGTTTCGGATCACACTCAGTGATCCATCATCAGGATGAAAAAAACTTTAACACAATCAAAAATCAAGAACGAACTAATAATCATCCTGATGATGGATCACTGAGTGTGATCCGAAACGTTGATGAAAAAACTTTAACACAATCAAAAATCCAGAAATCACAAAATCAGGAACGAACTAATAAATGTGGTTTAGCAAAAGGTTGGGAGGATACCCAAGACTGTAGCTAATACTAGGTACAAATTGTTGATCTTATGTGTTGCATATACATATTATTTCTCTTGAGAAAAAGCCTAGTAAATTTGTATAATAGAAATAAGGCATATAAAATTTCAAACAATAATCAAATAAATAGAAAGTAAAGGTATTGGGAAGTATTTTCATCTTCAAAAAATATTTTAGATAAAAAATTCAATATAGTATAGAATTTTACTATTAAATAAATTCAATTATTCTCTAATATATTAATGAATTTTTTTTATCTTTTCAAATATTTTCAAGTATTTAAATTTATTTATTAAATTATTTTTAAATATTTTTTTTAAAATTTGTATAAATATAATAATAATTGATTAAAATTTAATAGTCTAGGTAGGATTTTATCTTTTGTGTATCTATAATGTTGAAAATTGCATACCTTTATAATTTATCTTTATATTCGTGCTTGCCTTGGTGTCTCTTTCCCTAGCATATTTTAAGGATTATATTAGCCTCAACATTAACCTTTTCTTTCACTAGATTGTCAAATTTTTTATCAAATTCTTTTCTTTTACAAACTTGAGACAATTTGTTAAATTTTGAACAATTTATCTAGGAAAGAAGCAAGATGCATGAGCGTCCACATGATGTGCTAATCTCCTATCTATTTCCATTTCTATATCCAATCTATCATTTTTACACTTCTATTTTATGTAATCTATAAATCTTTCTACTTCTCTTATTATTTCTTTTAATGCAATCTACAAGTAATAAATAATTTAAATTTGTTCATTACATTATTCTCTACTTTGACACCTTGTGCAAGCTTAAGAAACATAAAAGAGGAATCCTTGTTTGGTGAAGGTTGAATAACAAATATTCATAGTTTTGTGT
This sequence comes from Sequoia sempervirens, assembly GCA_007258455.2. Taxonomy (NCBI): domain Eukaryota; kingdom Viridiplantae; phylum Streptophyta; class Pinopsida; order Cupressales; family Cupressaceae; genus Sequoia; species Sequoia sempervirens. Next base: position 431,146,705 of record VDFB02193867.1, read on the forward strand.
ATCGTCTACTTCTATTCTTCGTGCGACTTGAAGATAAATAATCCTTTGTTTTGAGCCCATGCATAAATTTAACAAAATTATGACATGTATGGTAACCATAAATTTTATTTTTTGTAGTGTCACTACAGGTTACACATCTCATAATAGAAGTGATGAATTTGATGAAGAGGGCCAACAAGAGTCTTGAAGGTTGAATCTAAGACTCTAAGTACATATGTGTGGGGGGTGGGGATGAGGTTACTAGTTCTACTAGCAGTGCTACTTATAATTGCCCTTCCATGTTGCTTGAAGACTTTGCCAAGGTAGAACAATATGTAACTAAAGTACGACCAAAATCTAGGTCAACAAGGGGCACTAGTTGTGAAGATGTCATTTCTATACAGTTGAATTTCAAAGTAGCATTACAAGAGTCAATGTACACCTTTTTCATGTCTTGAGAATGAGTATCTAAGGCATTGTTATATGAAAAAGGAGTTTAAATAAATAGATTATGGGGTTGTGATGATGACCAAACAATTGTGTCAACTAGTCTACCATCAAGGGGTCCTACTCCTACTAGTACTAGGAAACCAAAATCTACAAGTTTCAATTTGTTCTACTTCTATTTTCCCATCTAATTCAAGGATAGTGGAACCTATGAGAAGACGTAGAATGACTAGTAATGATGCTATAAACATAGTGATAGAGTTATTAAATGTGTAAAATAGAGTTGAGGTAGATGATGTCATTGACAATTCTTCTTTGTTAGTAGGATTCCATTCCATGTGGCTTGTTCTCTTTATTATAAGGAGATTGTGATAAAAATAATAAGAGTAAGGCTATCATATGTGCTAACAGGGGAAACAAATTTGAGGACAACAATCTTGCATAAGAACTATGTTGCACGGGCAGTTGTTGTTGAACCAAAAGATCGACATGTTAATGTCCGATACAACTGCCAGAGTTAATGAATCCACAGGAGGCGGTTAAGCCATGTCACGAACCCAAGCGTTGCGCTACACAGCATAAGGAGACCAAGGGCACACAACTTACAACAATCCCCCCCAATGCAAGTGAGAGGTTTCAACCCATGACCCAAGCTCTAATATCAATTATTGAACAGACGATTGTTGTTGCACCAAAAGATCAACTTGTTAATGCCCGATACAGCCACCAGAGTTAATGAATCCATGAGAGGCAGTTAAGCCATGTCACAAACCCAAGCATTGTGCTATACAACGCAAGGAGACCAAGGGCACAAACCTTGCAACACACTATTCTAATAGATAGAATGAATGCTACTTTGGGCCACTAGTGGGTGCAACAAAATCATGGATAGGTGGATGAGCATTACCATTCATCCACTCATCAACATCATGATCACATGTATAGAAGGGTCTTCCTTCGTTAGGCTTATCAATTGTTTAAGGTATCATAAAGATGCTAATTTTTAGTTCCAAATTCTTAGAGATGCTATTGGAGAGGTTGGACCAAAGAATTTAATGCAATTAGTGACAAATGTGGCATATGTGTGTAACTTTGTAGAGAAATTAATTGAGATTTTCTACACATATATGGTGGGCACTTTGTTGTGTGTGTACCATCAATATTGCACTCAAGCACGTGGGAAAAAATAGTTGTTCATCAAAGAGATAATTAATTATGCTAGAGATACACATGTTTTCTACAACCACCACACTTCACATGCACTATTTAGGGCCTTCTTAAAGAATGAGGTTTTGAAACCTATAGAAACTAGATATTCATCATACTTCATTCTCTTAGAGAGAATGCTTGAGTTGTGAGAGACATTGCAACTAATGGTCATAATAGCAAAGTAGAATCAATGACCCAATTCTAAGTCAAATAAGGGGAGAAGGGTAAAGGAAGTGGTGAAAAGTGGCAATGTTTGGGTTGACGCGAGATGTATTGTTGTCATTATAACTTCATTCTTCAGTCATTAGATATAGGGACACTAATGCACCTAGCCTTGGAGAGATGTATGAGTGATTTGATAGTATGCTTGACCAAATGAAGGCCATTTTACAAAAGAAATATCGAACATTATAGTTGTACAATGAACATAATCAATCAATCATTCAGTGTCGATGGGAGAAATTCAAAACTCCTTCACACATGGTTGCCTATGCATTGAGCCCAAGTAGTATATGCAAAGGCCTCATAAGGTTACCACTATATAAGATGTTGAGGTGAAGGTGAGGTTCCCAAAGGCTATTCGAAAAATGTATGATTCTACATAACCTAACATCATTCATACTAAGTGAGCAAACCTAGTCACTCTTAAGGGATTTCGAAAAGAAGTCATGATGGAGAGGACAATTATGATATAAGAGAATCCAATTCTTTGTTGGACTGTTTATGGACCTAATTCTTAAACAAGCACACTAGTCATTTGTCTACTATCCTAGGTTTCTAGTTCTACTTTTTAGAGGAATTGGTCCACTTATATTTTCATCCACTCTATTAAGAGGAATAGGCTTACCTCTAAGAGGTTGGAGAAGCTTGTAATTGTACATAGCATCTTGCATCTCATTTACCACAACATGCTTATGTACAAGGAGAATGTAACAATCAAATGGAATGTAGAGCTAAATGAGATGATGATGTAGCAAAAACATGGTTGGTTGGAATTGGTTTGGAGGAGCTTGGCTTGGGTAAAGGAGGTGGTGAAGAGTGGCAGTTTTTGGGTTGATGCAAGATGTATTGTTGTCATTATTACTTCATTCTTCAGTCATTAGATATAGGGACACTAATGCACCTAGCCTTAGAGAGATGTATGAGAGATTTGATAATATGCTTGACCAAATGAAAACAATTTTATAAAAGATATACCCAACATTGTAGTTGTACAATGAACATAATTAGTCAATCATTCATCGTTGATGGGAGAAATTCAAAACTCCTTTACACATGGTTGCTTATGCATTGAGCCCAAGTAGTATATGCAAAGGCCTCACAAGGTTACCTCTATATAAGACGTTGAGGTGAAGGTGGGGTTCACAAAGGCTATTCGAAAAATGTATGATTCTACATAGGCCAACATCATTCATACTAAGTGAGCAAACCTAGCCACTCTTAAGGGATATCCAAAAGAAGTCATGATGGAGAGGAAAATTATGATATAAGAGGATCTAATTCTATGTTGGACTGTGTATGGACCTAATTCTTAAACAAGCACACTAGTCATTTGTCTACTATCCTGGGTTTCTAGTTCTACTTTTTAGAGGAATTGGTACACTTATAGTTTCATCCACTCTATTAAGAGGAATGGTCTAACCTCTAAGAGGTTGGAGAAGCTTGTAGTTGTACATAGCATCTTGCATCTCATTTACCACAACATGCTTATGTACAAGGAGAATCCAACAATCCAATGGAATGTAAAGCAAAAGGAGATGATGATGTAGCACAAACATGGTTGGTTGGAATTGGTTTGGCTTGGAGAAGTCCAACAATTCAAATGATGAAGTGTTTGGCACTACCTTTGGAGATGATTGATGGTTAGAGACATTGAACCATTGACCATTATATTTGAATTTTGAATGTAACCATTATTTTGAATATAATATAAATATTAATGATATTCAATATTTTCATTGTTCAGTACAAAATGTTTGAATATTTCAAAATTTCATTTGTTATTCCTAATAACTATTTTTTTAAATATTATATATATTTGCCCTGCCTTTCATCCCTAATCCCCTGCATCCCCGCTCCCCAAGTCCCGTGGAACATGGTCAAGTCAGAGTCTAGGAGGTAGCTTAAAACTCAAAAGTAAAAAATCACAAGGGAATCACCGCTTCTATCTAGGATAAAACATCAACAGAATCAGACTTAGGAAGGCAGACTCTGCCCATAACTGCTCATGGTACCTCTCATCCTGTCTTTGGCTTTGCCTTAATCTAAATCCCAACATGGAGTGACCTGGAAGTAAGATACTCATTCTTCATTTTTCATATTGCATATGCTTTCCCATATTGTCCCAACTACAAAGTTTGAATTTTCAGCGTTCAACTCGCAAAAAATCTTCTAAAAATGAAATATATGAAAAAGTCAATTTCTTGATATGGTATCTATGTTTTGCACTTGCAGAGAATGAATTATGCAGCTACGATACATACAAAAGAAAGCAGAAAGTAAGAGATTACCTGAGATCCAACAGCCATTGCTTCCAATTCCTGTGCTATTCCCATCTCGAAGGAGTTTGCAGTTGGCCTTGCATTTGAGAAGTCTTTGATGATAGGTTCCAACATTCGGCCATAACCTGTGTGATCTGAAGCACAGGTTGCTGCAAGTTGATCAAATGGCGTTCCTTGCATAGTGAAATGCAGCATCTTCAAGACAGCTTCAGAGTCATCAATACAAGCTGCACCTTGGGTTGAACAAAACATATAAGTGCCAAAGGGTCTATAAGGGCTTCTAAGACCAGATTCTGCTATCGTAGATGTGCACTGTAGGACTTTCTCAAGAAGAGTTTCACGAGCCTCTCGTATGGAAAGACGTGTTGCAGCAACATAGTGAATGCCCATTATGCTCGACCAATGAGGCACAAGTACATTCAAAGGATCGGTAATTGATTCAAATGGTGCAAGGAACACCCTTGGAACAATATCATACTTGGAGACAACGTGACAAAAATTTCCCGTCCAATCTTCACGCCCAATTGCCTCCCCAAGTGTAGCATCTCCCACCAAAGGAGAACCAAATGTAATGCAAAAATAAGACATAAGTCTCACCTTCTTTTGTAGAAACCAGAGAGTGGCTAGGGTTGCAACTGCACCTCCCATGGAATGGCCCACAAATATTATGACTTGTGTCTTTAAACCTTGCATCTGAGGGAACAAACAAATAAACGGCATTACTCATAATTACACAGATATCTATCAAATGATGCAAGACGGGTGCTTTCAATGATGACAATAAACAATTGAGGAATATCTGGTTGTCAACAATGCTTGATATTTGTTCAGTGCGTGTGATTGAGTGTAAAGCTGGAGCATAACCATAATGAAGACCCATTTCATATCTCTCCATCAACCGCAGAAATCAAGCCCGCATTATAGCGGCCACAATCAAGCAGCCCAAAGTTTTGAGGGATCTAGTGTAAACCCTCGTTGACCAAACCAAAACAAAATATTGCTTAATATTACAAAGGATTTAACAATATAGAGCTTGAAATTTGCAGGTATTGGAGACACAACAAAATGCTACTGAAAAGCAAGCATTAGGACACAACAATATGGAGCTAATGGAGCCTACAAATATTGTGGGCTCTTCTCACCAGGGTTTACACCTGGATATTGTGCATCATGATGCATGTCTCAATAGCCCAGTCACGATAACATTTGACTCACTTCACTTGCAATTGGTTTTAAAAGGGAAATTCGTTTTCTTTATCGTTACCAACAAATGCTTCTTGGTTCGGTAAAAGAAATCTTAAGCTAATATATGTGCTAAATGCCCCTGTAAAATTACAAAACTTGTAATTGCATTAATTTTCTGGATTGAAAGATCATAGTTGGTGGTTATGGGAGAATTAGATTGGGGAATGTAATTACAGGGACCCCAAATCACAGAACAATTTTTTAATAAGGAACAAAGGGCCTATTTACCTTGGCTTTGAAATCTGAACTTTCCAGAATACGCAGGAATCGGTTGAAAGCCCCCTTGTGAACAATGGCCGGCTTATCATCATTACCCTCGGAGAAAAAATCGAGGATTTTTTCATTCTGGACATTGTGTTCTCCATGTCTGAAGTCTTCTCTACAAAATGAAGGGAAGGTCACGTATGCGACACCTTCATCTTCTTTTAGAAAAAAATCTACATTATTTTTAGAGACATTATATATCACTTCCCAAGCCCTGCGCAGGATCCCGCAGGAAGTAATAAAAGCCGCTAGTTCGCAACCAACACTGAACCTATAACAACAATTCTTTAAATTAGCACCACCTGGGCATCATAATAATCAATTCCTATCTCATTAAAACCCCTTAAATTACAGAAAGAGAGTTCAAAATCTATTAAAATTAAATGCTTTTTGGTAAACCCCACTTACATTTTCAAATAGAAGGTTCAGCTTTCTACTCTCGTTTGAGCACCCAATAACAGTTCTAATAATTTTTCTAGAACAAGCCCATCTCGAACTTACATTACATTAATTTCATGAGGCCTACCAAACCCTTAACACTCAATTAACAACAAAAGCACATCATGCTTCCGCGGCGTGGTCGGCAAATCTAAAATTATCCATAGTTTATTGTGGCTTATTCTGCAAATGTAAATCCGTAGTTCGAAGTGGCTTGTTCTGCAAATCTAAATCAATAGGTTGAAAACTCTTGATTGCCTGTTTAGCTCTTACCAGAAGTGGTATTTATAAAGAATAGGTTTTGCTTTCTAAATGATACTAATGGATGATATAGTGGAAGAATGTGAGCCGCATCTAAGAAAGCAAAAAGGATGTCGAAGAAAAGTCGCCAAGACAAGGGAAGGGGAATGAACGGGGAAATGAGCAAAATTGGAGCATCAAGGTATTAAGCAGGGAAGGAGGAGAGACGTCATTTTCATGTCAAACCCACCCAAGAATGGCATCACAACGATTTCCTCTTAAAACTCGCGCGCGCTTGCTTGCTTTATGAGTTCCTATCAAAAGTGGTATTTACAAAGAATAGGTTTTGTTTTCTAAATGATAATGAAGGATGATAGGGGAAGGGGTCCAATTACCATCCATAAAGGTTGATTCCTTGTTCATTTTATCTCCTAAGAAAATATTTGCATTTGATCTATAAAAAATTTATTTAATCTAATGACATGTTGTAAAAGTACCTATACATGTTTACAAGTCAATGTGTACCTAGTCATCCAATGTGTGTAGTCAACTACACATACATTTGCATTTACACTACAAAACAAGTTACACACAAAAACCCACATTTACAATTTATAATAATATTTTATTATTTCAAATACCCCCACTTATAGAGGGTGTAAGTCTAATTACATATTATATTAACAAATACATATACGCAATTAATGGTGCTTCAAATGACATAATGAGAAACTCATATCAAATTTATGAGCTATCAAATGCACAATCTTCAACACTCTTTGTCTTATCTACATGTATTAACTCCATTCATTGTTAGGTTCCTAGACAAATAAATCCTAGTGTAAGACTCTCCTAATACACATCAAATCCAAATATAATGCAGAATTCAATCAATTCACCATAAAAAACCTACATAAATGGCAACTACAAATTCAAATAATTGGATCATCTCCAACTAGTGAGCTATCTGGGCAGCAAATTGAACTCTAGAAACCAACTCGTCTGACCTTCTAAAACATTTGATTTAGCAAAAGGATAGTAGAATCCCAATTTCTCTTCCTTTTCAGTTCCTTAGCATCTTCACCTAATGGCATCCATCCCTTGTAGGCGCCTAAAAAAACCCACTTGTAAACGAGCAAACAAATGGAAAAGGAGAGGTTATGTTGTTGTAAGCAACTCACACAACCTCTACAAAGGTTTAGACGCGGTATTCAAGCTAAACAACAAGTTTAAGAGGCATAAAATAAGTTGCGGAAGCACAAACCAACTTGTTGTCAAAAATAGAATGTTGTTGTGAAGCGCTAACTGTAGGTGACTATTTAGAATTTCAGCAATGTAAGATACTTTAAACTTGCACTATACAACCCATATTTCTAGAACAACACATTTATATAATATTTCATGCAAATACACACTCAATATCAGAGAACCAAGACTTGGAAAGAAGTAACAAGTTTTTATTAACTTAGAAAATACAAATAGTTACAATCTTTTTTCATAGTTACAATTGTTGTAATAAAATATGGAATCTATTACCCAGGTCTATGCAAGATCTTGGGGGTCCAAAAAGTGGCGATGTGAGAAAAAAGACGTTTTTAACACGCCCAAAAATGTGAAATTCATGCCTTTGACATTTTTCAGACCCAAGTACAATATCCGTTTTTAACACGCCCAAAAATGTGAAATTCACGCCTTTGACGTTTTTCAGACCCAAGTACAATATCCGTTTTGGTTTGGTTTTGCCTTTTCAATGATGGAATTTGTTTTCAGTCTGAACACTAACCAAGAGGTGCAGTCTTTTCAATTGGGCCTAACTTTCCTATTCCACAGACAAAAATATTACTTCTGGTATGATTTTTTAGAATTCCTCTCAATGAAGATGATAGAGCAAATTAACAGGTACCAAGTTGAATGAAAGTTCAAATTTGTCTCTTATCTTGCTCATATGTTTTTATATCAAAACCCCGATTTCTTTGATAAGCAGGTAAAGTTGTCTATCTTTGATGAAAAGAAGAGGAAAAATCTAGTTTCTATTTGGACCCCTCTCCTCTCTTCCACCTTTGATTATTACACATTTTTAGATTATTTCTTGACTCTAATTTTGCAAGCTTTGCAAGGGGAGGAGTGTATTAATCAGCTCACCTTGACTCAAATAGAGTTTATGCAAAATTTCACCTCAAATGTGACTGGTTTTTTGAAGTGAATTTTATATTCATCTAAATATGAGGCTTCACAGGGAACCATTATGTCTTCCAACATGTGTGACTAATCAAGTGTTGGCCCTTGAATTGCTTTGATAGGTGTGTATTATTGATATTACCTTCTACAACATAAAAAGTGTCAAGAGGAAGGGATTCTTCACCTGTCCACAAAATTTCAAAACGGTGGCCATCAAAAAGAAGCACACACCCACTATTGTAGTATAAATTGGCTCATTTAGGGTTGGTAATGATCTATGACAAGTGGGATTACAACCCTTTTAATGATCTGTCATATGAACATCTCAAGGTAACTCGCAACCCTCAACCTTACTGGGAGCGAAGGCGCAACTCGCTTGAGGGTGAAGATGAATTATTAGTTGACGTGATTCATATTCCCATGGAAGATAGCAGGTCGTCATGGCAGATTATGATGAGAACCACAAAATGGGAAAACATATGTACAATAAGCTGAGAAATGAAGAGGAATGGACTAATGAAAGGATCAGAGCCTTCTAGATATATCACCAAGAGACAAAACGACTTGATGATCCTTATGAAAGTGTAAAGGAGGATAAACGGTTTGACAAGCTTTGGGATAATGAGTACCCTACTTTCAACTCAAGCACTAGTGGAGGTAATGACCTCGATGAAGGAGAAGAAAAGGTGGAAGAAAAAACTAAGACATTAGTGTCCTCTTCCTAGCAAAGGAGGAAGTCTACAGGACAACCTACCTATGTCGCTTCAAATGTGCAACTAAATATGTCACAAGCATCATGGACACTCACCTGGGCCTCGAAAACAACAAGAGTGCCCCAACAACAATAGCCGAAGACTATAGAAGTAGGAGACACCTCGCCCGCTAAGTGAAAACACGTGGAAGATATTCTGAGAGAAGGATCACAAGGAGCTGCCACAAGCCAAGTGCTTGCAGTGAGCTAGGAGCTTGAAGTAAGGGGCTAGCAATGAGCGAACCACCACAATCATCCAGTCAACAGGTAATTTTTGTTTCCAATTTTCTTACTTCCCAATCTTTGGTATCCTCTTCCATTTCCGCAATGCCCCTTACTATGAGTTTCATCCCTACTTTCTCTACCCCTACCACAATGTTTGCGGGAGGTTTCTCCCAATTCGCCCAAACAGGGCCATCTATCTTAACACCTCTGTGAACCTTCACACCAACCACCACTGCTCAATCTCTCCTTTCCTCTCTTTTTAAAAGCTCGACTGCCATTGGCACCCCTATTGCCTCTGCTACCTTGGGTCTGACCTAGTATGCCCAACAAATAGACTCGAGTATGACTACCCCATCATTACAGCAAATGATGAGCCCTTCTGTCGGTTTGCAAACTGAAATATAGCAGGTTCCCTTTTTCTCCCCAAAAATCCCTCAACATTTTCAATCTCCCACTAAAGAAAATGCAAGGGCTTTCTACACTTGTATTCCCTTTTTCCTTCCCTCCTGATACACCTATTGTTGGCGGGCTAGTTAAGTCACCATCCGAATTCATATCCCAAGGAGAAGCCACAAAGCAAATGTGAGCCCTTAGGATCCAAAAGTGAAAAGCGAAGGATGATAAAAAGGAGGCAGAGTCTAAGGTGTATATAGTTCACAATGAAGTGCAACAAATGCTAAATTTTTCCACCATGTACCTGAATGTTTTCAAACCACAAGGTGAGATGCTATTGAGTGATTACCACATGTATGCCATGGGGTTTGATCTGACCACAACCCGACCATAGGATAAGGTAGAACTCATGGAGGAAATGTAGTGAGTGGTGACTACCAACTTCCTAAAGTCTGACTATCAATTGAAGAAAAAGGGGGAGCAACTAAAGCTTGTGAAGGAAAGGGCTAGTTTTATGGAAACAAAGAAGAAATCACTAGAAGCAAAAGTTGTGAACTTGTCTGAGAAAGTGTGAGTGAAAGACTTGGAGCAATGAAAACTCCAAGAGAAACTTAATAAGCCCCATTCCATTAACCCCACACTACTTAACGAGCTACGAGCAAGGAACCAAAAATATTAAAGCCAATTGACCTTAACAGAGAAAAATATGCAACAAAAGGATAAAGAGTTAGCAGCTCAACGCGCTCTATATGAGCAAGAATTAGAAAAGAATCATATGGAATTTGAAAGCCAAAAGGACCAGTTAGAAATGGAACTTTAGGAGACAAAATTCCTCTCTTAATATAGAATTGGCGAACCACTCCCGAACTGAGGAGAATTGGTATAAAGAGATAAGTAGCTTTGAGGAGCAACTAGCATCCGTAAAAAAGAGAAATACAGAATTAACAAAGGTTATTGACTCAAAGGATGTGGAGATCACATCTCTAAAGAGCTCTCTCAAACCCTCCTTCACATAGCTAAACCTCATCCCATTGGTTTAGTAGCTATATATTTCTTATTGGGAAAAGGTTAAAACCTTATGCCTAACACTGTAACCAATGCTCTGGTTCATCTCAAAGGCAAAAAATTTGAGCCAAGAGGTTCACGGAACAATTAAGAAATTCCCACGGTTCATCTCAGAGAAGGTTTCAGAAGCCAAGAGTTTGTTGAGCAAGCTATATTCGGTCTCTAATGAAGACCTAGCCAAAGCAGGGATCAAAGATTAGGATATTGCTGCCCAGACAAAAAAAAGTTCATCCATTGCCACTCGGCCTTCTAGCGAACTAAAGTGGCCACAGCTAATTTGAACCAGACGATGAACGACATTGCAGAAAAATTTCTCCTAGCTAAGCGAGATGGGTCTGCCATCCTCATTTCTTGAAGATAGGTCAATTGCTACAGCCTAGCAGATCGCACAAAGAATTGAAGAAAAGGAGCAAGACCCAAATTCTTTCTAGAGTTTCTTGCATCCTCCTACCACAACATACATTGAAGGTGTTATTCATCCTCTTGCATAGCTACTTTTCCATTGCGAGGTAGGGGCCAGTTTAACTAAGGTACTGGCATATAAAGAAATGCTCGAACTGGGCAAAGCACATGAGAATTTGCGTAATATAGCGAGACCATCCGAGGATGACTGGCCGTCCCTACAAGCAACCCTTTCCAGGCTCTAATTATGTCACCAATGGATGTCACTCTGGTCTGTGAACCAGAGAAAATTTTTGGATTCCACATTCCTCAAAGCGAAATGCCCCTGATAGTTGCCAAAAGTTGTGAATACAAAATTCACCATACTCCATTCAAGTTTTGGTTTTTGGCTAAGTAGTAGCCCATGCCTTCAAATAAATTCATCGGCCCTATTTTGATTATAACTATGGCCTCTACCACATGTCTGCTCATCTCTCTTTGAAGGATTTTTCTCCTTTCTCATCTATCAACCCCTGATATGCTCCCATGTGCCTTCACTATAGGTTATTTTGATTGCTTCCTTTCACTTCCTTGTTGGTCCCCATTCATGTGCCACGTAGCTCCCATTTGCAAAAAAGGTTTGGTGGGCCCAACAAATGGCATATATATCAAATATTATTGCTACGTGTCATCTCAACACAAGATTTCAACTAAGGAAGGGTAAATCGATTGCAAGCAGCGATATGTTGCCACACGTCCCTTTAGCGTAAGCTTCTCTAGCGAAGGGAATGAAGCGAACAAAGGGCTGCGATATATTGCCATGTGTTCTAACTGCCTATCCAAAGAGGTGACACTTGTCTATGCAGGACTTTTTTGGGACCACTGCCATCATTTTTAGGGAATGTGCCTGAATGGAGGGTGACCAAATTCTATGCCTCGAATCTTTTCTATTACAACAACCAAGGGAAATCAATTCCTCAACATCATTGCTTAGGATTCTGAATCTTTTTGGTTGTTGCTCGCCAAGCAATGGAAGACTTGCTATAAATACTACTCTTTGCTTCTGAAGAAGAGTTCCAAAAGTTGGAGGTTCTGAGTTTGAAGATTACATGCTATATGCTTTTCAAGTTTCACTAGTTTTAGAATTATAGGATTTTTAGAGAGACCAAGCCTTTTTATTGTTTATATTATTGTAAGAACTCACACATTGTGCCATTGTTCGACCTCTCTATTTATTATGCTATTGATAAACTTTATACTATGCCATTATTGTTTGAATGGTTTATTTGTTGTGCTTCTATAATTTGAATGCATGTTTGTTGGTTTAGATCATGTCTTTCAACTCTTCTTTTCAGTAAATGGGTATGATTATTATTTTATGTCATTGAATGAGCTATTCATGCTACAATCCTTAATTTCTATTATTCTAAGACATGGTGAATTGCTAAGCAGACCCTTAGATCATATCCAAAAGATAGGTTTATTGTGTCTTTTATCTAAATTTTAGTGCATTTCCTTAGTTAGATTCTTTATTTTATATCCACTTCTATTTCCCATTCCAAAACCTCAATTATAG
>VDFB02193867.1:431159696-431213236 GCA_007258455.2 Sequoia sempervirens
CTCTCTCTCTCTCTCTCTCTCTCTCTCTCGCTTCTCTCTCTCTCTCGCTTGCTCTCTGTCTCTCACTCTCTCCCTCTCAAATATCTCTCTCTCTCCCTCACTCCCAAGCCCCCTTTGTCTCTCCCAAGTCTCTCTCTTAGACTCTCTCCCTCCCTCTCTCCCTCTCAAGTCTTTCTCTCTCATTCTCTCCCTCTCAAGTCTCTCTCTCTCCCTCTCTCTCCATCTCAACTATCTCTCTCTGCCTCCTTGCCTCTCTCCCTCTCAACTATCTCTCTCTTTCTCTCTCTCCTATGAATTGGCCACACATCAATAAATTTTATAATATATACTATGTATTAAATATATTAAATAATATATGTAGACACATAAAATTGACCTCGGTCTGCAAACTTTATCTTTCCCCATATTTCTTCTCAACATAATTAAAATATTTAATTATGTCCTCTAGTCCAAATTCAACTATTAATTAAATAATACTCAATCATTTAATTAATTCATATATTTTATTCCTCCTGACTATTTAAATAAATAAATTACATTTATTTTATTTAAATACATTGCTAATTTCTTGTCTCTTTATAATTAAATAAATTCCTAAATTTATTTAATTATTATTTGTCCACTATTTACTCCTGATTATTTAAATAAATAAACTTTATTTATTTATTTAAATACGTCATTAATTCTGTATGTCTTCTTATAATTAAATAACTTACTATGATTTATTTAATTATTGTACACCTTATCCACTTTCTCCATAATTAAATAGTTATTATTAATTATTTAATTATCTTATTGAACTTTCTTCTAATTTTAAATAAAGTCATTTATTTAAAATTACCCACTTTCTATTTTCCTACCAGGTAAATAATTTGAAATAATTATTTACTCTCACATGACCTCGCCACTTTTGAATTAAATTATTTTTTAATTCAAAAGGTCAACTCAGTCTCTTAAATCAAGTGATTTTAAATTATTATTTGATTTTTCAACAGCTTCATTTTCCATGCCCAATATCCTCTTGTCACATGCATTCTTGACCTTTGATTTGATTTTCTTAAAATGAAATCTCAGCCCTTCATTTCAAAATTTTCCCTAACCCTAATTTCTACTTGTCACATGCAATTTCAACCTTTGATCTTAGGAAATTTTTCAATTTCTAATCTTGTCCATTTATCCAAAATTGGCTTTTCTATAAAAAGGAAATTTCAACCTCATTTGGACATCTCTTGACTTCATGATTTCATGCTTCAGAATTTGGGCTTGCATACTTCATACTTGCAATTGTTGAGTAGAAATCCTTCAATATTTTCTTAGGTCCTAGTCATAAGTCATATTTTCTCACAAAAATATGAGGGAAAACATCATTTTACAGCAAATGGAGAGGGGCAATGGACGTTAATCATGGAGGGCATGAAGGCTGCTTGGTGAAATTATTCCTTTCTTTATGCTATTTTCATCCTTTGTGCTTCATTGTTTAGCTAGGGTTTCTTTTATGCAGTTTATTTCATGCTAACCTAGATTTTTACCTTAGTTACATTGGTGAACCTGATGCCAAAAATATATTTTGTAGTTTTTGTATGACTTTTTTCATCCTTTTTCATAGGTATAGGTACAGAAAGCCACAAATGCAACTTTTTGAGCCGCATTTGATGTGTCATGACACTTCTGTGTTTGAGAATGACGCATCCACATAGCCGAGCCACATTTGACACCCATAAAGATGCATTTGCTCTGTTGCAATGCAACTAACAACTCGAAAGATGCATCTATTAGTGAGCCTCATTTGACAGACATAAAGACACATCTACCTATTGTAGGTTTACTCTTGGTTTTTGGAAAAAATTTCTAGTTTTCTCTTTTCAGTTTTTGTAGGTTAGGGCTTTTTGGTTACTAATCTATTGTTGGTAGAATGCGACAAGATAGAAGGAGATACTAACCCTTGTTTTGTTGTTGATTTTACAAATATTTTTAAATTATAAAGCAAAAAACAAACAAACAAATCACACATCATGGTTTAAAATGAACTTGCATTCACACTCATGGGATTAAAATGAACACAACTTGCATTCAAACTCATCAAGGCTAAAAAATTACTTGCATTCTCATAGCATTGGTTTAAAAAGAACTTTGCTTGTCTCATAATAAGTTGGGATAAAATGAATAAGTGTTTGATGTGTCTTGTGGTGTAGTGATAACTCTTTAGTGTGTATGCAATTCTCTTTTGCCTTGCTATGATCTTGAGAAACAAAAACACTTAGGGATTGTTGCTTTTCCACCCACACATTTCAATTTGGGAATTAAAATGAACAAGTTTTTTCATATTTGTGTAACCTTGATTTAATAATAAGAGTATCCTCTCCCCTTGCGCACTTGTGTGATCCTAGGTGCAAGAGAAGTTGTTATTAATTATAGTTGGGTCTTCCTTGGTGGGAAAAAGTACTCACCCCAAGTTGACTCAAACCAAAAATGAGCTAAATCCAAGCATTCCTGACTGGTATATAAATGTGAATGCTATTGGAAAACTTAGCATTACAGGTGCAGATGTGTCACACAGACAAGTGATTCCCTCAGTACCCACATGGTGCATAAAAACATGTAGAGTGTAATCTCTGTAGGTTGGGAAACCTCCTTATCAGGGCTAATCTTACCTCATGTGTGGCCACTTGAATGGGTGCCTTTACTAAAAACCATTTGTGTAGTTTCCAAAATCCTTTTGTATTCGTTGGTGCAGGAACAATCACTCCCAAGCCATCCCACATTCTCATGGTTCTTAGTAGAAATGAAGAGTTTGTCATGGGAGAGTCATGAGAAATCAAAGCTTGGTTGACCCAGAGAAGTGAGTTCCATGGAGGGGAGCCAGTGTGGCCAAGCTTCTAAGTCATCCACTAAGAATAAGAGTGGATAGAGAAATCCAATTGGGAATCTAGTGGATATAGTCCTTACCATCCATAGGGTTGTGCTTTTTTTTCAATGTGTTTGTCTCCAAAAAATCAAGAAAAAATTGTGTGTTTTCCAAGTGTTTGCTGACTCAATGAACACATAAAACACCTTTTAAAAATATGGAAATTATATTCAAGGTAAAAAAACTTCAAAAATCTACCAAAATTGCAAGACAACCATACTTTATTCAAACTACAATGCAACTGAGACTCTACAACGCTCACCTGACTATATTGAAATACATTTGATACACAGAACAACACATTTGATGTAGTGAACCATAGTCACCATCTGAAATAATACATCTAATAATACTACAACACATCTGTTGTCTGAAACACCACATTTCTACCATGCAATGCAACTAATATTTGAAACACCGCATTTTTCTATCACTTAGGAAAAAGACTGTTACTGTCCTATTTCAAAACCAAACATTTTGAATCTATTTGTAGACATCTTTTCCCAATGGTCTATGTTCAAAAACCAAAAAATATCTGCTCAAATTGTCCATCTTTGCACCCTTTAGTTGGAATTTTGCTTTCACCATAGGTTTACCATTGCAAATTCCTAGTTGAATCTTAAGTTCACAATCATTTTCAACATAGACAAACTCTCAGGTCTTCATTTTGTAGACTTTATAATAGGAATCTTTCCATACTTTGTGAAACCATTACCTCCAAAAGTAGTTTGTCATTGGACCAAGTCAAAAAATCATTCCTTTAGTCTTTGTCATTTTATGTGAGATATTTCTAGTTCATTAGTCTAGTTTGGGAAACTCACCTTGTCACTTTGTCATTTCACTTGATCTTACAAATAGTCCTTTGACAATCAAAATTGAGACAATGGCCAAACTTTGATGGTTAGTCAACCTCTTCTAAAAATCTCCCAAAATTTCTTACATCTTAGATTTTGCTTGCTCCTTGCATTTGTATAACATACCCCAAAATAATTTAGTCTTCCATCATTTTTCATTCCTTTTAGTCCTCACTATCACTTTGCACTGGACATTATCTTTAGACAACATTATTGCACTCCTTATTCCAAAAAGACAAAAAAATATAGTTGCATTAGCATCATCTCCTTATAACCAAAAAATCCAAAAACATAGATTTAGTGTCATATCATCCTCATACATAGACTTAGTTATCATTCACATTGTCCCTCCTTTATTTGAGCAAATCTTACATGGTTGAGACTAGACTACAAAGAAAGAGAAGAGAAAAGGATCCCTTTGGACAAGGAAACAACCCTTACAACTTTCCTAGTGGCATGAACTTAAAAACCATTGACAACAACACTAACATGGGGACAACTTTCATCAATCCTTCTAGGGACATGAACATTGCATCTTTATCATGTAACAATCCATTTGAATAATTCATATGTAGAGATGAAAATGGAAAAGTGTTCATGGAAGACGTAGAGGCTGCTACCCAAAACCTCGAGGTGGCTTCCTTTGTAGAAGAATTTCTCTCACAAGATTCAAAAAGATATTTAGCCATGCTTCTACACCAAGGAGCTAAATTTCCATGAGGATTCAATATTAACACCTTAAGAGCAACATCACCCAACCATGACACACAAAATGGTTAACCTTATTCAACACCACTACATGGTTAAACTATCAAAATAGACTCAAACGAAGCTACAACAAGAAGATTAGAAGCAAGACATTCCAAGTCAGAGAATTTGTCTTAAAAGAAAACCAAAAGATGTCTTGAATCCCAACAACAAAGGAAAGTTTGAACCTAATTGGTTAGGACCGTTTGTCATAACAGTAAGTTATAAATCAGGGGCATATAAGCTATCAACACTCAAAGGAGAACCTCTGCAGGAGCCCCTGAATAGCTCTCATCTCAAAAAGTTTTATTCCTAAATCTTCTGAGGTATAGAACCAAAAAATCTAAAAAAATTAGAAAAAGTCCTAAAAAATGGTTACTTCGGCAAAAACCTAGCAAACAGGCATCTTTGGTGACAACAAAAAATTAAAAGCAAAAAGTCCAAAAAAATCAGAAAAGGATCAAAAGAAACGAAAACCACTTTGGTGACGCTTTGGGGCAAGTACTGTGAAACTTGGAAAACAAGCACCTTATTAATAAGTAACATTATTCATCCACAGTTCTTTATGATTTGATCACATCATCCATCCATTTCCTTCATCATCCATTGCATTCGAGGTCTACATCATCACACATCCACTGCTTGTTCACAGAAAAAACTTGGTCTGCGTTAAGTATCATGATCCATCCCTGTTTCTCGGCCCATTCTCTCAAAAGTCGATTTATCCTGCCTTTATCAGGTAGTCTATTGCATCCTGAGGCATATTCTCATGGATTGAATTCGTGTAATTATTTAAAATCTTAAAAATCAAAAATCCAAAACATAAAAATAAAAATCCAAACACGTAAAACATCAAAAATCAAAACATTCAAAACATATAAAATCAAAATAGGTCCAAAAGTCGTTTCAAAGCCAAAAACAAGGAAGTCGTCTTGTCAAACTCGTTGTCTGAGCTTGAGCAGTAGGGAAAGATTTGATCTTTAGTCATCCCTTGAGACTTGTTGGGTCAGTCCTTTAGGGTCCCGTCATAATAATGACAATTCATCATGTATATCTTCACCATAAATTGGTCAAGTCATTCAGTCAAACTCGTGTGGTCTCTGTGTGTATAACGTAGGCAAGGCTAATCTATCGATCAACCCCCGAGGCCCCCTGGATAGGTCTTTAGGTTAGTATCTTGGTCAAAATCTCAGAAAATCCCAAAAACATTTGAAATTTTTGAAAAATTAAAACATTTGTAAAACCTTGAAAATTACCAAAAACAGCCTCAAAACATTGCAAAACTCCAAAAACATCCAAATATTTGAAAAAATTCATCTGTCTCATCTCGCTTACACCCGCAATAAACACCACTCATAATAAACTGATCGTCATCCTCAAACCTTTGGTGAAATAGTTAGAAACAAGTCTAGCAGGTTAAAAGTAAAACTCAAAAGTGTCAAGCCTCAAGTCTAAGTCAGTACGTAAACAAGTTGGTCAATTCTTTGTGTCGATAGTCCATCATCCAATTAGTCCCATATCAATCATCTGATAATATCATGTCGCAGGATGAATCCTTCTTACAAGGGGCATTATTTATCAGAAAGAACACTTTCGATAAATGAAATGACGTGTCGCCATCCACTAACATGTCCTAGGATGTATCCTTCCTACAATGGGCATTATCTTTTGGCAATAAGTTTCGGTTCTTATCCTTAAAAACACATTCCCTTTTGGTTAGTGGTATTGAAGAACATCAACTTGTTTGTGTGCTTTATCTTTATCTTTTTACTTATCTTATTGCACTCAGTCCAAGGACCTCTCGATGATATCTGAACGAAGGTTAGAGATGAAATGGCCGCGATCATTATTCTTTTGTCTATTATGCTTGTTGGATGTTCTTGTAAAATAACAGTGAATACTTTCTTTGTTAGATATCTATAGAGGATGTTTTGGACAGCTTGTTGACTATTGCATTGATTGGTTATACCTTTCTATGTTTTGGTCCAAGATGTTTGAAATTTCTAAAATGCATCCTAGCAAGGTTTCCGTATGTCAAGTGTGAACAGGAATACTCCTATCTATTGGTCGAGTCAAAGTCCATCACACTAAGTACAACTCCATCCTAGTCCTTTATACCTTGATGCATCGTACTTATGTGTGTTATCAAACATAAGGTAAGTGACCCTTTTAAAATCCCAATCCTTGATAAGCAAATCATCATCATTTCCCATCATCATTTTTCATCATCATCTCTCATAATGTTGGCTTGTTGGATCCTCTTGTCATCATCTAATTTCTTCATTTTCTGCACTAACATCACAGCATGAATAGTTAATCATCATCACCAACTCATCCATCATGCATCCATTGTGCATTCATATCATCATCATAATATAGATCTGTTAGTCTAAGCATCTCATAAATTATCCATTGCATAACTACAACATATCACATCATCAATCTCATCCATCTCATATCATATCATCATTTAAGTTGTTTAGGATAATATAGATTTGTTATTCTAAGCATCTTAAAATCATCCCATTTGCATCATCATCCATAACCATCCATTTTGAACCTTTTTATTGCAAGATCGACCCTCAAGTCGAATATTTTCACTCGATCTCTCAAGGGGGCAATGTACCAGTGTACTTCTTTCCGCTGGGGCATCCAAAAAATTAGAAAATTTTTGAATTTTGATCGCGGTAAGATTATTCTTTGAACCAACGCAACAAGTACATTGCTTCAAAGAGGGGAAAAATGTGGCCATGCAAAATTAACATTATGCATTTAATCAGGTTCATTCATTAAGTAAACTAGTTCCATTCATCAATTGATCAGATTCACCTTCATTCATTCATCAGGTAATTTCATTAATTTCCATCTCCTAAGGTCATTCATCCAAAATTAAATAAACATTATCAACCTTTTAATCAAATAAATCAAACATCATTCATTTAATTAAATAAACCAAAACTTTATTTAATTAAATCTCCAAATCCATATTTCATCCTTTTCTAATTTAAATAAATCAAATATTTAAATCATGAAATTCAAACTAACCTAATCATTATTAATTTAATCTAACCATGATTAAATGCTAATCTTACCCACTTGCATTCTCTAGATTATGCCACTTGCACAAATAAATCCATTTATTGATTTATTTAAATCATCATTTTCACTCAACATAGCATTTATGGGGAATATTCCCTCAAGTTTGAAAAATATGACAAGTTGATTTGTCCCTCCAACATTGCATTTATTTCTCATTTTCTTGTCCCCCTCTCAAAATTTATTGCAAAATTTGAATTTGAAGTTCCCTCTCATGGGCACACTTCCCAAATCTTGCACATACATTGGCCTATCACCACTTGACAAGTGGCCTTTTCTCATTGGTGGATCTTTAGTCCCACATTCCCCCTTTTGGCCAAACTCTCATCAAGAAAATCTATAAAAGAAGGCCTTAATCCTCATTCATCCATCTACAACTTTTATGCAAGGTTACTCTCTTGGTTTGAGAATTAATCTTGCTCATCATTTCCATTGCATCTCATCATTTTAGCTATTGATCAAGGATTGGGAAAGGGCTTCTTTCCACATCAAAGAAACACCAATCCACTATGGAATAGGTAACTTTTTATTGTTTTCATAATGCTTTAGTCTTTCTATTTTCATTTGGAAGCATTCACAAGGTATTTCATAGGAGCATTTTGAAGGATTTGTGAAATACTAACCCTTGCATAAAGTTTAGTGTTTTGCAGATTTTAATGGATGCTTCAAGGGGTTTAGGGAGCAAATAATTGTCTTTTGATTCCATGTTCTTCACAAAAAGAGTTGAACTCCCTAGAGGTAAACTCACCACCTTTGTCAAATCTCAGACATTTTATTTTCATACCTTTCTCATTCTCTACCATAGCCTTGAAACTTTTGAACTTTTCCAGTGCTTCACATTTTTCTCTTAAGAAAGAAACCCATATCATTCTAAAGTAATCCTCAATAATCAACATAAAGTACCTTTCTCCATGAATACTTCTGACTCTGGAGGGACCACAGAGATCAGTATGTAGCAATTCCAGCAAATCATTTGAATGAAATTGTTTGCTCTAGAAGGAGACTCTAGTCTGTTTACCCATCTAACACTCCTTACAAATTGTGTTAGTAGGCTTCACTAACTTAGGTAGATCTCTTACTGCTTGAATGGAACTTACCTTGATAATGTTATCAAAATTCACATGACACAGCCTCCTATGCCACAACCAACTTTCATCTACTTGAGCAATTAAACAACTCTCACTAGCAATATTCAGGTGAAAAATATTACCTCATATTGCCATAACTTCCACATATCTTGCATCTTCCATCTTTGAATTGTATATCATAGCCTTTTTCCACCATCTGTCCAACACTCAAAAGATTGTGCTCCAAGCCTTCAACATAGAGAACATCATTAGTGTTATGCTTACCACCAAGACAAATAGAACCTCTACCATGAATCACACCAGCATTGTTGTCTCCAAATCTTACAACACTACCATCATACTTCTCTAGACTTACAAATTTTTTTTTATCACTAGTCATATGATGTGAGCATCCACTATCAATAACCCACTCATCCTTTTCTTCAATTTGGGTTGTAAAAGCTTTCTCATCTTTAGTAGATTCAGTTGCCACATGATTATTTTCAATGGTAGCAATGAAAACCCATTCATCTTCATTTCCATTATCTTTATCAAACTCATCATCAATCACTCATTTAGTAAAGTAACATTTCTTTTGGAATCTTGACTTGTTAAGCTTAGATATAGGAACTCTTTCAGGACATCTTGATGCAAAATGATCTATTTTACTGCAAGAAAAGTATTTAATAGGCAACAATCCTTCATACTTACCTTTTCCTCTACCTTCTTTCTTTACAATCGGTGCTTCCAATTCTTCTGCCTCTCTTTCTTTATCTTTAAGTTATTTCAGTTCTTCATCATACTTGGATATCTTTTTGAACATTCTCCCAAACCATATTTTTGTTTGTTACTTCTAAATACAATAGCCTTGTGTAGACACGTCAAATTTGCATTATGCATATTCATTTGCTCACTAAATAAATCAAATGCATCATATCCATTCACCTAGTAAATCAGGTTCTTATCATCAAAAGCTCAATCATAGTTTAATTAAATAAATCAAGCTTTATTTAATTAAAATCTCAAACATGCATCTTCCATCCTTTTCTGATTTAAATAAAACAAATATTTAAGTCTTAAAAGTCAAAATCATCTAATCAACATTAAATCAGCATAATCATCATCTATTTAATCTAACCCTGATTAAATACTCACCCACTTGCATTCTCTAGATTTGGCCACTTGCACATGAAATTGCATTTATTTGATTTATCAAAATCTTTGTTTTCAACTTGGCATAAAGGGAGAATATTCTCCAAGTTTGAATCTCCTCCCAAGTGGACATGTACACCCAACAGAGCATTTATGAGGCCTTACATGCCTCTTACATGTCCCCTTCCAAAGTCAAACTCAGCATTTATCAGAAAATTTGAATTCAAATTCTCCCTCTCATGGGCACTCTTCCCAAATCTTGCACAACCATTTACCACTCACCATTTGACAAGTGTCATCTTCTCATTAGAGGATCTTTAGTCCCACATTCACCATCTTGGCCAATCTCTCATCAACAAAATCTATAAAATAGAGGCTTTATCTCTTATCAAACCCTTCACCATCTCTCCACCATCTCTCCACAATCTTGTAAGGTCACTCTCTTCATTTGAGATCTGATCTTGTCCATTTCACTCTTCATCATTTGCAACATTTAGCTTATCAATCAAGGATTGGGAATGGGTCACTAGCACATGTGACACCAATCCACTATGGAATAAAGTTTTGACTATGCTTTTATATGCTTACATTTGATTATCTTTGTTTATCTAACTTGCATGTTTCATCATAGTCAAGTATTTCATAGGGATTTCAAATCTAATATTTTGCAAGGGACTAACATGATGATGTTATGTTAAAATTGTTAACCATTTGCAGATTTGATGTCCACACCTTGAATACAGATTCATTCTTCATAATAGATTCACCAAATTCACTTAATTCAAAAGCAACAAGTTTACCAACCAGCATGTCTCTTGTCATCTTTGTTATTGATTTGAGCTCTTCAATAGCTTGAGTCTTCACTTTGTAGGAGGGATTCAAGGATCTCAGTATCTTAGCCACAATTTCATCCTCATCCAAAGAACCATCAGCACATCTAATACCCATCACCATTTCATTTACTCTTTGCATAAAAGAAGTGATATTTTCATCTTCACCCATCTTCAAATTCTCATACTTATCTTTCAAACTCTATAGCTTAGCCATCTTCACCTATGCATCTCCTTCATGCAAAGTTTACAACCTCATCCAAATCTCGTGAGTTGTCTATAGACCTATCACATTTTCCATTTTTGAATCTGTCGGAGCACTCACCAAAGTTTCAATAGCCCTAATATTATTTTCAGCTTCTTTGATCTCATCAACAGTGGAGGGACCATTCTGAGGAATAGCATATGGATCTTTTGTAATCTTCCAGAAAGCTTCACCAATACACCTTAGCTGGCATTCCATCCTAACTTTCCACAGTGAGTAGTTATTTCCATCAACTCTAGGACTGTCCTTCTTGTATGTTTCCATCACAAATCACCTCAAGCTTTTAGACTTCTTTAGAGGAACCTGCTCTGATACCAATTGTTGGAAAAAAAAGGACAGACAACTGAGAGGGGGGGTGAATCAGTTGTCAAAGAAATTTAAACTTTTCAAACTTTACTTAACTTAGTTTCATATTTTGATCAATAAGTAATTAACCAAAAACAATTAACACATTAGAGAGATAGAGAACACCAAGATTTTTTATGTGGAAACCTTGTTAGGGGAAAAACCACAGTGGATGTTAGTCCACAATATTATACCCTGTTAAAAGTATAATGAGAAATAATGGGAATGCACATGCATCCAAGTACACTGCCTAGAGTTGACTGCTTAAATACAAAAGAGGACTTATTGTCCAAAGAAAGGTTTGGATCAAAACCATCCAAATTGTGAACTGAGAAAATAGCTTCTACCCAAGTCTAATTACAATTCTAGTTAAGCACAGAAAAACCTTCTTCACTCTTCCCTCAAACTTCTTCACACTTCGCTCAGTCTTCTTCACACTCTGCTCTGCAATTGAATAATATTTGCACATACACACATGGGAGCACACCGAGCACACTTTAAACTAATGAAACAATTGCTCTTATATATCTGCAACAAGAGATTACATCAACAACTTAGTTGGCCAGAAAAATAAAACATGTTTATAATGTCAACCCAAATTTACAATTAAATTTTCAATGTGAATCCAATAAGGTCGGCCACAACATAGTGGAAACCCAAATTAACAACTCCAACATAAAAAGAATTCAATTAATTTTACCTCGAAGATCCACCACACATTACACCCATCATGTCGGCCAAGAACATGAGAAACTAAACATACAGAGAAAAATATTCAACCACAAGCACACCGATCAATGTGGATGTACCATAAAGATAGAGGATGATCTAGAAACATCCAAGAACACCAAGAAACACCATAGAAACATCCACAACAACTAGAATTACCAGAATCACACAAACTTCACTCAGAAACACTGACAGAGACCACAGAAATACTGCCAGACCACAACATGATCAAATCTTCACGTGGACCTCTGAAACTTCTGGTAGATGATCTAGATACTCTAAAAAATAAACCCTTTAGTCCACAATAGCTAATTTTCAACATACAAAACAAGACGCCTTCATGACCTACACAGTTCCACTGGGAACCTAAAACACTTTCTTTTACGATTTTCTCAATATCCTTGACATATACAACCACATATCAGCAACACATCCATAGCATCCAACAATTTAGTCACTTCAAATATTATGGTTATGATTTAGATGAAGACAATACAAGCCAAGGGAAGAATTCTCAAACACAGAACCAACTTCAGATTATTCCATATGTTTTGGTAAAGCAACCTCAATTCATTCTGGTAAATCAAGTCAGGAAGCACAGACAAGTGCAAGTGCAGAAGAAAGATCAGAAGAACCAGAAGCTCATGAAAGCCCCAAAATTCTAAGGTACGTAAAGCTAAATCATTCTAAAAATAAAATTATAGGAGATAAGAGTAAAGGTGTGCAAACTAGAAGAAAGATTACAGAAGAGTATTGCCTAATTTCTAAGATTGAACCTAAAGATGTCACTAAATCCTGCCAAAATGAACACTGGATGGAAGCTATAAAGGAAGAGCTGACACAAATTGAAAAGTATGACACGTGGACACTGGTTCCTAGACCTAAAGACAAAAATGTGATTGGTACTAAATGGGTGTATCAAAACAAGCTAAATGAACAAGGTGAAGTGGTTCGAAATAAAGCAAGAATGGTATGTAAACAGTATTCTCAAATGGAAGGTGTTTATTTTGAAGAAAATTTTGCCCCTATTGCTAGAATTGAAGCTATTAGATTATTTCTTGCTTATGTTGCATATAAGAACTCTAAAGTCTATCAAATGGATGTGAAGTCATCCTTTTTGAATGGAGAACTGGAAGAAGTATACATTGAGCAGTCGGATGGATTTTAGCTGACTAACAAGGAAGATATGGTCTTCAAATTGAAGAAAGCTCTATATGGACTTAAGCAAGCCCCTAGAGCCCAGTATGCTAGATTGGAAAAATACTTAATGAAGCTTGGATTCACTAAAAGTACTACTGATAGCAAATTATATTTCAAATTGGATCATGATAAAGAGTTAATTATAGAAGTTTTTGTTGATGACATCATTTTTGGAGGAGATGACAATCTATGTATGAAGTTTGTTAATGAGATGAAGGGTGAATTTGAGATGAGTATGATTAGAAAGATGAAGTTCTTTCTGGGATTGCAAGTTACCCAGTTACACAAGGGAATTTTCATATCTCGGTCCAAATATGTGAGATAGCTACTAAATAAATTTGGGATGGAAGAATCAAAGCCTGTTGGTACTCCCATGGTGATCGGATGCAAGTTAACACAGAATGGTGATTATCCTAAGGTGAATCAAACTAGATACAGGTCAATGATCGGTGGTTTTCTCTATTTAACCCAGACTAGACTAGATATTATGAATGTTCTATGTATGGTAGCTAGATTTCAAGTTGATCCAAAAGAATCACATGTGACTGTTGTTAAGAGAATCTTTAGATATCTGAAAGCAACAGTTGACTTTGGACTTTGGTATCCAAAGGATGATGATCTCACTTTGAGTGCATATACTGATGCGGATTGGGTTGGAGATGTAGATGACAGGAAAAGTACTAGTGGTTGTGCTTTCTTCCTAGGGAAGAAGCTGGTGTCCAAGTTGAGCAAAAAGTAGAATTCCATTTCTCTATCTACAGTTGAAGCAGGATATATTGTTGTTGCAAATAAATATACTCAAGTGATATGGATGAAACAGATGTTGAAAAATATTAGGGTGATATATGAAGAGCCTATTGCCATATACTGTGAAAATTCAAGTGCAATAAATATTTCAAGGAATTCAGTGCTACACTCTAAGACTAAACATATATCAATCAAGTTCCACTTCTTGAGGGAGAAAGTGAATGAGAAAGAAGTCAGATTGGAGTATGTGTCTACCAAAGAACAGATTGCAGACATCTTTACTAAGTCATTTCCAAAGGATACTTTTGAGTATCTTGGAGGAATGCTAGGGGTGATTACCCCTCCTGAGAAGAACTAAAAGATATATTTACTTGCATCAATCTATGAGCTTCATTGCTATATTATGATTCAGATTGATGCTTTTGTGGTTGCTACTCAAGGGGAGTAGTTAGATGTGAAGATATGTGGTTTAGAGCATGTATATGGAAAGGTCATGGTTACCTTTTCCATTGATGTCAAAGGGGGAGAAGTGTGATGTGAAAAATCTTTCGAGGAGAAGAGCCTTGTGGGAGAAGAGCGGTTGAGAAGAAGAGTCAGAATCTAAAGAGAATCAAGTGTGTTGGGTTGATGATATTTTTCACATCATGTGTTGCCATCAATGCCAAAGGGGGAGATTGTTGGATGTTGTGGATGTGTTGTGGATGTGTTGTTGATATGTGGTTGTCATTGATGTCAAAACTATTAGCATTTGGTGTATTGAAGGTTGTATATGTTGAGGATATCAAGAAAATTGTAAAAGAAAAATTGTATATGTCAACACTATTAGCATTTGGTGTATTGAAGGTTGTATATGTGTGTTGTTAGCTCTATCCTGTACTCTGTTAAGTATGTAAACATTAGTATGAATTTATTCTCTCCAGTAGACTTCTGGTAGATTTATTCCATGAACTTCACAAAAAATGTTAAACTCATTGGAGGTGAATTCTCCACCTCTATCAAACCTCAAAAATTTGATTTTCATATCCATTTCATTTTCAACCATAGCTTTCAATGTTTTGAATCTATCTAATGCATCAGATTTCTCTCTAAGAAAAGTAACCCATATCATTCTAGAGTAATCATCAATCAAAAGCATAAAATACATGACACCTTGAAAACATCTCACTCTTGTAGGACCACAAAGATTTGTATGTATTAATTCTAGTAGTTTGATAGCATATTGTTTCTTTCCTCTAAAACTACTCCTTGTTTTCCAAACTGACAATTCTTGCAAACAACATTAATAGGCTTTGTGATTCTTGGCAGGTCTCTCACTGCATGAACTGAACTGATTCTCACCAAATTATCAAAATTCATGTGACACATCCTTTGGTGCCATAACCAGTTGGCATTAATCTGAGACATAAAGCAATGACCATCAACACCCTTAAGCTGATAGATGCTTCCATCTATCCTCTTACCAGCAACAATCATAGTTCCTATAGTCATCCAAATTTGAACACTCCCATATGGTCAAATTTTTCTATTTTACATTCCCCGTCGACGTTAATTAAATAATTTATTTAATTAATTTTCCCCCTCTTCTAATGTTTCTAAGGTATTTAACTTAAATAATTAAATACTTTACCTTTATGTCCCTTCTCTAAATTAAATAAATGTCTTAATTTATTTAATTTAGTCACTTTATCTTTTGAATTTAAATTAATTTTAAATTCAATATTTTCTCTCCTTGTCACATCCTCCATAATTCTTCTTAATCAAGATTAAATTTAATTAATCTTGGATTTAGATGTGCACATCCTTAATCAGGATTAATGCCACATCCTCCAACTCTTGTAACTTGCTCTAATTTTTTCATTAGCCACCTAATCACCTGTTTGCACAACCTTAATTGCATGATTAGGTCAATCTAATCCTCTGCCATTTATTACATACGTCATTAGTCAAGTTTATTAAATGCTTTCTCTTTTTGGAGAAGGCAACCTCTTCCCTATGTGAATTAAAAATTCACATTTATTACTCACCTCTTCCCCATATGAATTACAAATTCACATTTATTCCACCAAAGTGTTTCTCTTCCCCATAGGGATTATTAGGGAATTTTAAAATCCTTCATGTGTCACATCTCTCACATGGGGACAAAGACCTCCTTTATGAGGAGATCTTGTCCCAATCCCAATGGTACTTGAAAGTACCTCCACCTCATCTTCCCCTTTTGACCCCTCAATGCCACATGACAAAATGTGAGGGCTTTTGAGTCCTCAACTCACCATAGCCCTTCTTCTTGTCCATGTTGGCTAAATCTTAGCCCTCCATTTCCAAAAAGGCATTTCCCCTAAAATAGAGGATTTTTCCTTCATTTTTAACATTCACACATTCAATCATTCAATCTCTCTTGTACTCAAGCTCTCACAACTCAATTGTTGCAACTTTTCAAGCTCATTCACATCCATTTTATACATTTCATCACATACCCACTTACACCATTAGAATCCTCATTGCATCCTCATCATTTTGCATCCATTTTTATGTGATTTTCCATCCAAAAGAGCACACAAACGATCAAATCAACATGGCCAACCAATCAATCAACTTGGGCAAGGTAAACAACTTGTTTTTATCTTTCTTTGCTCAAGTGTAACTGGGCCAATCTTGAGGTGTTGTCTTGTGTTCTTCTTTAGTTGCATTTTGTTTGTTTTGCATCATTCAAAGTTAAAAAAACACACTGCACATAGTTCTGAACCCTTTTTTGATCTAACATATTTCATCCTTAAACACAATATTATATCTTTTGCTACACATTTGTCCAACACTTAAAATATTATGTCTTAAACCCTTAGCATAGTAAACATCTTCAGTATTATGCTTTCCATTAAAATTGATTGAACTTATTCCACAAATCTTAGCTCCTGAATCATCTCCAAATTTAACTAATCCTCCATCATACTTTTCAAGTTTAACAAATTTGCTTTTTTCTCTAGTCATGTGATTAGCGCAGCCATTATCAACAACCCAATAATTCTTATCATGTTTAACATGAAAAGAAGAAACCAAAGGACCTTCAACCTTCTTCAGAATACTTTCCTTCACACAACTTTCAGTGTTAAAAGTAGATTCATCTTTTAACACCAAGAACAAGCATTCATTTTCATCAAATCTCCATAATCAGATTCCTCATAAAAAATACTAACATCTTTTTTGACATAGTAACTTCTTTTAATCATCTTTGTTCAGAAAATGAACTGGTAATTGTATTACTTCTATTAACAAAAAGTAAAGAGTTACAATATAAAGAGGAAGTAAATTATTGTAGACATTTAAAATGTCCTAACCTCGACTACTAACTACTATAGAAATAGTAGAAACCTAAACTAACTCAATACAATATAATATTGACCATTAATAATAAAGAGAAATATTATTCTAACACCCTCCCTTAATGGTCAATTGTATAACTAGCCTACAGAAAATAATCTATAGGTCTTTTGGTCACAAATTCTTCAGAACACTCTACTGCTGCTAAGACCCTCCCTAGATCTGTAAAATGTTAATGACCAAGAGAACCAAAAACCCTCTAAAAAATAAAATAGAGAAGGTTACCCCCTTCTTTAGAATGCTGTACAACAAGAGACAAGAGTCTGCCACTAACCCTCCCATAATCTATAGAAATATTGACCAAAAATCATCACAAAACGTCCAACCTGACGTTGGGTAACAAAGTTGTCCCTCCTTGTAGTCAAAGACACATACTACGAACAACTACCACGATTTTGAGGAAAAATAGGCAAACCCTCCAAAATTTTGCAGATGAGCACGACGCTCTATAACAGACTACAAGAAGTAAGCTATGTAGATGATCGCCCAACAAATCTAGGTGCGACCAAAATAGACTGCAACAAACCATAATTTTTGAGGAAAAATTTGCAAAACCCAAGATTAAAAATCATCATTTGTTTTTTAGAAAAAAAAAAAGGGTAAAAACCCACGAAGGAATCCCACACAACTTTGTGAATTACAGAAGCCCGGAAATAGGTAGCTGGCACAAAATTTGAAACACGGATCATCATACATAACATCATTTTTAAGGAAAAACAATAAAACCCTGTCAGAAACCAGAGAGCCCTCCCGAATGGTGAAAACCCAAACTAGGGCATACAGGAGACCCTTAATTTTTTTAGAAAAAAATTATAAACCCTCCCATGAATTTTTCAGGAGAAAAAATTATTAAAACCCAACAAATAATTTTTTATGGCCAAAAATTATAAAACCCAAAATAATTTTTTAAGGGAAAAAATTTATCAAAACCCATAGAATAGGTCACACAGGAAAATCAAAGGCAAAAAACACATCCAAAACAGAGAAAACATGTCATTCCTCGTGTGAGAAATAACCCAGAAAATATCACCAAGCATAGATTTAGAGGCAGAAACTAATGAAGAGAATTGAAGACAAAACCCAAAAAAATTGAAGAGTACCTAGAAAATTTCATGGAAAACCTAGAAGGAATCTGTTGTCCAAAATAGAAAATGGTTGATTGCAATAGAGGGTTTTGTAAACCCTAGTTGTAGACAAAAAAATGGCACACAAATGCAGAAACGCAGGTAGGTCGCGGCTCCAAATCACTAGATAAAAGCTCGTGTCTACAAGCAACAAAAACCCTTTCATTATAGAGGTCGTGCAAGAAAAATTGTGCCCAGAATAGACGTGATCTCCTACAACTATCGTGTGAACAGAATGCGAGAAAAAAATAATAATTTTCACTCCTGCGCACAAAAAAAAACTTTTCATGGGTTGTAAATTCAATGAGCCGCCACTGGGTGAGAAAAAAATGTGAGCAAATACGACGTGAAATGAGGTCGTAGGAGGTCACTGGCACAAAGTGGCTCCAAAAACGTGAACTGGAGGTTTTCGCGCAAAAATACAAGCACAAAAATGGTGCTTAAAGATGATGCAAAATGGGCAGTGTTTACACACAGCCTTGCAACACCCAAAAAAATGGCGAACAAAAACGCAGGCCAGAGATAATATCGCGAGCTCAGACTTTTCTCATTGTTTTGACAAAGTTCGCGATGAGAAAAAATGCGGAAATGAACAACCCTTGACACGAACAGAGAAATCACAATGATTTCTGGTGTAAAACACAAGGATTCTCTCAGACCCACGTGAATCACAGAACTGGAAAAACCTCTCAAAAACTTGGGCCTCCTGTGAGGGAGTCAAACCCAGACGAGCAACTTGGGCTTTGATACCATATTCAAAACATGAACTGGTAATTGTATTACTTCTATTAACAAAAAGTAAAGAGTTACAATATAAAGAGGAAGTAAATTACTGTAGACATTTAAAATGTCTAACTACCTCAACTACTAACTACTGTAGAAACAGTAGAAACCTAAACTAACTCAATAAAATATAATATTGACCATTAATAATAAAGAGAAATATTATTCTAACAATCTTTCCTTTATTCTCCTTACTCTTATTGTTCACAGCTCAATTTGGACATCTTGAAACATAATGACCTACTTTTCCACAACTAAAACATTTGAAAGGTAGTTTACCTTTGTACTTACCAATGCCCTTTTCCATCCTTCTTACAAAGTTAGCTTCCATATCATCAAGATCTTCTCCATCTGAATCTTCAATCTTTTCTAATTTTCCAACTTTGAAAGCAATCTCTACTTTTGTACCATTTTTTAAAACAAGTTTCTTCATTTCAAATGAAGCTAGTGTACTAATCAACTAATCTCTAGAATAAGTATTAAAATTTGTAGCTTCCTCAATAGCAGATACCTTTTCAATGTATGAATCGGGAAGAGTTCTGAGAACTTTCTTTACCACCCTAGGTTCTTTGACTTATGCACCAAGACCTCTCATAGCACTTACTAGCTCATCAACTCTCTACATGTAGGTTGAAATTGTTTCATTTTTAGACATTCAAAAGGTCTCAAGTTGTGCCTTCAAATTCTACAACTTTTCTTTTTTAACCTTGTCATCTCCTTTATAAATACTCTCAAGCTTATCCCAAACTTCTTTAGAAGTCTTAAGATTCATAACTTTAACTAGTTCATAATTTGAAAGACTGTTCAAAAGAATAAATATTGCCTTAGCATTTATCTCATGTGCCTTGTTCTCATTACTTGTGCTTGGACCATTCTGAGGTGCAACAGATGGAGTCTTTTATTCCCTTTTCAATCTCAAATCCATGAGATAACAAATATCCTTCCATATTTTTCTTCCAAACTACATAGTATGTTCCATCAAATCTAGGGAAATCAATCTATTTCGCCATCCTAAATCTACCTCAAGAGGTTTAGCTCTTCTCCAAGGAATTTTTCTCTAATACCAATTGTTCAATGAACAAGACCACTAAGAGGGGGGTTGAATCAGTTGTAGAAAATTAAAACATCAAAACCCTCAATAATAATTAAATCCACATGCATTCATTAAACCCTTATTCTATTAAAGTGATTAATCTTGAAATGTAGATAACAGAAACTAAAATAACACCATACACAAGAAAACACCAAATTTACATGGAAACCCCAATGAGGGAAAAACCAAGGTGAGGATTAGCTCACAATATAAGTAATTGCAAAACTGGTACAAGGGCTCATTGCCAGAATAGGACACATTTTCCAAAAAGGCTCACAGCCAAAGCTCACTACCACAGAAAGAGACAAAGAAGATAGAAGAGAAATGTTCCACCGAGAATAACTTCTTAATGCAACAAGCAATCCACTACAAATGCTCCAACACTTTCACAACCTTGCATGAAAGATTGTAGACACTTCAGCTCACTACCTTCAAGAATCCAACACTTGGGAAATTTGCATTGCTTTGCTCAAATTCGCATCACATTCTTCACTCGCATCATTCATGATTCTCTCTTGAATCTTACAACATCACTCTTATTTATATCAACCTTAACCTTGAAAACCTTCTCCAAGGTCGGCAACTATCTGTTATATTTTAAATTTTCAAATTAGGTTGGCACCTAAACATTCCCGTGGTGGATAGGAATGAAGGCGACCCATATAAATTCCTAGTTAGGACCTAAATTAATCCTAACACACCTTAACACGCTTTCATAAACTTCACATGTAGTGCTAACACAAGGTCGGCCAATACCCATGCTAAACACCATAAAACATTAAGTACATGCTTCCTTAAATTAATCTAAAATTTCCAGAGAACAAAATTCACTTGAACATGATCTAGAATAATCCACAAACCTCATACGATTCAACAAATACTTCATCCAAACTCGCATCATAAAAATACTTCAACCCAAAACATTTGATTATCCATATTCGCACACTGATGCATGAAACACACTATACTATCTGAAATCAAGTGAAACCTTGAATTCTGAAAGATACAAACATTATAAGAAACTTCCCAAATCCACACAACCTAAATCCAAACTACAGAGAAATGCAGAGCAAATACATTTCTCCTAGACCACTGAAAACACCACTGAAAAACTAGTTCACACTAGTGAAAATATCTTACTCTACACAATAATCCAAAAACCAAAATTCTAAACATAGCAACTACTAACAACCTTTAACAACATATCAGATCCGCACAGGCATAGCATCAACATAGAAGAAACATGAAGCACATCCTAGAGCACATTCTGAACACTTGCGCAACACTATTTTCTCTATTTATCAAATTTTCTCAAAAGCACTTGGAAACCAAGTACCAGAGACATCATCATAGCACATTACTTCATTCCAACACATCTCCAAAAACTGCAACATAAAGATAACTCCATGTACTCACAACACTTCCTCAATATCTCAACTACACAAGCACAACCCACAACAACCTGTTTTCCTCTATTTCACCGTTCTCCCAATATCCTTGACATCTTCATTATGCAACAAACTTCCTTAACACATAGTTGACATCAATGACAACACCAGTTTGTTGACATCCTGTTGACATTAGTGACAACACCTTCATGCTTGCAACATCCCCTAGGAATATATCCATTCTCATTTTTTCACCCTTTAGGGTTTTTTCCTCTGGCCTTACCATATTTCACAATGGGCATGCTCATTTAAATACTTGTATCTAGAAAGGCCACATTACATTGTGTGTTAGCTAGTGAAAATCTTGGAATATACTAGAATTAAAGTGAGAGTTGCTAAGACTACAACCAAAAGCTTAATCCAATTTTCTTTTTCCAAATTATTTGTTAATCGTTCATTCCTATTGTTTGATTGGGAAAAGGGATCTAAGTCCAAAATCAGACTTCTCCAATTTTTTTTTGTCTCGTGGATTAAAAATAATCTCAAAACGCATTTGACTACAAACCTCAATGGAAGAGTTAGAATAGTGGATCGAGGTTTTAATCCACAGGGGGATTTGATGGGTTGATGATGATTGATTATTTATAAATTGATTAAATTTATAAATGCAATGATGTTCTTAGGTAAACTATGAAAATGTAGCAAATGTTAGGATTTTTGAGAAATTGAACACAAAAAGAAACATAATCCAGAAAGGAAAAGAGAAAACACAGAAGAACCTGGTGTGTAAATTTGGTGATGAATCAACTAGTCTACGGCGTGGTGTGCCCTAGACTATCCTCCTTATTTTTAAGATCTGAAAACACATGCTTGAAGCCTCTAGTTTGTAGCTCTTGTTCTCTCAGACTCTCTATCAAAACTTCGTATGTCACTGAGAAAATCCAACTTTCGTGTCTTGACAACTTCTAGGACTTGAAAGCATGAATGAGAAAATAGTCTTTATCTTCCTCCAAAACACATGAAAGAGGGGGAAGGGTTTTGTAGTATAGGATTTTGTCACCATTTTGGTATTTCTACCTCCACAACAACTAATGATGATGTATAAAAGAGAGCTTACCCTCGGTCAAGCAAAGGTTAAATGATAAAAAAGGTCACCACTTAGATCTACATTCTCTGATGGACTGAAGTCATGTATTCATCACCTTCAAGGAGAATTTGATTGCTTGATTGAAGTCCTGCAAGTTTTAGTACTCATAAAACAAATGAACACAAAACATGAACAAACTTACATAAAAATATGATGAATGATTGACATGATGCTTGATTGAAATAAATGTTGCTAAAATGTCAATAATTCTGCTCTTGACTTCTCTTGATTGCTCAATGATAATATTAATTGCTTCTCCAAAATTGCTAGCTTGCTTAGTATTTCAAATGTTGAAAATACCCTGTTTTGATATGAAATTCTTCTAATTTCTTAAAAAACAAATGTTGATAGCTTATAATTGAAATTGAAAATTCAAATAATAAAATACTGACATCAACATATTCAAATTGGAGCCAAAAAGAGGTGGTCTAAGGCAAGGGCACCCTAAACAGACCCATTCTTTTCAGGGCCCAAAGTGTCAAGGGCAAACATTAAATGCTTATTTTTATTTCCCTTTGATTTTTTAGAGATGTTTATAAAAAATGTAATTAAATGAATAATTAGGTCTAAGCATATAGGGTGGAGCAAAACCTAGTGTGACATTTTCAAGGGCAACAATTTTCAATGCTACACATGCATTCACCCAATTAGATTGAAGCTTTGCATAGTTTTCTACTTCCTCTTCTATACCTATAGGGATTCGACCCTCACATTAAAATGAATGTTTATGGAAAATGGGCATGCCATCTAATTTAAACTTGACTTACAAGTGACACTAGTTGAACATTTAAGTTTGCACTTAGGGAAATGATAGTTGCTTTTCAAATTACCCTTTTATATTATATTTGACATAATATAAATTATTATATTTTATACTCTATTGCTTTTCAAAATATTTTTTTACTGCTTATTTTCAAATGATATTTTATTTTTTATTTTAAATTGTAAAATATAGTTTTCTAAAATATTATTAATTGAACATTATGAAATAAAATTATAATATTTAAATATTTTTAACATGATATTATTGAAAAATATGTCAAAATCATATTTATTATTTACATATTATATGAAATATAATGCACATTATTAAATATATATTATATACATAATAATTTCTTATAAACAATATTATTTAAATTAAATATAAATATAATATAGCATGTAATTAATATATATAATATTTATATATTTGACATATTAATTTATTTAAATTAATGTGTCAAAAATCTAACAACTTAACTAATCTTTTAGAGAGATGAAATCAGAGATATGGTGGAAGGTGGGAGAATAGATAGGTGGGAGGGGGCGTTGCAACTTACCCTAAACAATACAAGATAATAAAACTCAATTGTCCATGCATTGTCCAGGTCAATAGTGCAAACTATTTTCATGAAGCGTACAAATTGATGAAATGTCAATAGTGCAAACTATTCATGAATTGTACAAATTGATGAAATCAAACTCGATTGTCCCTTGATTTAGGGTTTTTGAGCTTATATGGCATTTTTAGGGTTTTTTGACTCTCTGTCTCTCTCTCTAACATAACATGAGCATGTTAGGAATAGAGCATGATTATCTTCTTGATTCAAAGGTTTTACTTTAGTTGTGTCTAGATCCCTACAAGTGGATGCATAGTTGATTTGAAGCTATCACTTCTCTATTGAGATCTTTGTTGCACAAACATCATTTGCTAAATGGCCTACCAATTGACATCATGCACTACACAAACGTATGCAAAAAGTAAACATTTTTTTTCTTAATTGACCTTCCACACCTCTTTAATGTACCCTATTAGCTCTCAAAAACGCAGGCTAAATGCCTCAAGAGGCTGCCAATCTCTTGATACGCTTTAGGGTAACAGACAAGGTCAAATGAATTAAACCTTCTACTCTTCATGTGCTACCAGACCTAGGTGGGTGTACCTATCTGAATAGTGCAGACTTATCTTATGATTATCCTTTTGAAATGCTTTGTCCACAATGGCAGATGACAGTGAACAAAATGAAATCAAACATGATAACTATCTTCTGATTTAAATCCTAGAATGCTTAATTAACTAATAAAAAGAGATTGAATGAATCCAAATAATGAAATTACAGAGACCAGTGCCTTGTTGGGTATGCAAAGTCAAATGAAACAGAAGTAGGTGACTTATTCTAGCAGAAAATCAAATTGCAGGCATATGATCTGTTCATAACTTGTATAAACAATGCAAGATTATGACTACTAATCTCTTCTTTAATAATCCAAATGAATCTTCCTGATTACTATGATCAATGAAAAGGATTTAATCCCTACTTGAGAGAACTAGTTAATTAATCACACAAATGCAGCAAATGTGCACAAATAAACTGAAAATAAACTTGTTATTCCAATTTAAACAACCAGAAAAAATCAAATTGGAGACAGCTTCAACAATACTCTTCAACAAACTTCAATAGACAATTGATACCAAAAATAAATTGCCACACCAACTGACTCAATTGAAATCACCATTTGAAAACATGCACAGTCTCTGCTAAGAGAACAATTATCTTACTGTAGCCATTTCTAACCTACTATCTATGATCTAAAATATGCCCTCAATTACAATCTGGGGGCATATAAATACACCAGCATTAGGAATCATATCGTTTCGAATTCATGTCGTCCCTCGTAGAAATCGGGCCCAAATCATGTCGGCCACAATAGTATTAGAATTTCACATGTCGGCCATAGTGATGTATTTCTGTTATTCATTACTGAACAGTCGCCAAGACAGTCATGAAAGTATGTCGAAGGCAAAATAATGCTAATTGCTGGTCATCGCATGCTCCTCTGGTCCCTATGTTATTCACCATTGATGTAGCTCATCTGCTCGTAATGTCGAAGTCCAAGAGTGGCCTTTTGTTCTTTTGTGTTTCGTTATAGCCTTCTGCCGTCGGTGAGATATCATATCGAAAACCAAATGTTATATCAATATGCAATTCCTTAATGTGCTTTCCATTCACCGAGACACGAGCATATCTCTCACTGATGTAATCCTTTCATTTTGTTCACAGTCACTATAACTCAATAGTATCGGAGAGACCTCATGTAGACTTCAACCTGTTTCACCAAAAGTCATCATTTACCCTGGGTTGTTGTAGCACCTTGCTTGTTACACCGAGGTCAAAGGATATTCTTCTAATTCTTTAAGTCTCACTGTGACCACACAACATCGGTGAGACTCCATAGCTAGTTAACTTTGTTCTGCCGAAAGCCTCGAGCCACAATATATCGCCAAGACATCAATGTTCTTATACCGATAGAAACCCTTCGTCTTATGTTTGTCACTATAACTTGTAACTGTCGGGGAAACCTTACGTAGATTATACAATATTTCACCGAAGGCTTCTCACCCAACTCCGAGTCGCTGAGACAAAGCACCTCCTATGCCGAAAACCATTCCCCACTCGCTTTCACCAAGACAATATAGTATCGGCGAGACCTATTGGAGACAACACCATGTGATACCAAAGTACCTTGAAGTCATTCGTGTTTGCCAGGACCAAAAGATTTTCATACCGATGGAGTCTCCATATGCATTATCGGCGAGACCAAAGTTCATTCGCCAAAACGATATATCGAAAGCCCCAACTCACACCGAAATGTATCCCTTAAATGCCAGTCGGTGAAACAAATGGAAATCGTTATGACTTTATACCAAATACCCCCAGTCTTGGCTGAAAAGAATATTCAATGTGATTGTTGGTGAAACCACGAGAGCTTGCCAAGATGTTATGCAAAAACAAAGTCCTACACCAATAAGAATCCACTTTGACCAGTTGGTAAGACAAAACAATTTCAGCATGACATTACAACGACGCCCAAACTCTTTCTGAAATATGCATCCTCCTGTCACCAAAACCCTATGAAAGCTATGCCGACAACCATCTACAGATAAAATCTATTTACTAAGACATTAGATGAGTCTTGCCAATAGGAAATACAGACTCATGCAAGTTGAAACACACAAAATGGATCAAGGAAACATAGACCACGATGTGAATCATGCATGACCCGATGGATACAATGGACGAAAAATGAGTAGAATGAGAGGAAAACAAGCCCTAGTGTTTTAGGATGAGGACCATATGGAAACTTAGGGTCAAGAAAAATATGTAAAAAATATTGCTAAAATTTACAGCTCCAATAGTGGCTCCGTCTGGGGATGAATGATAGTCAGATCATTGCAAGGATCCAAAATCTTTGGGTGAGCAGACCAAACACAGATGATGAACCAGTGAGCATAAAAGGAAAGAATGGCAAAGGAAATGAATGCAGAGAATGCAAGATGGAAGGTGAACCAAAACCCTAAACTACTATGCATGGAAAATAATTTTAAAGAGGATAAGCAAGAGTTGCCCATGCACCGGCAACCCTCAATCCTCTGTGTTAACTTCTCCTGTCTTGAGTTGTTACAATCTGAAACTCAAATCATATTTTCCCTTGTCAAATACCTAATTTTGTTTTGAGTTCATCAGATTTCTCTTGAAGACACAAATGCAATCTTTCCTGTCACTGTAAGTTTTTAGAGAATCACTATGCTCAGCTTGGCCCAAAATCCCTACACCATTCTGTAATTTATATTTTTCATCATCAGATAGATCTCTGTCAACATACAAAATGCATACATATTTAATGCAAAACTTTGTATTATCTCTCTCACTATTATGTATTATAAAACACTCTCCCAGCTGTATTGAAAATTAGTCATCAAAGTGCTTCTCTTGAAAAACAAAAAACTCTATCAGACCAACATTATCTTAAACAAGCAAATCTGAAACCTTTTGCACCTCTTCAATATCTCTATTCAGAGACAACACTGTATCATGACTTATATCCTCCATATCATGCATATGTGAAATAAAATCTGAACTTCTATCATCCTTGGTATGCAAACAAATGTCTTCTTCACATGAATTAGAAATTTCAAAAGCACATACCTCATCCTGAATGGAAGCAGACTTCTGATCAACACCAAAAATATCACCATCATTCCAAGAAATACACAAGGAGTCATAAGAACCTTTACATAGATTTTTCACTATCAAAACAAAAGTAAATTGGAGACAAAACTTCAAGATCATCATGTGCACATCCTAGATATTCAGAAGTAAACAAATCTGCAATCTGTTCACTGACAAGTGAACAAATCTCTATATTTTCATCACTATCATCAAACAGAGATCCAATACCATCAGAGAATGGGAAATCAGAAACATCATCAGTGCAATTATTTATTCCACTATTTTGCTTGTCTGAAATTATTTTCTCCTTTTCATAGAATGGATTTGAAAATATCTAAAACATACTCATTGACACACCTTGGCAAAAAATTGTCTGATCTTCATTTAACTCTTCACCATACAATGAGTTTGAAAAAATTTGGAAATCACTTTCAAATGTACAAACCTCATCATGATCAAATGTATCTTCATAATTTTCAACTGCAACCAGAGGTGTTGTATACTTACTATCTGATGAATCAACATCTCCTATTGCCATTTCATCCTGATCTTCATAAGAGGTAAGAGAATCCCTTGAATGTAGATAAAAATCCTTAGGGTCATCATTAGCATCAGAATATTCACTGGATTCATCACAACATGCATTACTTTCACTGTGACAATCTGTTATGCAAGAGAAACCTCTTGTACCTTCACCTTTCTCATGCAGGAAATCATAGGAATTATTCTTGCTTGCACATGTCTTATCTTCTATTGGATGCATCATCTAATCAATTTCTCTACACTCATCAGAAATATAGCTATTGGATTCAACATTGATAGTGTTCTCATACCTTATTCCCTGGGATAACACTTGAATGAAGTTAAAAGAGGAGCCATCTTCCTTAATCATTTTCTTCTGCTCCAATGTTTCTCCTTTGTTTCCTTCCTTCCAATCAGCAATAGTTAGTCTCTCTATCTCTTCCTCAGTAAATCTCTTCATACTGTATTGGGCAGGGACCTCAACAAAATATGGCACTGTATAATCTTCTTCATAATCAGAAAGGACCTGTTGTTCAGCCATATGAACATTGTATTTCTGATTGAAAACACATGCTGATAACCTTCATCCTCCAAAGGTGAGTTCCTTTCCACAACATAGTGAAAGGTATTTGAAGTCAAATAAACTTTGTGATCATCTTCATTTTTTTCCATCAGCATTCCCTCCTCCTGTATTCTTTGGGCTACAACACAATGATCTAGGGAATGTGGCTTATCACAAAAATCACAAAAGTAATTATTACTTACCATATAGGTTCCTTTCTTGCTCAATGGATCAGGAGCTCCCTCACTTCCAGGCCTAGTTGTTATAGGTTTGTTGTCCTTCCAATCTTTATTATAATGCATGTCATGCAACCTCGACCTTTTAGTGCTATAAGTATTCTCTTGTCTGTACTGATAATTTCTGTTTTGCTGAGGAACCCTAGGGTTGTCTCTTTTATTGATTATACCAGCAGCCTTCCTATTGTTTTCAATTGTTTGTGCCATCTTTTGTGCTTCAGCCAAATCTCTTGGGAATTTATTTCTCAGCTCTTACCCTGCCTTAGGATCAAATGCATTCAGATAAACACTTAGTGCTACAAAATCTAGCAACTTTGATCCAGGAGGTATTTTATTCTGTAACTTATTGAATCTCCAATTGAAATCATAAATTGTATCACTTTGATCTTTCTGAATGTGCAATAATTCAAGAAGAGCATAATCTAGTGCACCTAGATTCCCAAACTGCTCGAGGAATTGATCTTGAAATCCTTGGAGAGAATCAATGGAGATAGCTAGTAGGTTGTTGAACCAATCCCTAGCATCTTCAACAAGTGATATCATGAATAGCTTCATGCCTAAATCTTCGTAGGGCACATCCAAATCTTGGATGAAATCATCGAAACTTCTTAAATTATCTTCAACAGTGATTGCATCACACCCTATAAACT
Organism: Sequoia sempervirens; assembly: GCA_007258455.2. NCBI lineage: Eukaryota > Viridiplantae > Streptophyta > Pinopsida > Cupressales > Cupressaceae > Sequoia > Sequoia sempervirens. The sequence continues at coordinate 431,189,508 of VDFB02193867.1, forward strand.
TTGGAACAATTCCTCTCCAACTGTCATCCATTGGATAGGGGGATAATTGAATCCCTGACAAATCAAACTGTCTGATCATAGTTGTGTACTGATGAGGGGGGACGCTAGGTGGGTATTGATACTGGTACATTGGACCATAGTGATGTGCATGATAATATGGCACATACTGCTGACCATGAGGAGCTCAAGCATGACCTCCCCTGAACTGAAATCCTCCTCCATTCATGTTTTAAAAACTGCAAAAATTCTTTCAGAGTCGTCACATACTTTTCCAAAAGTAGGAAAAATATTATTTTTGATCTTTTCCCAGTGGAATCATCTTTTCTGAAATTTCTCAAATTACAACTTTTCCTCCAATGACTCTATAATGTGGTCTTCAACCGAATTTTCTGATATAATTCCCAGCAGAGTCGCCAATTTGTTAGCTCTCAAAAACGCAGGCTAAATGCCTCAAGAGGCTGCCAATTTCTTGATACGTTTTAGGGTAACAGACAAGGTCAAATGAATTAAACCTTCTACTCTTTAGGTGCTGCCAGACCTAGGCGGGTGTACCTATCTAAATAGTGCAGACTTATCTTATGATTATCCTTCTGAAATGCTTTGTCCACAATGGCAGATGACAGTGAACAAAATGAAATCAAACTTGATAACTATCTTCTAATTTAAATCCTAGAATGCTTAATTAACTAATAAAAAGAGATTGAATGAATTCAAATAATCAAATTGCAGAGACCAGTGCCTTGTTGGGTATGCAGAGTCAAATGAAACAGAAGTAGGCAACTTATTCTGGCAAAAAATCAAATTGCGGGCATATGATCTGTTCATAACTTGTATAAACAATGCAAGATTATGACTACTAAGCTCTTATTTAATAATCCAAATGAATCTTCCTGATTACTGTGATCAATGAAAAGGATTTAATCCCTACTTGACAGAACCAGTTAATTAATCACACAAATGCAACAAATGTGCACAGATAAACTGAAAATAAACTTGTTATTCCAATTTAAACAACCAGAAAAAATCAAATTGGAGACAGCTTCAGCAATACTCTTCAACAAACTTCAACAGACAATTGATACCAAAAATAAATTAACACACCAACTGACTCATTTGAAATCACCATTTGAAAACATGCACAGTCTCTGATAAGAGAACAATTATCTTACTGTAATCATTTCTAACCTACTATCTATGATCTAAAATATGCCCTTAATTACAATCTGGGCACATATAAATACACCAGCATTAGGAATCATATCGTTTCGAATTCATGTCGTCCCCCGTAGAAATCGGGCCCAAATCATGTCGGCCACAACAATATTAGAATTTCACATGTTGGCCATAGTGATGTATTTCTGTTATTCATTACTGAATAGTCGCCAAGACAGTCATGAAAGTATGCCAAAGGAAAAATAATGCTAATCGCTGGTCACCGCATGCTCCTTCGATCCCTGTGTTATTCGCCATCGTTGTAGCTCATCTACTCGTCATGCCAAAGTCCAGGAGTGGCCTTTTGTTCTTTTGTGTTTCGTTATAGCCTTCTGTCGTCGGTGAGATATCATATTCAAAACCAAATGTTATATCGATATGCAATTCCTTAATGTGCTTTCCATTCGCCGAGACACGAGCATATCTCTCACCGATGTAATCCTTTCGTTTTGTTCACAGTCATTGTAACTCAATAGTATCAGAGAGACCTCATGTAGACTTCATCCTGTTTCACCGAAAGTCATCATTTACCCTGGGTCGCCGTAGCACCTTGCTTGTTACACCGAGTTCAAAGGATATTCTTTTGATTCTTTAAGTCTCGCTGTGACCACACAACATCGGTGAGACTCCATAGCGAGTTAACTTTGCTCTGTTGAAAGCCTCAAGCCACAATATATCGCCAAGACATCAATGTTCTTATACCGATAGAAACCCTTCGTCTCATGTTTGTTTCTATAACTTCTAACTGTCAGGGAAACCTTATGTAGATTATACAATGTTTCACCAAAGGCTTCTCACCCAACTCCGAGTTGCTGAGACAAAGCACCTCCTATGCTGAAAACCATTCCCCACTCGCTTTCGCCAAGACAATACAGTAGCGGCGAGACCTGTTGGAGACAACACCATGTCATACCGAAGTACCTTGAAGTCATTCGTGTTCACCAAGACCAAAAGATTTTCATACCGATGGAATCTCCATATGCATTATCGGCGAGACCAAAGGTCATTCACCAAGACGATATATCGAAATCCCTAACTCACACCAAAATGTATCCCTTAAACGCTGGTTGGTGAAACAAATGGAAATCGTTATGACTTTATACCAAATACCCCCAGTCTTGGCCGAAAAGAACATTCAATGTGATTGTCGGTGAAACTACGAGAGCTCGCCAAGACGTTATGCAGAAACAAAGTCCTACACCGATAAGAATCCACTTTGACCAGTCGGTAAGACAAAACAATTTCAGCGTGACATTACGACACCCAAACTCTTTCCGAAATATGCATCTTCCTGTCGCCAAAACCCTGTGAAAGCTATGCCGACAACCACCTGCAGATAAAATCTATTTGCTAAGACACCAGACGAGTCTTGCCGATAGGCAATACAGACTCATGCAAGCTGAAACATGCAAAATGGATTAGGGAAACATAGACCACGATGTGAATCATGCATGACCCGATGGATACAATGGACGAAAAATGAGCAGAATGATGGGAAAACAAGCCCTAGTGTTTTAGGATGAGGACCATATGGAAACTTAGGGTCAAGCAAAATATGTGAAAAATATTGCAGAAATTTACAGCTCCGACATACCCATTGCACACCAAGATGCAATTGCTAGTATTTATTTCTTGTTCATGTTTAGACTAGACACATGCAACCTACACAAACATACCACCATCCATGATTTCAATGACCAATTTAGATAGGAAAGCATCTAATATGCTAGAATTATATCTTTTGAATCCTTGTCTAATCACCCATTATCCACATTCAAAATTTTCGTAATCAAATCTAAATAGGACTTCTCAATAATAATAAAAACATCCTTAATTTCCTTATTACTTTCAGCAAGTTTCTATTGAATACTAGGCCAGCAAAAACAAAATTGAAATAACTAAAATTTAAAAAGATTAAGAAATTCTAGGTCAATTTGTTGAAAAGATCTGACAATGTTTTGACTCCTCTATATGCAATCAATCTTCAAATTAAAATATTGGATTAAGAAGCACATATGTACAATGTGGAGACATAAACAAGGCAATGCGCAGTTCAACAAAATGCCTCAGAGAATTATGGTCCCATACTTTTGCTCATTCCACCCCTATACTCTCATTTCATAATTGATTGTTCTCTTATAGTTGTATGCTGTCAAGAATCGACCATTGATGATAAGAGAGGCAATTGTATGTTGTCATTTAGTAGGGATACATGGACTTCATACTCAAATAACTGGCATACCGGACGGTGTACATGCATTTCAAACTCTCTAATGACGCTACACCTTATATTGCCCTTTATTTGAGCCTCCTCTTTAGTAAAGACCTTTTAAATTCTTCTCTATTCTGAAGATATAAATGAGATGAGACGAGCACTTAATCCTGCACTGAAAAAACAGAAATTACTCACAATTTTGACTCGTGAAATCCTGCTCTGCAAATTTGAAATCCATAATAACTTTTCTTAATACGTGATTCTTGGATTGTTGTTAGATGATTAAATATTCTCCAGTCTCTTCATGAATTCAATGGCAGGACCACACCGTTATGATTTAAAAGCAGATATACTAGTTTAATACTCAATTGTGTACAGAATCCATGTAAATTTTAATAAGATCGTTTGTCATTTGTCTCTGTTATTTTTTAAGCCAATATATGCCCCTAACAAAGATACGCACAAATGTATTTCAGGGAAACAAACCTCTACTGGGCATATTACTCCTCTTGGAGAATTGACTTCAAATGAAGCAGAGTCCCATTCAAAACATAGTTACATTTCAAGAACTCAACATACGTGATGGTGTCCATCATCCACTCGTTATTCTAAATGTAACATACACTCATCCTAATTTTAGAGAAAATTAAGCAAAAGGAAGAAACCACAAAAATTTACTCCTTCCGACGGAATATTATTTTGGAAGATCCTTCCCAAGGTAGAAAAAAGCCCGTTCTTCTGAATTTTCTATTTCCACGCCTCATTTTTCATGTAGTTGAACAAATGAGAGATTGATCTCCATTGTGGGAATCGACGTTGCAGATAGCTGCTGTATTGTTCCCACCAAATCATGAAGCTACTCTCCTTTAAGAAAACCTCTACAGAAAACTCTTGTCGCTGATCATATCCCAAACATAATGTTCAAACTCTCGCAGTGAGTCATTCATGACTTGATGTTGGTCTTGCTCTTGCTGGAGACTTGTCAACGCTTGACGAGCATCTTCTAAACGAGCCCAAAAACAGGAGTCCACAGTCAAGGACGCAAACTTTGTGCGAAACCTCTTTTCTCTACCAACGCGAGTCATGTCTTTTTCTTTTAACCATTTCTCCAGAACTCTGTGATGGTGGGGTCTCACCTCAAGATAGCTTTTGGTATCTCTCCGTGTACGATAGTGGCGTGCAATGTCCAGAGGCTCTACAAGTCTTCTATATGAGGTCCCAGCATTGATCCACTTATTTTGGCATCTGAAGTCACTGGGCAATACATGCTTCTCCTCCATTTCAACAATTTCCTCCCAGAAAACTTGCAAATTTTTTCGATATAAATCTGCGGATAAGTCATGTCTATCACACTGTTTGAAAGAATCATAGTAGCCACAGTCGTACTTACAACGTGCTTTGTACAATTCCAGGCGTGACATAATACTTTGCATTCTACTCAAGTCGTAATTTATTCTCGAAATGTCCATATCTTGCTCATTTTTCATCTCTCCAGCTTTTCTGAGTACACTTAATGCATAAGGGTTCTCCTTAAAAACAAAATATAATCAATATCTTTGTCCAAAGAGAGGAAACAACATTAAGAGCAAAAAAATGCAGAGAACTAAGAAGCTACGACAGAAATAAATGCTTGACAGGAACGAACTTATTTTGGCATCTGAAGTCACTATATGAGGTCCCAGCATTGATCCACTTATTTTGGCATCTGAAGTCACTGGGCAATACATGCTTCTCCTCCATTTCAACAATTTCCTCCCAGAAACTTTTAAGCTTTTCTCTCGCTAGATTTACAGGTAGTTCGTTGCGATGCAGTTTCAAAAAATCATAGTAGCCAGAAGAGTACTCCTTACTACTTTTGTACCATTCCACCTCTGCCATATGACTTTGCATTATACTCAATTTGTTATGTATCATCGAAATGCCCATACCTTGGACATTTTTCATCTCTCCAGCTTTTCTGAGTACACTAAATGCATGAGCATTCTCCTTAAAAACAAAATATAATCAATATCTTTGTCCAAAGAGAGGAAACAACATTAAGAGGAAAAAATGCAGAGAACTAAGAAGCTAGCACAGCCATTGAAATAAATGCTTAACAAGAACGAACTAATTAATGTGGTTTTGCGAACGGTTGGGAGGATACCCAAGCCTGTAGCTAATACTAGGTACAAATTGTTGATCTATGTGTAGCATATACATATTTCTCTTGAAAAAAGTCTAATAAATTTGTATAGTAGAAATAATCCATATAAAATTTGGAACAATAATCAAACAAATAGAAAGCAAAAGTATTGGGGAGTATTTTTATTTATAGTATAAAATTTTACTATTAAAAAAAATTAATTATTCTTCAATATAATAATGAATCTTTATTATCTTTGCAATTATTTTCAAGTATTTGAATTTTTTTATTAATTTTTTTTTAAATTTACATAAATATAATAATATTTGGTTAAAATCTAATAGTCTATGTAGGATTTTGTCTTTTGTGTATCTATAATATTGAAAATTGCATACTGTTACAATTTCTCTTTATATTTTGGGCTTGCCTTGGTATCTATTTCCTTAGGATTTTTTAGGGATTATATTAGCCTCAATATTAGCCTCAATATTAACCTCAATATTAGCGTTTTCTTTCACTAGCTTGCCAATTTATTTATCAATTTTTAATTTTTTTTACAAACTTGAGATAACATGTTAAATTTTGAACAATTTTTCTAGGACAAAAGCAAGATGCATGAGCGTCCACATGATGTGCTAATCTCCCATAAGTTTCCAAAAACTTAAACGTTGCTTCTTGCTTAGCTACCTATTACTGCTTACTGTATCACTGGCTATCCTAAAAAGATGCCTTTAGCATCCAAATCTAACCCTCAACTTCCAAGGAATATTTTTGAAAACCTATATTTGATTTTCGATTTCCATCTCCATTAGCAACAACATTAACTCTCTTGCTCTCTCCTCTCTTGGATACACACTTCATTGTTAAGGCTTGTGTAAGGAAAAATAATTCTACATCACATTAACATCTAAATGCTCTCAATATTTTCTTCATCACTTGTTTGGTAATTTTGTTAAGCAAGTTTTTATTCTTTCTTTGATAGAGTCAAAGGCCAATAGTTTAGTTCCACCAATATGATGATTTTAATTAGTGTCTATATCATTTCTCTCTATTCTGTTTGGTAAATATCTTGGTGACTACCACTACCTTTTATACACTATCATGCACCCTAGTTCATCAATCTTTGTAGATCTAGGATTTGATATCCATAGTTTTATTTTAATTTATTATTCTTAGTCCTAGAAGCACTTAGGCTAAGAGCACAAACTCTTCAATCTCTATTTTTTATTTGACAGCCAATGGAAGGTTGAAAAACCAAACTACATGCTTGACTATTCTTGGCAAGCTCTCACATAGCCCCAACATTTTTTCTTGTTCCAGCACAAGGTATTTAGAAGATTACAACCACACAGAGGTTTTATTCTCTCTTCCTTTTCCTTATTATTTCACTATTTCATTTATTCTAGTTAATTTAAAATTTCATTTCTAGATCATTTGGTCTTCTTCTGAATTGTTACTTTTTTATTTCCTTGTTTCTTATTGTGTAGGTTGGCTCAAAATTTGGTGAAAACTTCAAATTTTGTAAAAACTTCAAATTTTGTAACTTTTATGGACAATAGAACAAATTAGGGATACTAGTACATTAGAAGGACTATAGTGCATCAAGTGCATGTCTTCACATTGCAATATCATCCTAGACAATGACTTCCTTCTTTTGGTGCCAAGGCCTTTATTTTATACTATTTCCATTTCTATATCCAATCTATCATTTCTACACTTCTAATTTATGTAATCTATAAATCCTTCTATTTCTCTTGTTATTTATTTTAATGCAATTGAGAAGTAAAAAATAATTTAAATTTGGTCATTACATTGTTCTCTACTTTGACACTTTGAGCAAGCTTAAGAAACATAAAAGAGGAATCCTTGTTTGGTGAAGTTTGAATAGAAAATACTCATAGTTTTGTGTATCCCCTACGTGTATTCTTCATGTGACTTGAAGATAAATAATCCTTTGTTTTGAGCCCATGCATAATTTAACAAAATTATGACATGTACGGTAACCATAAATTTTATATTTTGTAGTGTCAATACAAGTTACACATCTCATAATATAAGTAATGATTTTGATCAAGAGGTTCAACAAGAGTCTTGAAGGTTGAATCTAAGACTCGAAGTACATATGTGTGGGGAGTGGGGATGAGGTAACTAGTTCTAGTAGTTGTGCTACTTATAATTTTCCTTCCATGTTGCTTGAAGACTTTGCCAAGGGTCCCTATGATAAAAGGCCCCCTTTAAAATAATTTGCAACTAAAGTACAACCAAAATCTATGTCAACAAGGGGTACTAGTTGTGAAGATGTCATTTCTATCTACTTGAGTTTCAAAATAGCATTACAAGAGTTAATGTACACCTTCTTCATGTCCTAAGAAAGAGTATCTAAGGCATTGTTACATGAAAAAGGAGTTTAAATAAATAGATTTTGGGGTTGTGATGATGACCAAACACTTGTGTCGACTACTCTACCATCAAGGGGTCCTACTCCTAATAGTAATAGGAGTGCTTAAAATCTACAAGTTTCAATTTGTTCTGCTTATATTTTTCCATTTAATTCAAGGATAGTGGAGCCTATGAGAAGACATAGAAAGACTCATAGTGATGCTATAAACATAATGATAGAATTATTAAATGTGTAAAATAGGGTTGAGGTAGATGATGTCATTGGCAATTCTTCTTTGTTAAGAGGATTCCATTCCATGTGGCTTGTTCTCTTCTTTGTTAAGAGGATTCCATTCCATGTGGCTTGTTCTCCTTATTATAAGGAGCTTGTGATCAAAATAATAAGAGCAAGACTATCATATGTGCTAAAAGGGGAAATAAATTTGAGGAAAACAATCTTGCATAAGAACTATTCCAAGAATGATATTCCAATGGGTAAAATGAATGCTACTTGGACCACTAGTGGGTGCAACATAATCATGGATAGGTGGATGAGCATCGACATTCATCCACTCATCAACATCATGATCACATGTATAGAAGGGTCTTCCTTCCTTGGGCTTATTAATTGTTTAAGGTATCGCAAAGATGCTAAATTTTAGTTCCAAATTCTTAGAGATGCTATTGAAGAGGTTGGACCAAAGAATGTAATGCAATTAGTAACAAATGTGGCATATGTGTGTAAAGTTGTAGAGAAATTAATTGAGATTGTCTACAAGCATATATGGTGGGCACTTTGTTGTGTGTGTACCATCAATAATGTACTCAAGCACGTGGGAAAAATTAGTTGAATCAAAGAGATAATTAATTATGCTAGAGATACACATGTTTATCTACAACCACCACACTTCACATGCACTAGATTTGGGGCCTTCTTAAAGAATGAGTTTTTGAAAGCTATAGAAACTAGATATTCATCATGTACGTCATTCTCTTAGAGAGAATTCTTGAGTTGCGAGAGACATTGCAACTAATGGTCATAATAGCAAAGTAGAATCAGTGGCCCAATTCTAAGTCAGATAAGGGGAGGGTAAAGGAGGTGGTAAAGAGTGGCACATTTTGGGTTGATGCAGGATGTATTGTTGTCATTATTACTTCATTATTCAATCATTAGATATAGGGACACTAATGCACCTAGCCTTAGAGAGATGTATGAGTGATTTGATAGTATGCTTGACCAAATGAAGGTCATTTTACAAAAGAAATACCCAACATTGTAGCTGTACAATGAATATAATTAGTTAATCAGTCATTGCTGATGGGAGAAATTCAACACTCCTTTACACATGGTTGCCTATGCATTGAACCCAAGTGGTATATGCAAAGACCTCACAAGGTTACCTCTATATAAGATGTTGAGGTGAAGGTGGCGTTCACAAAGGTATTTGAAAAATGTATGATTCTATGTATGCCAACGTCATTCATACTAAGTGAGCAAACCTAGCCACTCTTAAGGGATATCCAAAAGAAGTCATGATGTATAGGAAGATTACGATATAAGAGGATCCAATTCTATGTTGGACTATCTATGGACCTAATTCTTAAACAAGCACACTAGTCATTTGTCTACTATCCTAGGTTTCTAGTTCTACTTTTTAGAGGAATTGGTCAACTCATAGTTTCATCCACTCTATTAAGAGGAATAGGCTTACCTCTAAGAGGTTGGAGAAGCTTGTAGTTGTACATAGCATCTTGCATCTCATTTACCACAACATTCTTATGTACAATTGAATCTAACAACCCAACAGAATGTAGAGCTAAAGGAGATGATGATGTAGCACAAACATGGTTGGTTGGAATTGGTTTGGAGGAGCTTGGCTTGGAGAAGTCCAACAATTCAAGTGATGAAGTGTTTGGCACTACCTTTGGAGATGATTGATGATTAGAGACATTGAACCATCGACCATTATATTAGAATTTTGAATGTAACCATCATTTTGAATATAATATAGATATTAATGATATTCAATATTTTCATTGTTCAATACAAATGTTTGAATATTTCAAAATTTCATTTGTTATTCCCAATAACCATTTTTTAAAATATTATATATATTTGCCCTGCCCTTCATCCCTAATCCCCTGCATCCCCGCTCCCCAAGTCCCGTGGAACATGGTCAAGTCAAAGAGTCTAGGAGGTAGCTTAAAATTAAAAATCAGGGGAATCACTGCTTCTATCTAGGATGAAACATCAACAGAATCAGACTTAGGAAGGCAGACTCTGCCCACACCTGCTCATGATACCTCTCATCCTTTCTTTGGCTTGCCTTAATCTAAATCTCAACATGGAGTGACCTGGTAGTAAGAGACTCATTTTTTATTTTTCATTTTGCATATGCTTTTGCATATTGTCCCAACTACAAAGTTTGAAGTTTCAGCGCTCAACTCGCCAAAAATCTACTAATAATGAAATATATGAAAATGTCAATTTCTTGATATGGTATCTATGTTTTGCACTTGCAGAGAATGAATTATGCGGCTACGATATATACAAAAGAAAGCAGAAATTAAGAGATTACCTGAGATCCAACAGCCATTGCTTCCAATTCCTGTTGTATTCCCATCTCGAACGAGTCTTCGGTAAATTTTGCAATTGGCGTTGCATTTAGCAAGTTTTCGGTGATAGCTTCCAACATTTGGCCATAACCTGTGTGATCTGAAGCACAGGCTGCTGCACATTGATCAAAAGGCGTTCCTTGCATAGTGAAATGCAGCATCTTCAGGACAGCTTCAGAGTCATCAATACAAGCTGCACCTTGGGTTGAACAAAACATATAAGTACCAAAGGGTCTATACGGGCTTCTAAGACCAGATTTTGCTATCGTAGATGTGGACCGTAGGACTTTCTCAAGACGAGTTTCGCGAGCCTCTCGTATGGAAAGACGTGTTACAGCAACATAGTCAGTGCCCATTATTCTCAACGAATGAGGCAGAAGTACATTCAAAGGCTCGGTAATTGATTCAAATGTTGCAAAGAGCACCCTCGGAACAATATCATACTTGGAGACAACGTGGCAAAAGTATCCCGTCCAACCTTCACGCCCAATTGCCTCCCCAAGGGTAGCATTTCCCACCAAGGGAGAACCAAATGTGATGCAAAAATAAGACATGCGTCTCGCCATCTTTTGTAGAAACCAGAGAGTGGCTAGGGTTGCAACTGCACCTCCCATGGAATGGCCCACAAATATTATGGTTTGTGCTTTTAAACCTTGCATCTGAGGGAACAAACAAATAAACGGCATTACTTATATTTACAGACTTAGATATCTACCAAATGATGCAAGACGGGTGCTTTCAATAATGACACTAAACAATTGAGGAATATCTAGTAACTGCCATCTATGTTTGATATTTGTTCAGTGCGTGTGATTGAGTGGTAAAGCTGGAGCATAACCATGAAGAAGACCCATTTCATATATTCAACCACAGAAATCAAGCCCGCATTGAAGCGGCCACAATCAAGCAGCCCAAAGTTTTGAGGGATCTACTGTAAACCCTCGTTGACCAAACCAAAACAAAATATTGCTTAATATTACTTAAGAATAAAGAACTCGAATTTTGCAGATAGAGGAGGCACACCTTCTTTCTACTGAAAAACAAGCATTAGGACACAACAATATGGAGCTACCGGAGCATTCAAATGTTTTGGGCTCTTCTGACCAGGGTTTACACCTGGATATTGCGCATCATGATGCATGTCTCAACAGCCTAGTCACGATAACATTTGACTCACTTCACTTGCAATTGGTTCTAAAAAGGGGAATTATTTTTCTTTTATCTTTACCAGCAAATGCTTCTTGGTGAGGTAAAAGAAATCATACGCTAATAAATGTGCTAAATGCCATGTAAAATTATAAAACTTGTAATTGCATTCATTTTATGGATAGAAAGATAACAGTTGGTGAATGTAGTAGAACTAGATTTGGGGAAAGCAATGACAGGGATCCCACATCACAGAGCAATTTTTTAATAAGGAACAAAGAGCCTATTTACCTTGACTTTCAAACTTTCCCGAATACGCTGGAATCGGCTGAAAGCTCCCTTGTGAACAAGAGCCGGCTTATCTTTTTCACCCTTGAGGCAGACAGAGAAGATTTCTGTTGATAACTGATGTTAGACAGTCAGTTGTTTCTCTGTTCTACCGACTTTGAAACATGCACAATTTTAAGTTCTAGTATTTTAATTGTTTTGCATCCTGCATATTTAATCGCTCTGTTAAGAGTTAAGACTATTAGTTTCATTCTTGATAACTGTTAATAACTTGGCTTTCACTGCCAAATTGGACGCATAGAATAATGCATGTATTTTGCATGGATAGATCTTTAGTTGTAGCTGAGTTCTTCAAGCTGTTTTGAGACACTGCATTCTACGCAGTAATGTAATTCTTTTTTATATATAAGCATCAATAAAGATACAATTAAATAGTTTGCAAAATATATAACTGTGCATGATTCGTATGTTTTGTTAATTGTTCTACTTTCTTTTCTGGTGTTATCTTTCAACCTTCTGATCAGGAATAAGGCTCTGTCTTAGATTCTACATTTGGTATCAGAGCAGGTATTTCTTTTGGGTTTAAGATTTAGTAGTTGGAATTTTGCCAAAAAATATTATGTCAAATTCTAACAGCTTGCCCATTCCAGAATTTGATGGAAATGAGTATGATTATTGGTGCATAAAAATGATGACTTTTTTGATAGGAAAAGATCTGTGGGAGATTATTGAATCGGGTTACCAGGAACCAGCTGATTGGAATACCCTCACAACCAATGAAAGAACAGCTAGGAAGGAGGCTAAGAAGAAGAATTATCAAGCATTGTTTCATATTCAAATAGCTCTAGATAAGAGTCTATTTCCAAGAATTGCAGGTGCAAAGACAGCTGAGGATGCCTGGAAGACTCTAAAAGAAGCTTACCAAGGTAGTGACCAAGTTCAAGTTGTCAAGCTACAGACATTGAAGAGAGAATTTGAGAATTTAAAGATGCAAGAAGCAGAAAGTGTAAGTGAATTTTGTGTCAGAGTAAAAGATGTGGTCAATAAGATGGCTACACTTGGAGAAATTGTGAACAATGAGGTTGTGATAAAAAAGGTGTTGAGGTCTCTCACACCGAGATGGAATCATGTTGCCATAATCATGGAAGAAAGCAAGGATTTGACAACCCTTCAATTCGATCATCTCGTTGGATCTTTGATGTCACATGAAGAAAGACTAAAAGATTATTTTGGAGAAAGTGTTGAGAAAGCCTTTTCCTCCAAAGTATATATCACAAAGAATGAAGATGGCAGCAGTAGTAGCAAAAGCAATCAAGAACAAAGTAAAGGTCAAAATCAGAATAATTCAAGAGGGAGAGGCAGAGGTGGTTCAAGAGGAAGAGGTGGTTCAAGAGGCAGAGGTAGAGGCAGATTTGATAAAAGGAATGTTCAATGCTACCATTGTAATAGGTATGGCCACTTTGAAAGAGAATGCAGATTAAAAGAAGGTAATAGTGTTAATTATGCTCAAGAAAGCCATGAAAATCCCCCCGATAATTTATTTTTATCTTATGCTAAAGGTGAAAATACTAGTAAAGATGTTTGGTACCTAGATTCTGGATGCTCTAACCATATGTCAAGAAATGGAAAGTTGTTTTCAACAAAGGATGAAAGTTTTCAGTCAAAGATTCAGCTTGGTGATGATAAATCATTGGAGGTTGCTGCAAAAGGAGCTATGGAGGTTCACACAAAAGAAGGTATGAAGAGTGTTAAAGACATTTATTACACTCTTGAGTTAAAACATAATTTGTTAAGTGTTGGACAATTGTGTGAGAAGAACTATAGAGTTGTTTTTGAAAATAAGAAATGTACAATTTATGATAAGAATCAGGGCAATAGAGTGGTCACAGTTGTGCCCATGACAAAAAATAGGATGTTCCCATTGAGATTTGGTGAACATACCCACAACCTTGCCAATATGGCATATGAGGATACAAGTTGGTTGTGGCATCTCAGGTATGGCCATTTAAATTTTCATAGTTTAAAGCTTCTAACATCACAAGCACTAGTTTCTGGTTTGCCCAAGGAGGTTTGTGAAGGATGTGCCAAAGGAAAGCATGCAAGGGAAAAAATTTCAAAAGGCGGTGCATGGAGGGCCCATCACCCCCTTCAACTTGTTCATTCTGATATTTGTGGTCCTATGCAATCAAAGAGTTTGGGTAAGTCATCATATTTTATCACTTTTATTGATGATTACTCACGAAAATGTTGGGTGTATTTTTTGAAGGCTAAGGATGAAGCCCTTGATACATTCAAGAGGTTTAAAGCACTTGTGGAAAATGAGAAAGGCTATAAAATCAAGTGTTTAAGGACTGATCGTGGAGGTGAATTTTGTTAAAGATCCTTTAAAGATTATTGTGATATGAATGGCATCAGGAGGCAACTCACTACTGCATACACACCTCAACAAAATGGGGTAGCTGAAAGGAAAAACCGCACCGTGGTAGAAATGGCAAGGAGCATGTTACAAACCAAGGGATTGAGTAACTCTTATTGGGGAGATGCAGTTGCTATAGCAGTGTACATTCTTAATCGAAGTCCCACTAGTGCACTCGAGAAGATGATTCCTTATGAAGCATGGTATGAGAAAAGGCCTAATGTTAATCATTTTAGAGTTTTTGGTTGTTTGGCTTATGTCCATGTACCTGATCAGAGTAGACAAAAGTTAGATGCAAAAAGTGAGTCAAGTATTTTTGTTGGGTATAGTGAGGAAAGCAAAGCTTACAGGTTATATAATCCTCTCACTAATAAGCTTATTGTTTCAAGAGATATGATTTTTGATGAAGGGAGAGTTTATGGTCATCAAAAAGGCCATATGGAGAAGTCAAAGTCTATTTTGAATGATGATATTGATCATGAGCAGCCCACTAATGTTTCTAGTGCTATAAATCCACCAAATAGCCCCTCATCTAATTCTTCAAGTCCAATTGCAAGTCCAACTTCAAATCCAAGTTCTAGAAGGAAGGTAAGAAGTTTGAGTGATATTTATCAAAGGAGTGCAAATCAAGCACATGAAGAAAATCCAATAGGTGAGACAGTCAATTTTGCTTTATTTACCAATGCTGATTTTGAACCATCATCTTTTGAAGAAGCATGTACTAATGAGGTTTGGATGCAAGCAATGAAAGAAGAGATGGATTCCATTCATAGGAATGATACTTGGGAGCTTACAGAGCTTCCACATGATAAGAAGAAGATTGGCACCAAATGGATCTACAAGACTAAGCATAATAGTGATGGAAGTGTTGAAAGGCATAAGGCAAGATTAGTTGCTAAAGGCTTCACACAGAAGTATGGCATTGATTATGAAGAGACATTTGCACCAGTTGCAAGACAAGAGACCATCAGAGTGTTGATTTAATTAGCAGCTCAAAAGAAAAGGAGCATTCATCATATGGATGTGAAAAGTGCCTTCTTGAATGGGTACTTAGAAGAAGAAGTGTATGTGGAACAGCCACAAGGTTTTGAAGTACAAGGAAAAGAACATCAAGTCTACAAGTTGGAGAAGGCTTTATATGGCCTCAAGCAAGCACCACGAGCATGGTATGCTAGGATTGATAGATATTTTTAGAAGAATGGATTTCAAAGAAGTAAGAGTGAGCCTACCCTTTACTACAAACACGAAGGTAATGATATTCTTATTGTCAGTTTGTACGTTGATGATTTGTTGTATATGGGTAGTAGTTATAAGATGAAGGATGAATTCAAAACTGCTATGATGAATGAATTTGAGATGAAAGATTTAGGTCTCATGAAATATTTTTTAGGAATGGAGGTTTGTCAAAGTGAGAATGAAATTTTCATTTGTCAAACAAAGTATGCCAATGATATGTTGAAGAAATTTGATATGGCTGATTGTAAACCCTGCTCAACTCCAGTTGCTCATGGAGTTGTGTTATGTAGAGATGATGGTGCTGAAATAGTTGATGAGACAACTTATAGGAGTATTGTTGGAAGTTTGATGTTTCTAACTCACACAAGACCAAATATTGCTTATTCAGTTTCACTTGTTTCAAGGTATATGACAGAGCCATCTGAAATACATATGAAGGCAGCCAAGAGAATTTTGAGGTATGTGAGAGGCGCTCTAGATTTTGGTATTCATTACTACACTTCTAAAAAGTTCAATCTTGTTGGTTTTAGTGATTCTGATTGGGGAGGTAGTTTGGATGACCGAAAGTCTACATCTGGTAATTGCTTTTCTTTTGGTTCGGATTTGTTTACTTGGAGCTCAAAGAAGCAAAGTATTTTTGCCCTTTCTTCTACGGAAGCAGAGTATGTTGCAGTCACCTTAGCAGGTACACAAGCATTATGGCTTAGAAAACTTCTTGAAGAAATTGGAGAGATACAGGTTCAGCCTACAGTGATTTTTTGTGATAACATTAGTGCCATCAAATTGGCCAAAAATCCAGTCAATCACAGTAGGACAAAGCATTTTGATTTAAAACATCATTTTATTCAAGATTTGGTGCAGAAGAAGGCCGTTGAATTAAAGTACATCAACACGAAGGAACAGTTAGCAGATATCTTCACCAAGGCTGTTGCAAAAGATCAGTTTTTGACACTCAGAAATAAGATCGTGAGCCCTCTCAGCATCAAGGGGGAGTATGTTGATAACTGATGCTAGACAGTCAGTTGTTTCTTTGTTCTACCGACTTTGAAACATGCACAATTTTAAGTTCTAGTATTTTAATTGTTTTGCATGCTGCATATTTAATCACTCTGTTAAGAGTTAAGACTATTAGTTTCATTCTTGATAACTGTTAATAACTTGGCTTTCACTGCCAAATTGGACGCATAGAATAATGCATGTATTTTGCATGGATAGGTCTTTAGTTCTCGCTGAGTTCTTCAAGCTGTTTTGAGACACTGCATTCTACGCAGTAATGTAATTCTTTTTTATATATAAGCATCAATAAAGATATAATTAAATATTCTGCAAAATATAGAACTGTGCATGATTCGTATGTTTTGTTAATTGTTCTACTTTCTTTTCTGGTGTTATCTTTCAACCTTCTGATCAGGAATAAGGCTCTGTCTTAGATTCTACAATTTCCCCATTCTCGATATTGTATTCTCCATATCTAGTATCTGTGACAATGAAATCTTCTGTAGAAAATGAAGGGAAGGTCACGTATGCTACACCTTCATCTTCTTTCA
The DNA here is from genome assembly GCA_007258455.2 of Sequoia sempervirens. NCBI lineage: Eukaryota > Viridiplantae > Streptophyta > Pinopsida > Cupressales > Cupressaceae > Sequoia > Sequoia sempervirens. The sequence goes on from VDFB02193867.1 coordinate 431,206,685, forward strand.
GAAAAAAATCTACATTATTTTTAGAAACATTATAAATCTCTTCCCAAGCTCTGTCCAGGATCCCGCAGGATGTAATCAAAGCTGCTAGTTCCAGACCAAAACTGAAGCTATAACAACAATTCTTCATATTAGCACCACCTAGTCATCATAATAATCAATTCTTATCTCATTAAAACCCCTTAAATTACAGAAAGAGAGTTCAAAATCTATTAAAACTAAATGCTTTACTGGTAAAACCCACTTAAATTTTCAAATAGAAGGTTCAGACTTCTACTGTCTTTAGAGTACCCAATAAAAGTCTAATTATTTTTCTAGAACAAGCTCATCTCTCACTTCCATTACATTAATTTCATGAGGCCTACCAAACCCTTAAACACTCAATTAACAACAGAAGCACAGCGCACTTACCGTGGCTTGGTCTCCAAATCTGAATCCATAGTTTGAAAACTCTTCTTGCTTGCTTGCTTGCTTTATGAGCTCTTATCAGAAGTGGTATTTATAAAGAATAGGTTTTGTTTTCTAAATGATAATAAAGGATGATATCGTAAAAGAATGTGAGCCGCATCTAAGAAAAGCGAAAAGGGCGTCGAAGAAAAGTCGCCAAGACAAGGGAGGGGAAAAGAACCGGGAAATGAGCAAAATCGAAGCATCAAGGTAGTAAAGAGGTAAGGAGGAGAGATGTCATTTTCATGTCAAACCCACGTGACAATGACTTCATCAAGATTTCCATGTTGAAGTGCTCAACAGTTTATTATAAATGAAGTCCTTGAAATGATGTATCAATGGATATACAACACGATATTGGCACATCATGAATGTAAGAGTGAGAAAAATGGTTTAAAACAACATGCCAAATCCAGTGTTACAACCTGAGTTGGCCTAATGGTGGAGAACTTGTACTTTTGAAAGAGAGGTACAAGTTCAAATCCTGCAGGGGGTAAGGTATGTACACCTCGTATTGTGGAGCACGAGTTAGGTGCCTCCCTCAATATTGGGAGTACGAGGAGTCCCATATTGCTGTAGGCTGTCTGTAGACCCAAAAACAAATTGTCGAGTATCGTGGACTATAAAATAATATTAATATTAATTAATTTACGATAACGTGTAAGAGTGAGTCAATTTGGTTCATTTAAATAGATATACTAAAAATCTAGTAGACCCAAAAATAGATTGTCGGGTATCGTGGACTATAAAATAATATTAATATTAATTAATTTACGATAACGTGTAAGAGTGAGTCAATTTGGTTCATTTAAATAGATATACTAAAAATCTAGTGTTACAATAACGTGTAAGAGTGAGTCAATTTGGTTCATTTAAATAGATGTACTAAATATGATGTTCAAACAACAAAAATCTAAGCACAACTTCAATAGTATGGTTCATAGATAGACGTCGATGGTTGAAATATGTCAACTCTAGTACTTGGTCTTTGATGGCGGAGAAAGTGAACTCCTGGACAAAAATTACCTATGTATATAATATGTTATATCGTACCCCATAGCCCTTGGCCCGTAGTGGACAAAAGACTTGTGACGGAAAAGGTGGAGGTGGGAAGACATGATCGGACGTTAACTCTATTGTGTCATTTCCTGTCTCGTCACCGGGAAAACGTGTCAGCACCGGCAAGTTTTCAAAACTATTTTTTGGCATGGACTAAAAGTCAAAAACATGGCATTCGAAACCATTATTTGCAAATATCAAAAAGCCTAGACGAGATCCCATTTTCTCCATTTTTGGACATTGACATTTTGGTGGATAGCAATGGGAAGAATTGCAGGCATTTGGAGCTCCCTAAGGTATGCATATCCACTCTGTATATGTGCCATTTTGCCATTTTTCCATGAACACTGAAGAAATGAACGATTATTCATTGCGGGGTTTTCGTTTTGTGATTTTCTATTGAGGGTTTTTTAATTTCGTTTCCTCTTGTATGCTGGTTTTGAAAATTTGCGGTTGCCGAATGAAATAGATGACAACCCATTGTGGAAATATGAGTGAAATAACTGAATAAGGTTTACAAAAACCACAAACCATGCAGAATATATTACAAAGTTGGAAAACACAACATGGGTTCTGTAATGGAATGGTATCTAGTGAAAATCACATAAAACCCAAAACGTCGCCATTGTTCACATTCATATTTTGAATGTTGCAGGGTTTTCGTTGGGAAAAAGGGGTATTTAAAATGCAGGTCTAGTAATTTTTTTTTTGTGTCAAGGGTTTTTAAATTTTTGTTTCATTTCCTCCCCATATGTTGGTTTTCGAATTTTGCCATTGCCAAATGAAATAAGCGACAACCCATTGTGGAAATATGAGTGAAATTACTGAATAACATTTATAGAAAGTAGAATTTGTGGGTTCTGCAATGAAATACTATATTTTAAAAACCATAGAAAACCCAAAATGTCGCCATTGTTCACATTGTTATTCAGAATAGAGAAAAAACACAAAATGTGGCATTTGAAATCATAATTTGCAAATAGGAAGAAGCCCATATGACATCCCATTTTTGCCACCATTTTATACACTGTCATTTTAGAAAACACACTGTCTCCTAAAACTCAGACTGTTGTTGTGATCAAGTGTTTATACCAATTCTAAATCATGCGAAACAAAATGTAAATGAAGGAAAACACTTAACACCTCAATGATTAGGGCAATGTTAAACAAAACAAAGCTAAGAAAAGTGATTATACCTTGTTTAAGCTTGTTCCTTGGTTGGCCTTTGATTTTCAATGTTTTGTGTGTTCCTTTGATGGCAAGGTGGATGAAAATGGATTCAAAATGCTCTATGGAAGATGGGGAATGCAATAAGTAAAGTGGGTGGTTGGATGAGTGAATGCAAATGCAAAAGGATGAAGTTTGAATGTATGCAAGTGTGCAACAATGGAGATCTTTGAAACTATGAGAGTGTTTGAGAGCTTAATTGCAAAATGTAAAAATGCCTAAAATGTAAAAATGAATGAATGAAAAGAGGGGGTTATTTATAGAAGAAATTGAATTATCTAGAGAATTCAATAGTCAATATTGAGCCACCATGACCAAGATGGAGGGCTATGGTGAGTGGAGGACTCACAAACCCTTACATCTTGCCATGTGGAGGATGAAGTGTTCAAAGGACATGGTGAGATGGAAAGGGTACAAATGATGTGGAAGAAGGACAAGTGATGTGGAAAAAAGACAAGTGATGTGTAAGAAGGATAAGTACTTTGAAAGTACCTTGGGAGGAGAGAAGATTTCCTTAAAAATGAGTTTCTTCTTCCCACATGAGAGGAAAGTGACATATGAGGAATTTTAATATTCCTAAAAAAACTCCATGGGGAAGAGGTAAGTAGTTGGAGAAATAAATGTGAATTAAAAATTCACACGATTGAGAGTATCTTGTAGATAAGACAAGGTTCTCAAAATGTAGGACTTTGACACATGTGAGTGATATGACAAGTCAAAGGTTCTATAAGACTTTGACACATGTGAGTGATGTGACAAGTTAAAGGTTTTAAAAATTGCATGGGAATAAGGAGACTCTTGGAAGGATAAATATGAATTAAAAATTCACATGGGGAAGAGAGGGGTCTTAGATGAATACATGTGAATTAAAAATTCACATGGGGAAGAGGGTCAGGAGAATGTCAATGCCAAATGTGGAAAATGTGAAAATTGACCAAAAAAGGTATGCTAAATGTAGTAAGGGAATTAGATTAAGGTTGTACAAATACATGATTTGTTGGAAATGTATGTCTCAATCATCACAGGCTGAAACCTCTTTAGGAGCCAAGTCAGTGTGATAGCTCTTATGTCTGGCCAACTAAGCAGTTTAGAACATCTTGATTTGATCAGGTCGTTGTGACCTTGCAAGAGTCTTGTCGACCGCTTTTACTTTCGAGCTTATCACTATGACAAGAAGCAATCGTTGTGACATCTTACTGCATGGAGACCTCTAGCCGACAAGCCATTCAATCGGGCGTCGGGGATACTTATAGCAATTAGAGATTCACATTGGAGTCATCGGGATGACCTATGGCGGCTCGGTGAGAAGTCTTATTGAAAGTAACATGTCTCACCGATAGTATGTTTTGTATTGAAGTCTTTGGGATAACTAAAGGATTCTCGCTATGATGTCCCAGTGAATAGTTTAAGTCTCGCCGACGGGAATGCACTTGGGTTCATCAGAGTAACAATGATTGTTTCATTTTTGATATTGGGGAAAATAGATTTTGAAGGGATCCGGAACCCTTTACAACCAAAAATCCAATCAGCTTAAAACAGCCAAAAAAACTCGATTGCAGAAAAGATAGCCTGCAGTCAACAAAAAACTAGTATCCAAACAAGCACCATTAGGTTTTACAATTAGAGTTTTGCTTGTTGGAGTGAAGAGTCGTATCAAAAGAAGGCCCAGAGGGTTTATATTTTTTTCCAATAACAGTAGTCCAAACTTCTTCAACTTGTGCCGCCTTAGCCGGCCAAGCCAGCCCAACAATTTCCTGAGGATGAAAATTTGCAGCCCTAGTGGTAACATCAGAGTTCGCTTGAATAGGTGTGGAAATGACCGGAGAGCCACCAGAGATGGGAAAAGAAGCACCATCAGTAGAGATAAAAACCGGTCTGATCGTTTGCCCAAAATGATTTATCAAGGTAGCTCCCCCATGTAACAATGATTGTTTCATTATGATGTCTCAGCAATGTGTTTATATCTCACCGATGTTGAAGTCTATTCTCGGTAAGACTCATGGCAACTAATGGTCTCGGTGTAACACGATGGTTTTGATAAGAAGTCCTAGCGACTTTGGTGAGTCTCGCCGATGATGAGAGGTCTTCGGTGTAACATATATCTATTCAGTAAGAACTCTCAGCGAAGGTGTTAAGTCTTGCCGACTATTCTTTGGAGCTCGATATGACTTGTATGTATTCACTATGAGGTCTCAACGATTGAAAGAAGTCTTGCCGACTGGTGATTGGAGCTCAGTGTAACATGTGACTTCGGTATAACCCTTGATGACTCGACGTGAGGTCCTGGTAAAGAACGACACTCTTGTCGAATGTTAAACTCACATCTATGAGACTTTTTGACCTCGCTATGATCTCCTAGCGAAAGTGATAGGTCTCGTCGAATGTTTGGTAATTCAATGTAACTCATGAAAGCTCGATAGAACATCTTGGTGATAATGATAACTCTTGTTGATATCAATATGAAGACTATGTGGCATCGGCGAGACACTGTTAGTGTCTCACCGAGATGCCAACACGATGTGAACACTTTTGACCATTTTTTACCGTCCTATGTGGAGTCTCATGGACCAATAGGAGAAGCCGAATCTGAATAGTTGGAAGATTGTTTGTTGTGACAGTTCTATGAGGAAACTCGATGGACATGGAATGAAAGGGTTATACTTTGTGATTGCAGATTGTGATTAGTTGGTTGAATTGACGGATTGTTGGGTGGTTGTATGATCAATAAATGTATTCTAATCCAAAAAACACTGTAACTTGAAGGTTCCTATAAACAGACACCAGAAAGATAAGTCTGACATTTGTATATAATCTCCATTACTGCAATACAAAGTGATTTCTCTTGATGTGGTGGGTTTTTCTCCCATAAGGGTTTTCCCATGTATATCTGGTGTTTTTGTGTGATTGTCAAATACTTTGTTTATGTTATATACTTCATTGTGCATCTTAATTAAACTATAATTGAAAAATTAAAAGTATATATACATTCTTCTCTAAGGTTTTGATGTTAGGAGAGTTGTTTCTGCATCTAGCTTTCCTTACAAGTGGTATCAGAGCCTGGCCAGTTGTGTTATCCTTATGGGTACGTTGAGTTTTTTGAGTCAATTATGTTCAGTGGGAGTCTTGTAGAGTTTGTTATTTTTTATTACAAGTTGAGATGCCTAGCAAGTCTGGGAAGTTTCAAATAGAGAAGTTCAATGGCAGTAACTTTGAGTTGTGGAAACTCAAGATGGAGGATCTTCTAGTTGATCGTGATTTGTGGCTTGTAGTGTCTGGAACTAAACCTACAGGCATGAAGCAAGAGGATTGGGATCTTGTAGATAGGAAGTCTAAGGGGCTAATAAGGCTCTGTTTGGCAGACTCAGTTCTTCTGAATGTGCATGAGGAGAAGACTGCCTCTTCTTTGTGGAAGAGACTAGGGTCTATTTATCAGGGGAAGTCCTTGGTGAATAAACTGTTCCTAAGGAAGAAGTTGTATTCTTTGAGAATGTAGGAAGGAGGGTCTATAGCTAATCATTTGAATGCATTTAATATGTTGATTGCTCAATTGACATCTGTTGGTGTAAAAATTGATGAAGAGGATCGTTGTATGCTTCTATTGTGTTGTTTGCTAGACTCTTGGGATCATTTGGTGATGGCTATTGGGAGTACAACATCGAGTTTCAAGATGGAAGATGTTGTTAGTTCTTTGTTATCAGAAGAGATGAGAAGAAAATATTCTGAGATGGAAAAGGAAGCTCTTGCTGTCAGAGGAAGACCAAAAGAGAAAGGCAAGAAGAAGGACAAGAAATCAAAATCAAAATCAGAGGGGAGATCAAAGCC